>JAZFAU010000352.1:0-390747 GCA_037178615.1 Dione vanillae
TATTAAAAATATAATATATTCATAGAGAATTTAGAATTATATCATTGGTCATTTACTTACTAATTAGTACTAGTCCAAGATCTTTTTTTAGCTTTGCACTTGCACATGACAGTGTAAGTTGAAGGAACCTAGTGTTAAGACACTCCTTTTATCACTTTTCTGCCTTTGAAGATATTGTCTATTAGGTGGCGGAATTCAACACGTGTTTTGTGTTGTTACCAGAAAATAAAAATTATGTCTTTATATGATGATTTCGAAAAGTATTTTGACTTTGGTTTTTGTCATGTAACACTCGTTGTTTTATATCAATCGAACTTGGAAACTGTAGTAATTATTGAAGTTGCACGCAAAGATTTATTCATTGAGATTAGGAAAGTAAAATGACTAAAATATTCGACACCTTCCTATGAAACCATTCGATTTTTCATCGGAAGTATGCTAGCTGAGTAAGGAGGGCATATCAATGTTCGTCTCATTTACATACACCGAGATAAATTACAAATCTATTCATAGCGTAGTGAATACCAAGCGTAGTGTTCGCTATGATCGAAAATCCATTAAGACTGCTGAATGGTACTCTGACGCATTGAACTCGCAACTAAAAGCGCAAGTCATTGCCTTTATGTGCGGCTTTTGGTATGTTGAAATAATGTATTAAGTTAATGTGTATAATAATCGCAGTATACCGTATTGGTTGGGTCTGAATATAGATGATATAGTCGAGTGTATAATTTGTTTAGGGAAACTTATGAATAGTAGGTTTGTAACTTTCAAATTTTATTTAATGAGATAAAGAGAGATTTGAAGTTTTTTTCTAGGGAATAAGCAGTATGCTTAGATATAAAGAACTTAATGGTAGGTGTATTAGAACCAGTATGTCTGTTTGACAGAGTACAAGCGTTGTGAAGTTATACAATGGCACTAAAACAGCAAAATAATTATTTGCAAATTAATTAAGCAGTCATACTATGTGAAATATGTACTAAATTTAATATCATTAAATTCGTAAAGATAATTGAGGACAGTCGTGGCGCAGAGTAAAAATGACGGTTGGTGGATTCGATTCCTATTAGCAACAAGGCAAAAGGCGGCATTCGTTCGGCCACTTCACGACATATGGTTAACCGAGTGTCTTAACACTTCTTTTCTTTATGATAACAGTTCTCTCTGTCTACTATACGATGTGAAACATACAGCCTTAGCCAAAAAAATGTTACAATTATTAGAAAGTATTTGAAGACTATCTTCTAAACGTTTTAGATTTTATCTACTGGTCTTTTCAAGTGATGTATGGCTAGGTATGTCAAGTTGTCAATTCAATACAGCTTAATTTCTTGCATCATTTCGGCGAAGTCGTAACTGTTAGAAATTAAGTTATTATTATATTCTACAGGCACATTCTTTGTGCCTCTATCAATATTTTTACTTTTACCTATGACCCACATATTCGAATCCGTGTAGAGAAACATAATAACTAACCCAAAGCCACGCTATAAAATATATTGACACACGGCACCATTTTCTTTTCCACTAAGATCTCACAATTAATGTCAGTAATTCGACACGGGATTTGCTTTGCAAACCGATTTCCTGCAAAGGAGCCGATCCACTTCACTCACGAATTAATTGGAAAAGGAGGGTGACCACAGATTTAATCAGTAAGCGATAAATTGCGCAAGTAATGAATTTTAAGCGATTTTCGATTGTATCTGTTAGATGTTTTAAAATTATTTCTACAATCTGTCTTTGTATTAAAAATTAAAATATGAGTTGTTCTAGTCACCACTGGTGTAAATGGTCAAAAAATTATTAGTAAAGAGAAGCATTAAGATATATTCATAAGTTTCCCTAAACAAAATTATACACTCGACTATATCATCTATATTCAGACCCAACCAATACGGTATACTGCGATTATTATACACATTAACTTAATACATTATTTCAACATACCAAAAGCCGCACATAAAAGGCAATGACTTGCGCTTTTAGTTGCGAGTTCAATGCGTCAGAGTACCATTCAGCAGTCTTAATGGATTTTCGATCATAGCGAACACTACGCTTGGTATTCACTACGCTATGAATAGATTTGTAATTTATCTCGGGTGTATGTAAATGAGACGAACATTGATATGCCCTCCTTACTCAGCTAGCATACTTCCGATGAAAAATCGAATGGTTTCATAGGAAGGTGTCGAATATTTTAGTCATTTTATTTTCCTAATCTAAATGAATAAATCTTTGCGTGTAACTTCAATAATTACTACAGTTTCCAAGTTCGATTGATATAAAAACAACGAGTGTTACATGACAAAAACCAAATCCAAAATACTTTTCGAAATCATCATATAAAGACATAATTTTTATTTTCTGGTAACAACACAAAACACGTGTTGAATTCCGCCACTTAATAGACAATATCTTCAAAGGCAGAAAAGTGATAAAAGGAGTGTCTTAACACTAGGTTCCTTCAACTTACACTGTCATGTGCAAGTGCAAAGCTAAAAAAAGATCTTGGACTAGTACTAATTAGTAAGTAAATGACCAATGATATAATTCTAAATTCTCTATGAATATATTATATATTATATGAATATATTCTCTAGAAAAGGCCAATTTGATGTATATACCAAAAACACATATATATTTTTAATATAAACCAAACTCTGACAAATTATAATCAAATTTTTTTTTCTGGTACTTTTGAATATCATCTTTGCATAAGATGAATCACCTGTATTCATTGAATTTAAGTTTGAAAGCAACTCGCTCAAGACCTCGTCCATCACTCTTCCGAATACGTCAAACCCGCATTAGCACGGATGCCAGTAAACCTGGTTAATTTAATTTTTCCTTTCTATTTAAAGGAATATTTTAGTCATTAATGAAACTTATTTTACAAAATAATTTTATTTTAGAAAAAATATGAACAATAATTTTTATTTCACTAAAAAGTACGGATGCTTAAAGAAATGCAGTGAGCAATGGTAGTTTTATCTTTATAACCATTTCTTCCAGCCAACCCGTGAAAGTGAAAGCAGTAAATAGCGACAAGACACATAAAATGCAATGTAAAAGTTAGATTATATAATATATAATACACACGGAACTATATATTATTCATTCCATTATATATTATGTTCATTATATATTAAAATTGTTCCATTATACACATCCAAAGGAAAAAACGAGGAACGCAAGTAGTACCACTTTGTTGCCCATCGATTTATCTGTCTGGGTACATTATTAAATATCCAGGTCTACAGCACTCTTGGAGTATAAAAGAATTATAATCACAATTCAACGTAATCTAAATCTAATAAACTTTACTCATCAACTATTACTTTTTCATTCAGTTTTCATCTCATCATATACATAAACATATACTTTGAACAGTACAATTTACATTTGTTGAAATATGAAAATATAAAAATTAAAATATATAATTTTTCTATTTTCATAATTCAACAAATGTAATAAAAAATAATTATACACCAAAACTATATATTACTAAATATGGACATTATAACAGATCCCTATAATATAACATTCTCACTATAATAGCAACACAATAAATTCAATTTTATTTGGTTTTATTACTCTATTAATAAGTCGAAAAATGTATACTTTATGAGTAAAGTATAATGAGTTATACAGATAATTAAAAACATTATCATAATCTTAGCAAAGCAAGCACTGCCTAGAGTAGACGTTATTTAGTTTGATTATATTTACGCTACAAATATCACAGTGACTTAAATAGTTCGTTGGGTTTTCATACCAACTGGGCAATTTCATTGTGACCGCAAATTAACTCAATTATCTCAAATCCAGCCAATTTGCACGAGTCACGTCAATTTTATTGAAATTGTGGGGAAACGGTTTAAATTTGTTTCCATATTTAATACAAATATACTGTGATATTCATATTTATAAATACCAAAACAGTTTAGAGTAAATTGGTAAATTGTCCAATAAGTGAAGGATGTACATATAGAAAATATTTACATCTCCTTATATAAAAACAGATACTTTTATAAAAAAAGTTTGGTTCGTTTACAGAGAAAATATAATTAGAGAGAATAAATTTTGATGAGAGATAGAGAAACAACACTAAAAGTTTGTATGTGGTTTGTCATTTCTTCATCTATTTAAATTACAAAACAATATTTTTTCTGCCGATAAACGTTACAAACTTTTTGTACGAAAATGAATAGTAATAAAAGCAGTACATTCAAGAAACCTGTATATATAACCTGTATATACCTGTATAGTGTTAAAACAACTATATATATATATATATATATATATATATATATATATATATATATATATATATATATATATATATATATATATATATATATATATATATATATATATATATATATATATATATATATATATATATATATATATATATATATATATATATATATATATATATATATATATATATATATATATATATATATATATATATATATATATATATATATATATATATATATATATATATATATATATATATATATATATATATATATATATATATATATATATGTATATATATATGTATATATATATGTATATATATATGTATATATATATATATATATATATATATATATATATATATATATATATATATATATATATATATATATATATATATATATATATATATATATATATATATATATATATATATATATATATATATATATATATATATATATATATATATATATATATATATATATATATATATATATATATATATATTTATATATATTAACTTCTTAACACTAGGTTCCTTCAACTTACACTGTCATGTGCAAGTGCAAAGCTAAAAAAAGATCTTGGACTAGTACTAATTAGTAAGTAAATGACCAATGATATAATTCTAAATTCTCTATGAATATATTATATATTATATGAATATATTCTCTAGAAAAGGCCAATTTGATGTATATACCAAAAACACATATATATTTTTAATATAAACCAAACTCTGACAAATTATAATCAAAATTTTTTTTCTGGTACTTTTGAATATCATCTTTGCTTTGAATATATATATATATATATATATATATATATATATATATATATATATATATATATATATATATATATATATATATATATATATATATATATATATATATATATATATATATATATATATATATATATATATATATATATATATATATATATATATATATATATATATATATATATATATATATATATATATATATATATATATATATATATATATATATATTATATATATATATATATATATATATATATATATATATATATATATATATATATATATATATATATATATATATATATATATATATATATATATATATATATATATATATATATATATATATATATATATATATATATATATATATATATATATATATATATATATATATATATATATATATATATATATATATAATATATATATATATATTCAAAGCAAAGATGATATTCAAAAGTACCAGAAAAAAAATTTTGATTATAATTTGTCAGAGTTTGGTTTATATTAAAAATATATATGTGTTTTTGGTATATACATCAAATTGGAATTTTCTAGAGAATATATTGATATAATATATAATATATTCATAGAGAATTTAGAATTATATCATTGGTAATTTAGTTAATAATTAGTAGTAGTGTAAGATGTTTTTTTAGCTTTGCACTTGCACATGACAGTGTAAGTTGAAGGAACCTAGTGTTAAGAAGTTAATATATATAAATATATATATATATATATATATATATATATATATATATATATATATATATATATATATATATATATATATATATATATATATATATATATATATATATATATATATATATATATATATATATATATATATATATATATATATATATATATATATATATATATATATATATATATATATATATATATATATACATATATATACATATATATATACATATATATATACATATATATATATATATATATATATATATATATATATATATATATATATATATATATATATATATATATATATATATATATATATATATATATATATATATATATATATATATATATATATATATATATATATATATATATATATATATATATATATATATATATATATATATATATATATATATATATATATATATATATATATATATATATATATATATATATATATATATATATATATATATATATATATATATATAGTTGTTTTAACACTATACAGGTATATACAGGTTATATATACAGGTTTCTTGAATGTACTGCTTTTATTACTATTCATTTTCGTACAAAAAGTTTGTAACGTTTATCGGCAGAAAAAATATTGTTTTGTAATTTAAATAGATGAAGAAATGACAAACCACATACAAACTTTTAGTGTTGTTTCTCTATCTCTCATCAAAATTTATTCTCTCTAATTATATTTTCTCTGTAAACGAACCAAACTTTTTTTATAAAAGTATCTGTTTTTATATAAGGAGATGTAAATATTTTCTATATGTACATCCTTCACTTATTGGACAATTTACCAATTTACTCTAAACTGTTTTGGTATTTATAAATATGAATATCACAGTATATTTGTATTAAATATGGAAACAAATTTAAACCGTTTCCCCACAATTTCAATAAAATTGACGTGACTCGTGCAAATTGGCTGGATTTGAGATAATTGAGTTAATTTGCGGTCACAATGAAATTGCCCAGTTGGTATGAAAACCCAACGAACTATTTAAGTCACTGTGATATTTGTAGCGTAAATATAATCAAACTAAATAACGTCTACTCTAGGCAGTGCTTGCTTTGCTAAGATTATGATAATGTTTTTAATTATCTGTATAACTCATTATACTTTACTCATAAAGTATACATTTTTCGACTTATTAATAGAGTAATAAAACCAAATAAAATTGAATTTATTGTGTTGCTATTATAGTGAGAATGTTATATTATAGGGATCTGTTATAATGTCCATATTTAGTAATATATAGTTTTGGTGTATAATTATTTTTTATTACATTTGTTGAATTATGAAAATAGAAAAATTATATATTTTAATTTTTATATTTTCATATTTCAACAAATGTAAATTGTACTGTTCAAAGTATATGTTTATGTATATGATGAGATGAAAACTGAATGAAAAAGTAATAGTTGATGAGTAAAGTTTATTAGATTTAGATTACGTTGAATTGTGATTATAATTCTTTTATACTCCAAGAGTGCTGTAGACCTGGATATTTAATAATGTACCCAGACAGATAAATCGATGGGCAACAAAGTGGTACTACTTGCGTTCCTCGTTTTTTCCTTTGGATGTGTATAATGGAACAATTTTAATATATAATGAACATAATATATAATGGAATGAATAATATATAGTTCCGTGTGTATTATATATTATATAATCTAACTTTTACATTGCATTTTATGTGTCTTGTCGCTATTTACTGCTTTCACTTTCACGGGTTGGCTGGAAGAAATGGTTATAAAGATAAAACTACCATTGCTCACTGCATTTCTTTAAGCATCCGTACTTTTTAGTGAAATAAAAATTATTGTTCATATTTTTTCTAAAATAAAATTATTTTGTAAAATAAGTTTCATTAATGACTAAAATATTCCTTTAAATAGAAAGGAAAAATTAAATTAACCAGGTTTACTGGCATCCGTGCTAATGCGGGTTTGACGTATTCGGAAGAGTGATGGACGAGGTCTTGAGCGAGTTGCTTTCAAACTTAAATTCAATGAATACAGGTGATTCATCTTATGCAAAGATGATATTCAAAAGTACCAGAAAAAAAAATTTGATTATAATTTGTCAGAGTTTGGTTTATATTAAAAATATATATGTGTTTTTGGTATATACATCAAATTGGCCTTTTCTAGAGAATATATTCATATAATATATAATATATTCATAGAGAACGTAGAATTATATCATTGGTCATTTACTTACTAATTAGTACTAGTCCAAGATCTTTTTTTAGCTTTGCACTTGCACATGACAGTGTAAGTTGAAGTAACCTAGTGTTAAGACACTCCTTTTATCACTTTTCTGCCTTTGAAGATATTGTCTATTAAGTGGCGGAATTCAACACGTGTTTTGTGTTGTTACCAGAAAATAAAAATTATGTCTTTATATGATGATTTCGAAAAGTATTTTGGATTTGGTTTTTGTCATGTAACACTCGTTGTTTTTATATCAATCGAACTTGGAAACTGTAGTAATTATTGAAGTTACACGCAAAGATTTATTCATTTAGATTAGGAAAATAAAATGACTAAAATATTCGACACCTTCCTATGAAACCATTCGATTTTTCATCGGAAGTATGCTAGCTGAGTAAGGAGGGCATATCAATGTTCGTCTCATTTACATACACCCGAGATAAATTACAAATCTATTCATAGCGTAGTGAATACCAAGCGTAGTGTTCGCTATGATCGAAAATCCATTAAGACTGCTGAATGGTACTCTGACGCATTGAACTCGCAACTAAAAGCGCAAGTCATTGCCTTTTATGTGCGGCTTTTGGTATGTTGAAATAATGTATTAAGTTAATGTGTATAATAATCGCAGTATACCGTATTGGTTGGGTCTGAATATAGATGATATAGTCGAGTGTATAATTTTGTTTAGGGAAACTTATGAATAGTAGGTTTGTAACTTTCAAATTTTATTTAATGAGATAAAGAGAGATTTGAAGTTTTTTTCTAGGGAATAAGCAGTATGCTTAGATATAAAGAACTTAATGGTAGGTGTATTAGAACCAGTATGTCTGTTTTGACAGAGTACAAGCGTTGTGAAGTTATACAATGGCACTAAAACAGCAAAATAATTATTTGCAAATTAATTAAGCAGTCATACTATGTGAAATATGTACTAAATTTAATATCATTAAATTTCGTAAAGATAATTGAGGACAGTCGTGGCGCAGAGTAAAAATGACGGTTGGTGGATTCGATTCCTATTAGCAACAAGGCAAAAGGCGGCATTCGTTCGGCCACTTCACGACATATGGTTAACCGAGTGTCTTAACACTTCTTTTCTTTATGATAACAGTTCTCTCTGTCTACTATACGATGTGAAACATACAGCCTTAGCCAAAAAAATGTTACAATTATTAGAAAGTATTTGAAGACTATCTTCTAAAACGTTTTAGATTTTATCTACTGGTCTTTTCAAGTGATGTATGGCTAGGTATGTCAAGTTGTCAATTCAATACAGCTTAATTTCTTGCATCATTTCGGCGAAGTCGTAACTGTTAGAAATTAAGTTATTATTATATTCTACAGGCACATTCTTTGTGCCTCTATCAAATATTTTTACTTTTACCTATGACCCACATATTCGAATCCGTGTAGAGAAACATAATAACTAACCCAAAGCCACGCTATAAAATATATTGACACACGGCACCATTTTCTTTTCCACTAAGATCTCACAATTAATGTCAGTAATTCGACACGGGATTTGCTTTGCAAACCGATTTCCTGCAAAGGAGCCGATCCACTTCACTCACGAATTAATTGGAAAAGGAGGGTGACCACAGATTTAATCAGTAAGCGATAAATTGCGCAAGTAATGAATTTTAAGCGATTTTCGATTGTATCTGTTAGATGTTTTAAAATTATTTCTACAATCTGTCTTTGTATTAAAAATTAAAATATGAGTTGTTCTAGTCACCACTGGTGTAAATGGTCAAAATATTATTAGTAAAAGAGAAGCATTAAGATATTATTGTAATATTGGTTTTAATATATTTACAATTCAAGAGTTTTGTA
This sequence comes from Dione vanillae, assembly GCA_037178615.1. Taxonomy (NCBI): domain Eukaryota; kingdom Metazoa; phylum Arthropoda; class Insecta; order Lepidoptera; family Nymphalidae; genus Dione; species Dione vanillae. The sequence goes on from JAZFAU010000352.1 coordinate 9,860, forward strand.
TCATATCATCTTTAAAGATTAAAAAATATTTTGTTCTCGTCTTTATTCTGTAACTTACATATAACAGATATAGAAACTAGTGTCAAAACATTTTCCATTTGAATTGTAAACTTTATGTTCTGATTTAATTTGCGTAAGTTAACGCTGTTTCCTATACAACTAAAACGGAAAAATTAAAAAATAATAATTCATCACGTGCAATTCACTGCGCCATTATAGTTCCTATAATAATAATATGTCATGAATGCAAAGTATTATGTATGAAAAATACTCTCTGTACGCTTATAAATTGTTACTTCTAAGATACCGTGCTGGCTTTCCATTTCCTTTCACGTATAATTTCCCGAGGGCGACGCGTGCACGTAAGAGCGAGACTTACTAGTATGAAAATATATAAATATTTACCACTGTATTATTGGAGACGCAAACAATATATGACTCGAAATAATTCCGTCGGGGAGATCCATCTACGTTCAGTTTGAGACATCAAATGGATTAATTTTAGCATACAATTCGCGTAGGTAGTAGTTTATTTTGAAAATAATAAATAAATGTTGTCTTATACTACTACTACTACTGACTTGTCATTTGTTTACTGCGAAATACTTATAGCATTAAAAATAACAACAGTTTTTTTTAAATATAGTTAAAAAGTTAAAATGTCAATTTTTTTTGATACCACCATGTGATTTTGCTAAAATGGTCTTTATACATGGACAGACTTATTGAGAACAAAGTGATCTAATAAGACCTAATAAAAGTTTCGAATTCTTTGAGGTTATGAAAAATCAAAACCTTAATTATTATGTGTGGTAGCTAGCGGGAATTTACTGTTTAGACACTCCATTCCCCTGTTTCCGCTTTTTGAGTTATGGTGAGTTCAAGGCGGCGCTTTGTGTTATAACCACAGCAAAGAAAGTGGACATAATTTTGCCTGATTTTTGTAACCGAGTGGGAATCGAATCTACGTCCGTCAAAATTACAGTGAGACGCTGTTTATATGTTAGTTATCATATTTTGCTTGCTTATAGTTTATATGAAGTAGGGGAATATTTATTTATGAATATTTTTTACTCTAGAATTAAATAAAAAACCCATTCATACATATTTTATGAGTTCTCAAAGAAAAAATGTCAGACTATTTTGTTTAATATTTTATTTTAATGAAATGAAATGAAAAACTTGTTCAGAGTCGTAGCACATTTCAAAGCGATGTAAATTGATTGCTTTATAGTAACCTTGTCAAAGTAAACAGCTATTAGACTACTGACGAGAAAATTATTTGAACAACTTTCATATAAAACTTTAGTTGAGCTCGGAGTTTTATATTGTCTTTTTTCCGTATTTTTTTCCACTTAATTTGTGTCAGCCCATAAATATATGATATAAAAAATAGAGTAAACTTAGCTAAATGGGCTTTTTTTTACTACGATTACCACATGTATCAATATCTTAACTTTTTGCAACTTTCAAACATATATGCATACATAAAGAAAACATATAAAAATTTGAACGCAGCGGGACTCGAACCCGCGCCTTCGCAAAAGGGCTTTTCTTTAAGTATTTTTTCTATCCTCAGTGTGGATTAATACTTCAACAAAAATATACATGCATACATACATGTATAGATACAAACAAACATACATATACAACCACATACACGTACATACGTATATAGACACACATTTGTTATGTACATATGTACATTATATTTTATTTCGTGACAGTAAACACGTTTCGACGCTTACGGATATTATTTGTATACAAATGAAAAATTTGACAAATTTATGGATAAACTTTGCTGGAATAATTAACGTGAAATAAATTGTACTTTGTAATAAACTCTGACAAATTGGATCCGTATTCGGAAACGACCAATAGCCAGTCATATTTCAGTTTTATTTGTTACTGAGCGGAATTCATTACGAAGAATTGTCATATAAAACAAATATTATAAATGTGTTATATATTATATGTGCATTTCAATTTTTTAAATATTTCGTGTAAAATATTTTCTTACATAGTTGTATTGATCCTTTTTATTGGTAAATAGTATGTGGCCTAAGGTTCCACCTACTTCAACTAAAAGGTAATCATTTATTTAATATTATTTGAATGTATTTAGGTATAATCACTAGGTTATTTTTGTAAGTTGATCTATATTGTTATGATATAGGTATACTGTTATTATATTATTACTAAAAAAATTTGGTTCTTTCGTGTCTATCTGAAAGAAATGCATTTGCACAAGCATAAAATATATCTCATCATCGCTTCATAACCTTCTGTCTTTTTTTGAAAGTTCAAAAAACATTGATTCAGTTGTTAGCGGCAACGAACCTAAAGACAAATATTTAAAAAATATTCGTTAATGTTTAGTAACGTGTAAATAACTTACGTATGTATGAAAAAACAGTTATTTTGAAATCAAAAATAGACACAACAAATTTTATGTGATCGTGTAGTAAAAATGTATCAAACTAATCAAGTAGTAATGCTTACTTGATTAGTGTATTAATTATTGACATTTCTAATAAGACTCTTAAAGTGTTACTTTATTATTGTATTACGAAATATGTAATTATGTGTTGTACCATATAGCTTGACTTCCACTCCACTTTAGTAGAGGTGATGGCCACTGAGTTTGGCATTTCAGTTAATGATAGATGATCACTTTAGCGATCATACTGCTATCATCATCAAAGGGCCTATCAAAGTGGAAGAGAGAGAGAGAGAGAGAGAGAGAGAGAGAGATCTTAAGACGGAAAATGAGAGAGAGAGAGAGTTAGTAAGAAAATATGGTTTTAAGTTTCAAAATTCGACTTGAAAAATTAAAAAAATACTGTATTCTACGTAACGCAGATAAGAGGAGACTTATTTAAAAGGAACTGCCGTATTTATAATTAAGATATTGTTGTGCGGCGAAAGCCATGAAGAAGTTGGATTGTTACTAAAGCGATGATGTGAAATAATTTATCACTTTAATTTTTTTTGGCTTCAGTATTTGTATTTTTACATTTTGTTCAAATTTGAAATAAGACAGAACATAATATAACACATTTAAGTATTCATTTTCAACAGCGAAAGTTTTAACAAAAAAGATTTTATGAACAGCCCCTCAACATTTCATGTGATTCAGTGGAATAGAGCCACTTGGAGGGCAAGACATTTCATTCGGGGCTAATTAACTCGTGAGAATGTTACAAAGAGCGAGTTAGGTGGTAATTACGTCTCGCTCAATGTACCGTTTCATTAAAATTTCACCTTCGCCGTCGACCTACTTATTATAGCTGTTTGATGTATGAACATTGAATTTCTATCTAGTATTAGCATAAATTTTACTTCAAAAATTTCTTGCCATTAAATTATTGAAAATGCTACTGCTATTTTTATAACGTGTTTTTGTTGTTTCGCGTTTTCTTACGCATATATCATAGTTATGCCTATAAGGGATCTAATTTTAAGACACTTCAGTCTTTGCTTTCGGCTAAATTTGATTTGGCTGATATTTTAGAACATATTTGAAAATTTTTCATCATAATTAATTTAATTTCAATAATGTTATCGAAGCCATCACCCGATATTGTAGGAAAATAGATAAATTTTATCTACACTTCATATATGACTCGAAAAATGTACGAAACATATAATTTTACTTTAGCTCATTTTACTTGGAAACGTTTTAAAATATTCGGCTTAATTTGATATTTTATTTATACTATATTTGTTTTCAAGCACAATCTGTTTGCTCGGCAAATTTTATGGTCAATGTTCGTATGAGGCTGTATTTGGAAAAGGATATACTAAATCCCATTATAATGTTATTTGACCGAGAACAATGTCGGGCTGCCTTTTGAATATTTCATTAAATGAAAGCCCAACAAACGAGTTAAACTCCGTATCACTATAATTAACTGAGTGATACAATGTGAATACCATATTTCATTATACTCGTCACATACTTTACGAAATGAGTTTTACGTCAATAATGTGACTTCAATAGGATTTACTTCACATAGACATTTCTTCGTCACGACCACGTGAATGTAGTCAAGGTGTTATTAATAAAAATCTCAAATATCAATTGAAAAATGTTATAGGCGTACCCTAAAAAAATATTAAAAAGCGTATAAGTGATCAGAGCGATCGGACGGCTTCCCTTCTAATATTGATACATTTTCCTTAAGTAATTTTAATTTGAGTAAATTTTCTTGTAAAAATTATTTCACACTGATTTTTAGTTTACATCTGTTCATGTGAAGTGTTCACCTGATGCATATGTATATTTTTATAAGAAATGATATACTGACTTTGGTAGGCCTATAAATTAAATGTAAAAGATTTCCAGGATTTTTCTGTGATTCCATTATTAAATCCTTATATGAACACCACCGTTGCTATATTAAGAAATCAAGGCACGTGTACAAAAAGAAATAATATAAGAGAACCTCCTCATGTTTTGAAGCCAGTTATAACGAACTTGTTAAGTATTTGATTTGTTTTTATTAATTTTATTTCAAAAGCTCCAAATTTAATTTAAATGTTAATTGAAAAATACACCACGACTTTAAGCACTTACAATTTGAAATACAGCTAATTAAGTTACTATTTTGCTCAAGTCAAGTACGTACTAAATTGCAAAAAAGATAACTTAAATTAAGTTAAAACTTTTATAGAAAATATAAATTTAATATAGTACGTTTAAGAGATATTTTTGCACAAATTCCTTTCAAGCAAAATGAGACTAATATAATATTAAAAACTTTGAAGAGATATGCTTAGTTGGGTTCACTGCTCTATGTGACTCTTGTGATTCATACAATTTAATTAAATGAGATATTCTGCAAATAAGTGTACTGAAACTTTTAATATAAAGAGAATACCAAGAACAAGAATCATTAATATTTAAAAAAATCGAGAGTAGCTTGTGTAATATCTGTTAATAATTGTGAAATACAAATGGTTAATGATTATTTTGGATTTAATTTTCGTTCAAAAGTATAAATATATTTAAACTTTTTATTTTTATCAGTTTAATTGGTATCAATCTGATATTAGATTCAATTAACTAGCCCTCAGAAATGGAGAACAGTAAATTATGCTATATTTGCCTACACTACAAAAGTTAGAGAGTAATCTCAAAATTGAAACCAGAACCTTCTTTTTAAGAAGGATCGATGGCAGGATTCTCAAGTTACATTATTAATAAATTAATTCGTAAATATTAGTCAGCAGTTATTCTTAATAATAAGTACTACCCCCTCTTGCTAATTATATTTCTGCATGTCTGTACCTCACGTATTTTTCTTAATGCAATAAGAAATACCAGAGAGTTACCAGATACATTATAAGTATTCATTTTCTTATTCAAACATTAATTGTAGAATTCGAGCGTAAAACGGAGAATGGAATGTTTCGAACCTAGATTCTTTATGTCGGCTTTGCCGTATATATGAAGTAATGTATAAAGTTAGAACAAAATAATAAATCCCATATATTTTTACAAGATTCGTGTTGTAACGTTGTTATATAACAACGCGTATGCGCTGTATATTGGCTTTATCAACATTATTCATCTAAACTTGGCGTTGTACATAATTTATATTCCTTTGGGAAATATCACCTAATAAGGAACACTGTTCATACATGTTTCAAAATAAATATTATGCTCTGAATTATTATGTAAGTATATGTATGAATGTATGGGTGTAATCTGTCAGTGGCAACCAGATTAAATAAATAAAAATAGGCAAAGCTTATAAGAACTTTATCACTATAACGTCGATAAAGCCTTCTAAATCCGTTTATAATTATTAGTACAATAAATTACTTCGATACAAGCTTTGATTACTAATTAATATTTTTTATTAATTTAACTAAAAGTTATACACATTTTAAAAAACAATTTCTAAAATTACTTTTTTTTTAGCTTCATGCTTTATCTCTTAGCAGGGCAGGTAGAGGGAACCGCAAAAGCAGGAACCTAGTGGACCAGGTAACCTAGTGTTGAAGACATTCTGTTTCCCACTGTCTCCTTTCGACTCATTGCGTGTTGAGTGGCGAGTCAATGCCGCTCTTGTCTAATTGCCAGAGCAAAAAAAAATGATAATGAAAAATCTATCTTTCCCCAGTGGGAATTGGACTTAAAAACCATCACCTTTACAAGCACTGGCTTAATAATTTTAAGTAAAGAAGTAACTACTTAGCGTTCCATGGATTCACCGTGCGGATGAAGGGCCCATTGTGTTATAAGAACAGGAGCTCCGTGCAGCGCTTGGGACTTGCGTAGGCTTAAAGGAGGTCCTCTAAAATACATTAACGCTCGTCTTCACTGACTGAGCTCCTTCCGCTACCTAACAAAATTCGCAAATTGTGATTGCAAATTATAATTTATTAAATTCCACCGAATATAGCTCAGTCCAGTCAGCTTGGCTTCAGCACCAAGCTCTCTGATCCGTTTGTTTATATTTGCTCCTTAGAAGAATATCGTCCGAAATAACAGTTTGCCATCAACTCCATCATGGTATTTAAGTCATTATATATAAAATTCTAATTAATTTTTTTACTACATAAATATAAATATTTAATTATTTATTTGGGCAAACCTATACAGAATGTTAACACTGTTAACATTCTGTATTATTTTCTACAACCTCAACACCGACTTTTTTCTTACAGTGCGGGTAAATGAAAATAAGTGCGAAATGCTTACTGCGTTTAGTGACTCAATGCGACACGATGGTCTCTTATTAATGTAGTATAGAATATTATATACATATACACTTTGTAACTGTTATTTATACTGCAACTGTATATTAACGTATAGTTTTTCAAGCTTACCCTTTGTATGCAACTTTTCTACTATATAGCACGTAAAAGTAATTTGCATTACATAGATATGAGTTTGAACTAAATTGCTGGCGGAGCTATATGTAGTTTCGTCTGAGAACAAAGTTGTGGAAGTTGTAATTGTAAATTTTCATTGCAGTCTTAACTGAAATATATATGTATATATTTATACGTATATGTATTAATAAATATATATATATATATATATATATATATATATATATATATATATATATATATATATATATATATATATATATATATATATATATATATACATATATATATATATATATATATATATATATATATATATATATATATATATATATATATATATATATATATATATATATATATATATATATATATATATATATATATATATAAATATTAAAAGAAATAAAAAATATATTCAATATAAATTATAAGAAGTAAAAACATATCCTGTTTATTAAAGTCAGTACAGCAACGCGTTTTTCTATAATGGTGAACACGAAGAGAGCATAGTGACGCTTTCCATCAATCTTCACTTTCTGTCAGCATTGTAATGCGTTTCGGGTTGTAGCTGCCAAAAGAAATACAAATTGAAGCATACAAAATAAATAACAGATCAAACAGTATATCTGATAATAAATATCATACTTGCGAGTATCTTATTATTAGCTACTCAATAAGAAAAAAATAAGGACAGGAATGTCTCAAAGTAATATTATTTTCAACTGCCGGATATTTGGCAAAGTGATTATGACATATTCATTGTATACGTTAGGCATATGTCAGATATAATAAAACAAAAATGTTTGTAGATAATTATAAGTCTTGAAATTATATAATTGACTGTTTAAACCAGTGGTGAAAAGTATTTATTATTATGTAGGAATTTTAACAAATCTTTATATTATATCTTATATGGTGTCAGAATATTGTTAAGATAGGATAATTACTTAATTATTTATTAATATATGTTTAATATAATCTCAAGTATTATTTTAATTAACTGTTAAGTTTACTATTAATTTGTGATTTATAATATTATTGGATGATTATTAAAAATATTAAGTCCATTTGCAGCCACAAGTTTGTTTTTTCTAGCTATGATTGAATGACGGGATTGAATAACCTATACAATTTGGCAACGAGAAAAAATTAAATAGTTTACATGAAATATTAGGAGCTGCGTGATTAGGTTTGAAAGGATTTTGAATAAAATATGAAGTAGATCTGCTATTTAAATTAATACCTAGCGATATTTACTACGATTTTATTTAATAAAACGAGCTTTCATATAAATTATATGCTAAGCTTAATACGCCTGTAGACTGCAGTTTTATTTAAAACTGAACGTAAATTTCCTCTTTTTTCTTTGGAAATCCTGTGAAACTTTTTTTACTCTCTTTATGAAAATATGAGTTAGTTTCGATGGAACGTTTATGCCTAACTGCAGGTTACTACGCTGCACAATTTAGTTTCTATATTTTTTAAGAATCGAGATCCGTAAAGTTCATATAAAAGAATTCATTCGTTCACTACTTTAATACATTTAAAAACTATTACAAAGAAAATACAAAAAATATTTGAGTGTTAAAAGCTTAACTCGAGTTCCAAAATATAACCATTTTATCCCGAAAATATTTTATGCACACCTCAAAATATGAAGTATCCCTATAGATCATCCGTTGTACTTTTTAATAATATTTTTCCCTTTTCCGCTTTTCAGTCACACAGTTAATCCGGAAAGCCCCTAAATTAATTTATGCCGTCACTGAAATTCAGGTCATGATTTCAGCCACTTACCGACTTAAAGGCTACCATTTTTTGACTTGATAGGATGAAAGGGTCGGCTTATAATTACAACTACTTTAATTTTACCTCACATTTTTCCTTTGTTAATTTTTTTTCTTTGAAATTTCGAATTTAAATTTTTTACGGCATGATTTTGACGTAACAAAACGTTTAAACAAATTATTATAAATAAGATTGTTTAAGTAACATTTCAGTTTGTGCCTCTAACTTTTAGTATGTTTTTTTTAGAAATTTGAAATAACAATATATATACAAATATATTATCCTCCTTAATAACTCCTTAATATTGATAAGGTTAACTCCTTAATATTGATAATTCAACACAACTAGTTTTCAAGAGTTATAAAGAATTCACTCAATTTAGAGGAAGTTACTCGGAATGTGGATTGTGAATACATATCGAAGAGTATTTACTACTTAATAAACTCTAATCAGTTAAATACTTACCGTTATAAGCTAAAAAATTTTATATTTTGTTTAAGTAATGATTTACAGATAATATTTGATGGTTTTATTTTGAGAGATTCAAGGTAAACGAATTTTGGGGTTATTTAATGGCCCAATGGCCCAAACAGGTGCGTTGTTAGCCCTTAAGTTTTAGCCATTTTTTTATGTTACCCATGTCGTATAGTCTCGGAGACACAGAAACCAATATGTCGCTTCATAGTTGTGTGGCAAGTCAAAAAATAATGTCTACCGTAAGGGTGGGAATGTACTTAGGTTTATTACGAAAAGTGAGGTTAAAGAATGAGTGACAATTGAACGCACTGAACACTAACTATTGATTTATTATATCAGATATATCAGACCGTCATAGCGCAGAGGCGTGGCTAGGCTCCTATGGTTCCTGCAGTTTCCTCTGCCCACCCTGCCATGTGCGGGACAAAGCGTGAAGACATAAAAATAGATATATCAGGAACGGTAGGAGCGTCGGAAGTTATCGCAATCTCTTTAATTTTATTTCCAGGAACTTTTTTAAGCTTCTTCCACTGCAACGGGCTCAGCTTCACGGCTCGATAAATTTATGGAACTCAATTTTTTAAAACATATTTCTTAAGAATTCGTGCCAAAAATATAATTTGAAAAGTAATTAAAAAACAAATATTATGCTATTTTTTGTTTCAATGACAAGTTTTGGACTGCTGTTTGTTGTTTCTAAAATTTTTTTGCCGTGTAATTTACGTTTGGATTTTATAGTAACGTCAATTGTAGTCATTTATTGCTAACATATGGTTAAATTTTTAAATATTTTTTTAAATTGCATTCGCTGTACATACGTTAGTGAGTAAAGAAGATAACTTTTTGATCATTTTCGGATTTTTCATGAGTTTAAACTTGTAAAACAGTTGGACATTTTAATTAACTGTAATTAATTATCTATAATAATATAAAATCTAGATTGTTGAGACAAATATTTATTTATTTATTATGATTCGCAATGAAGACAATAACAAGAATGATGACAATATGTAATATATTAAGTAAAAGTACAACAAAATATAATAAAAATAACCAAAATATACAGTTTATATATAATATAATATGGTAACGACATAAAACACAATTAAGCACCCGTTACCTCTACATTTATTTGTACATTTTACAGCATAATACTTAGTATCTATTACTATGTAAATAATACACATGTACTCGTACACATCTGAGACGATTGCATTCCTTTACAGTATCGATTTACGATCACGCGATGGACTGCCCCGTCCGACCATTACCCTTTACTAACGGACGTCGGTATATTACATTCTGGCTACAATATAACGACGGCTTGATACACTGTAGCATAATATATGCTGTTGTAGTTTCTATTTAGATATTGACCTGGGTTTTTCTGCTCAATTTTTTTTATTATTTTATTCGTTTTTAAGGTCATGTCTCGAAAGAAAAAATTGAAACCTTTATAAGATCTGATTTCTTTGTATTTTTGTCTGCGCGCCTGCCAAGAACTTTATTTAGAATATAACGCTTACTCCAAAATTAACGCAATCAAAATATACAAATCTATTCTTATTTTTTTTGCATTTTGTATGAATTTTGCTGCGTTATCATTTTGTCCGTATTAGAATGAAGTGAATTCGTTAATTAAACTTGTTTAATTACTAGCGACATAACAAATTTTCTCAGTGTCAAGCCGAGAGGCTTTATTCTGATATAATAAGCAAATATAATAGATATTATCATTCCTTTAGAATCACTATGCTCTTAATCAAAATGTACACTATTAAATATAAAAAAATACACACACTTTAAATTCGAAAAAAATAAAAATAAAACCGGACAGCATTTCCTATAAAATGTTGTAAGGTTTGTACTATTAGTATATAAAGTGATTTAATTTTGGATTTTGAGTTTGGTTTTGGATATTGAAAAAATAGTACTAGAACAATCATTAAATTTGTATTTGTAAATTTATTTGTCTGTATATATGCTTGGAATCACTATATGGAATTGTAGGAAAATTGGTTGCAATTGTATTATGCTAAAGCAAGATAATAATGTTTTACAAATAAAATGTTGAATATGAAAAGCATTGTAAAAGTTCGAATTAAATTGTTTTATTTCGTTTTGGTAAAACATAATATATATATATATATATATATATATATATATATATATATATATATATATATATATATATATATATATATATATATATATATATATATATATATATATATATATATATATATATATATATATATATGTATATATATATATATATATATATATATATATATATATATATATATATATATATATATATATATATATATATATATATATATATATATATATATATATATATATATATATATATATATATATATATATATATATATATATATATATATATATATATATATATACTGCGTTACTGCGTAATTTAATAAATTTACATATGAAATTATTTTGCTATTTATCATACGTAATAAAAATTTCAATGAAACCTTTTAATTTTAAAAAGAAACTTGACTTCGTAGTATCAATATTACATATTGAAAAATAATTGGATATTACAATGAAATATAGAAAACAATACGTCATTAAAGTTTTTTATATCACTAATGAATACCATTGTATCGATAGTAGCCCTCTACTGATTACCGCTGTAGTAGTATATTGTCTCATATAATTAAAACTGTTGTATACAATTCATGATTTTTGCTATTGTGTATTTTAAAAGCATTGTTATAAAATATGGTTTTTTTAATTTTTTGACGTGAATATAAATTTTACATGTTAATTTCTTTGATTGCTGCTGGCTTGTTAATAGCAAAAGTTTTCGCTGTTCACTTTTTCTGCGCGAACTTCGCGTTCAAGTCTATATATGGCTATTTTACATGGATATCTGACAATCGATCTGCTACATTATCTTTTTGGTTTGCCGCGCATCCATCCGTAGTCAGATTCCCTTTTGAAAAACTGTCTATTAGTGAAAGCCGCAAAAATATAGTTGTTTTAAAGTTATGACAAAGTTTTGGAATTGTTTTCTATAATGTATTTATGCATTTCCCAATATATTTGAACTTAAAAAAAATTGATTGGACATAGCGAACCTAATGTACTGCGTTCCCCTCTTTTCGCCCATATTTTAAAACATCACGTCTTGAGTGACATAATTTATCTGGTGAAATTAAAGGCTTCGCCACGACAGTCTATTTAATTTTTATATTAATAGCATAAGAAAATCATATCTAGATATAATATAAGTAACTTTATTAAAGTCGTTATAATACCATACTTTATTTGTATTACATGTTAAATTTATTAAATAAGCTTAATTAAAGTTTCTGTGAATTTATACAGTAACATTAACTGTAAATCTCCTTTTCCCACTCATATGGTACTTACTATGCATCTATTTATGAACTACAACAGATAGGTTACATTATAAACTTATTTTTGTACAGAACATCATTAAACGCCGTTACTTAATTTAAATGTATAGGAAATAAAATAAAATGGTTGCCTGTAAAGTGGGTTTTACGGGCGAAAATTTTACGTGACAACGTCTTTTTCTCGGTAGAATATTTATTTATATGATTAATAATTATAATATAAATTGCACAAATTTTAACTATAGAAAATATATTTTGTTTACTAAAACATTGTACATGTGTCAAGTGATACGCGCGGCGGAACGATCATAGTTCGGTGACAGTTGACACATCGCTACGTTACCATTTTCATATTTGACTCCGAGCCGCACAACCTAATTTAAGATGTTGTCACGTCAATAATAATAACAAAATATAAAATTTGTACGTAGCAAGATTTAGATTTGTGCCTTTATTTGATACTGCATAATTGTAAATTCGTATGAACAATGTATGTGTTATTTAAGATGATTATGATATAAATATATCGTCAGATTCACTTATTGTGTTATTGTTTATTATTATTTTTTATTCACTTGTTTTGTTATTAATATATAAAAGTGATAATTTTATCAGATTATATTATTGTTGGTGCGGACTTGTGTGTTGATTTATGAATAAATGCATATATATATATATATATATATATATATATATATATATATATATATATATATATATATATATATATATATATATATACATATATTTATATATATACATATATATATATATATATATATATATATATATATATATATATATATATATATATATATATATATATATATATATATATATATATATATATATATATATATATATATATATATATATATATATATATATATATATATATATATATATATATATATATATATATATATATATATATATATATATATATATATATATATATATATATATATATATATATATATATATATATATATATATATGGAGATTAAAATAAAATAACATTTTTACAAATATTATTAAGTACTTACAAATGTTACAAGAACTTTGGTAGCATATTTTAATCTTGCGCTTAGTATTCAATAAATGAGAGCTTTAATGGCTGTTACGCTAAGAGTTGTTAAAGTTTGATAAAAACTTATAATGATCAAAAAATCTAAATGGGCTTTTATTACTTGGAAAGTCGATTAAGTTAGAAAAATGATTAAACTTTACGTAGTTTTGTGATAAACGCCGCTTCAACTTAATTATCTAATGGGGTACGACACTCATTTTTAAAGTGTCTCATTCCTATTTTATACTAATAAAGCAAAGAAATAATGTAACTATTCAATCTTGAAGTATTATAAGAGTGCCTTTATCTTTAATATTTTCTAATTTCAAAAGACTTTGACGTAAACGCTTGACGCCATGGTGTAGATGTCATTTGGTCTGGTAATCTAACGCACCTAACTGACCTATTAACAAAATTTGCGTGCATTAATATACATTTTATTAAAAAACTATTCTATGATGTCACATCATATCGAGATCAAATATGCTATAAATAACATGTGACGTGATGCAAAAAAGAAAGTACTAATAATGTAATTAAATGTAATAGTTAAATGTAGTTAGTAGTAAGTCAAGTATTGAATAATTTAAGTAAAAATAGAAAGTATTAAATTATAAAATTAATTATTTTTATTTTTCTCCCTCTAGCATAAAAATCAGAGGGTCTGCGTAGGTTCATATTTCAATTGAATGCGTTACGTGTTGAGTTGAGTTTTAGTGAAGAAATAGAAACAACTTTTTTTTCCAAAAATATATTAAACTTAAAATACTAATTATATATACAAATTATAAATTAAATATAAATAAATAACAATATATACGTACTTTATATTGTTTGGGTGAAATCTCAATTACAAAAGTTCTGAGTAATATAATTTCACGAAACAGCAACTGCAGAAACGAAGTGAGAAAGTTCATTAAACTTTTTTAATCATTTATTAGGTACTATGCTTTTTATTTTGCACTGTATAATACGATTAAATATTGAATACTGCAATACTTTATACATAAATCAATTGATTATAAATAAATTGTATTATTATTAAATTGTATTGTAAATATTTTGATTATAAATAATTGTAATTGTATAAATTATTTTATGTAGTTGATTACTTAAATAAACTTTTATATCTACAACTGAAATAATAGATATAGGGTTTTCCAATAGGGACGCTTGAACTTTAACAGCTGATTGCGGCCATGTTGTTTGAGTGACAGCTGACAAATGCAGTGTGTTATATTCATTCTGTACTCCCAAACCACCATGGCAGGTTACAGTGTCGAGCAGCACGTGCAAATCATAAAATTGTTTTATGAAATTGGGTCTTCAGTTCGAGCAACGTTCCGCGCACTTCGCCCGTTTTACGGTCGCGATGATCGTCCTGCCTAGTCGACTATCCGTCGATTGGTGGACAAATTCGAGTCAACCGGGTCAGTTAACAATCTGCTGGTTCCCGTGCGTCAACGTAACGCGCGATCTGCCGAGAATATTGCCGCTGTGCGTGACAGTGTCCTCGAAAACCCGCGGCAATTCCGCGTCGCGCACAGGAACTCGTCCTTTCACAGACGACAACTTGGCGAAATTTGTGTTGTGACTTGAGCCTGCACCCGTACAAAATCCAGCTGACCCAAGAGCTCAAGGTTAATGACCATAGACAGCGCCGTGTGTTCGCTGACTGTGCATTAGAGCAGTTGGAAGTTGACGCCGATTTTGGCAAAAAAATCATCTTCAGCGACGAGGCGCATTTTTGAATGAATGGCTATGTCAACAAGCAAAATTGCCGTATTTGGGATGAGACCAATCTACACGAGGTTCACCAAGTGGCAATGCACCCACAGAAAGTGATTGTTTGGTGCGGATTTTAGGCCGGAGGCGTGATTGGTCCGTATTTTTTCGAAAACGATAATAGTGTGGCCGTCACCGTCAATGGTGAGCGATACCGGTCAATGATAACCAACTTCTTTTGGCCTGAAATCGAGAATATGGATCTGGACAACATGTGGTTTCAACAGGACGGCGCTACGTGCCACACAGCACACGCTACGATGGAAGTTTTGCATGATCAAGCGCCCTTAATGGAAAACCCCTTATATTTTTAGCATTGGTAAAATAATATCTTAAAATAGGAAGAAAATCTATTTTCTTATCCTTTCTTAATTACTACAAATTGAAATATTATATTCTGAATATTTTGTATGTGTGTCTGTTTCTTTTCTCCGGTCACTACATATCCCGCTTTCCTTCTTTCGAGGCATTGCGTGATTAGTGGTAGTATTCAACGCCATGGTTGCCTAGTCAGTAGAAGAAAATGGAAATGATCCATCCTCCGCGAGTAAAAAATCGACTACACAAAATTGTCACGGTTACAAGCAGACGCTGTGTCTCTGTGCCACGTTGGTTGACTTTCAGTTTAATATTATAATAATATATTACATTACATATAATATATTTTTTCATGAGTAATAAGGTATAACTATGAAACCATTTTTTATATTATGTTTGATTTTAAGTGCAATAACCTAAACGTAGGCATATTATTTAAAAAAAAAAGAACTATCATGCTTTTATAATTAGTAAATTAAAATACTTTACAATTTTGTTTTTAAATCACTTATTTTACTATGTTTTCCATTGTAATATAATATATAATGTTATATAATAAAAAATGCTTTACTTCAGTATATTTTAATCAATATTTTAAATACTCCAAAACAGTTATTATATGTGATAAATCGTTGATAATAGTAAATTAGAGTAATAGGACACAAAACTGTACTAATGATAAATTTAATATTGCTATCAGTTAATAATTTAATATCAATTAATTAGTAAATAGCATCCAATAGCCTAAAAGCTTAAAATGACTTAATCCTGATCTATGTTCATTGACCATTGAAGCGACAGTACGGTTAATATAAGTAAATTATGAATATCATCATAATTAATAGTGAAATTACTTTAAAAATATAATAATTTTACATATACACTACGTAAATATAGTCAATAAAAAATATTTATAAAGTAAGATTAGTTTCTGTAATTTATATATATTTTGAATAATAGTCTATAATAGCCTAACTACTACGTTTATTACTAATACGTGGAAAAAAATATTATCAGAAATTCTTAAGTTTACTTTAACCCTTACAAGGAGTTTCAAAAGCAAACATACATTAGGCGTTAATTTGGTTAGTCTAATTTAAAACGTGGCAACCCGTATTACTGATCGTTGGTTTTTAAGCTTCTTGACTAGAGAGAATTCAGCATCAACAACAATAGCGAATATTACGACGATACCGTAGTTTTAACTGAAACCTTGGAAGACCTTAGCGCATTACTCAATAACCTCAATAGCGTCTTCCAAAAAGTGAGTTTCAGAATGAATATGGAAAAGATGAAAATCATGTCGAACCATCATTTTAGATACACCTCTTTAAAGATCGGTAACGCTACGCTCTACGAAGTACACGTTCGACAACAGGCCAGTTAATTAGGTCCAATTACGAGAAAGAGGTCACTTGTCGAATGCAGCTCGGCTGGGCAGGGTTGAGAGGCTCCGACATTTCACTCAACGTGTCTTTAGATTAAATTCTACGACTGGCAAGATCCATTTTCTTGCCAGTGATAGCCTATACACCTCACCTAGGCACTAATACGTGGGCGCTCACTATGGGTCTCATCAGATGATGATAAGAGGGCTGTGGGCGGAGTTTTTCTTAGAGATAGAAACAGAAATAATAAAACCCACGGGGAAACCAAAGTGACATAGTCCTTAGTTATTAGGTATTAAAGTTACAAAGCGGTAGTGAAAGTCAGGATTGAAGTGGCTGAATACGAATCAGGCAGGGCGTAAGGGCTGCCCAGAACCGATCTTTGAGGCACTCAATAGGGGCCTTTGTCCAGCCGTGGACCTCTGTCAGATAGATAGAATTAGTCTTTGTCTACATAAACATAAGTTTTTTGTATTTCTATATAGTAAAAATATCAGAAATTTAAATATAAAGTATCGATTCAACTTTTCGTATAAAATATTTACTTACATGTTTTTAAAGTAACTGTGATGAACTATCTGACATGCGATATATTGAACTAATATTGCGATGCCCTGTGGCGGTATACATATCTTATATTAAACAGAAGCCTCCTAACAAAATATGTCACGCAACGGAAATGAAACATAAATATTAGCTTACTTTAAGCAATATTTGAAATGTTTATTTTTATATTCTTCTTTCTTTAGCTTCACGCTTTATCCCGCACATGGCAGGGTAGGCAGAGGGAACTGCAGGAACCATAAGAACCTAGTGTTAAGACACTCTGTTACTTAGTCCCTGCTTACTCCGTCCCCACTTTCCGCCGTTTTCGAGGCATTGCGTGTTGAGTGGCGGAACTCAACGCCGCGCTTTGCCTTAGATGCCAGAGCGAAGAAAATAGAAATAGAAAAATCCATCTTCTCCGACTGGGGATCGAACCCAGTAACCGTCGCGTTACAGGCAGACGTTGCGCCTCTGCGCCACGACGGTCCTCGGTATTTTTATATTCCACTTTTAGATAGTAAAGAGTTATACATTTAAAACAACGTTCCTCGTTTCCGTAACAGAAGTAACACAATTACGTGCTTAAACACCATAGCTGTAAGTCATGTTAAGCGATTTGTTATATTTATACGTTCCACAAACGTTTTATATTTATTTGGTTTACAAAACAAATAACAATCCATATAAATAAAGGAAATTTTGAGCACACAAATCGATTGAAATTTTCAAGATACGCATGTGTTTGCAACATCATTTTATAAATAACCTAGGGTTGCATAGGCGCAGTGTCGGCCTATAAACGTGACTTTGGGTTCGATTGCCATTCAGGGAGGGTGGATTATTTTATTTCTATTTTCTTCGCTCTGGAAATAAGGCAAGCGCGGCGTCGAGTTTCGTCACTTAACAGACAATGCCTCGAATGGCGTAAAGTAGGGAGTAGAATGTATAACACTGGGTTTCCACGGTTCCTGTGATTTCCTCTGCCTACTCTAATACGAGCTAGGATAAAGCTCTGTGGTGAGAGCGCTTCGCAAGAGGTCGCGGTATTTTTAAATCCTGCTGCATTAAAATGTTTATATGTTTTGTTTAAGTACGTAAAACTAATTCTATTTAATTATAATCTAACATAACAGAGACTAAGAAACATATTTAAATTATTTCTTGGTTTTAAACTAAAAATATCTTATCCAGAAGTCATTATAACATACTCTATCCTTGTACCTACTTAAATAAAATTATTTCATACAGCTTTTTCTCTTTATTATTTTTAATTCAATAATTTTTATTATTTCTTTTTATTTAATTAGATATAAAAATGAAGTTTTGGTGTCGTTAGCTACACCAGAATAACTAATTTATAACTGAATTAACAAGCTCCCAGTAAAATTAACCATCAATTATTATTTTCGCAACCTAACAATGAATACCTCTATTGGGAGTTGTAATCAAAAAGTGCAGACTTCAATTATTGGAGAATATACTTTTGCTGACTCACCTACTTATTTTCTACGCTTCTGTTTTTTCTTTTATCAATTTCTTCAATAAAATTATTAAGCATGAACAAGCAATATTGAATCAGAATATACTCAAGTTTCCAATTATTTCTTAGCTTTTATTCTTAAAGAGGTGATCGTATATAAACAATATAGAGCAAGTATAAACTCGATTGTGAATTTGATCCTCTTTCTATTGAATGAGTCTTAGTATTAGATTTGTCTACTCTACTATGCAGCGAAAAAGTGAAATTGTAAAATTCTTGAGTGTTTATTATTTTACTTTATTTAATTTGTATAAGTAATATCACTTAAAAAATCGAAAGATGCATAAGTAACAATAAATAAGTGGTAACAGACACAAGTGTAAGTGTGGAAAGACACATACGTTGGATTTCGTTTCAGCTTTACGCTGTATCTTCCAAAAAGCACAGAAAGCAGAGTTTACTTGGTGTATAGACAGTGTTTCTCGCTTTTCATATTTTAAGAAATTGCGTGTTAAGCGTAGTGAAACTTAACGCACGCAACGTTTGTGATTTTTACTAAATGAAAATAATTCAATGTCCTAGATTGGGAATCTAACCCCAAAAACCGTTACATTAACAGTCTGTGTAGACTCTTGTGTTGTAATATACAGAATGGTATATATATAATAATATTACAAAAAATGAAAAAAGCGTACCTAAGAAAAAATTCGATAATAGTTTCTATTCTCTATTATTTCAACTAAATAAATGTAAAATAATGACAGTTCGCGAAGTGTAGTTCATGTTTGTCAAATCATGAAGTGTACTACAACCTTTTAAATACCGACCACGACCGCTCTATTAAGAACGAGTCGACAAAGAATCATCTTACCTAAGCATCTTATATTTTTTTTACTATGCAGCGAATTCTATACAAACAATTCATTGCGTTAATTATTATCGATCGTACTTTTTTCAGTTATAGTAGACCTTTCTTCTAAAATGGCATTTAAAATTCTTAGAAACAGTCATTTTAGTTTATAATGTGTCTTAACAAAACTACAAGAGTCATTTCCATTAAAATTATTTTGAAATTATATTTATATACATTCACGAAATCCTATTACGTATTTCGAAGTACAACATTTCATTGTCAGGCTTGTTCTCACAAGACCCATTCAAATCCCATCCACCTGAAATAACTGTCGCATAAAGTTGATACAGAGTGTCTTTCGAAAGCAGTCGCTTGTTATTACCCACTGTGGAATAAAAGGAGAAATTTGTGTTATTAATTAGTATATTCTATATGAATATACTTTTTGAACAAAATGTTACCTCCATGTTTTTATAAATATAATTAATAAATAATCATTTTAATTTTAACAAAAATAACAATATTCAGTATTTTCCATATGATGAACCTTTAATAAATTAATTGGCACCTAAATAGAAGTGTATAAGGCGAGCTTTAATATCTAAATGTTTAGAATTATTTTTGTTTTGTATCTCGAATTTGAGTGGACAGCGGGGAATGGAGTGTTGATTAGTATCTAGTAGGTCTTCTTTATCTTTATATAATTGTTTAGAGTCGTTTTTGTAACAAAAGCTACTGTTTCGCTAGATATTTTCTACTTTTTTAGCACGCTTTTTTCCGCTCATAGCAGGGTAGGCAGAGTTCCCTGTGCAGGAATTTTAAGAACTTAGAATTAACAATCGTTCCCCACTTTTCCGCCTTTTCGAGGCATTACATGTTAAGTGGTGTAGCTCAACGTTATACTTGTTAGCTGCACCCATAAATCGTTGCTTTTACAGGCAGACGTTAGGCCTCTGCGCTACGACAGTCCTCGCTTTCTTTTAATGTCCTTATAATACTTATTTTTATGCTATTCAATAATAGAATCTATTTAAAATTAAGATATTTTGATCCACGATAGAGCAAAACTTATATCTAAAGATCATAATAAAAGCTACAATTATTTATTAAAGTGACAGAATTTTATAGTGTTTTTTATAATTTAGATGACAAGAGATGGTTTTTAAATATGGTTTGCTTGAATCGTGGAATGAATAATTCAGGACATATTTCATATAAAACGTTGAAAAACCTAGCGCGTGTGTATATTTTCAGGGTAAGCGAGATTGCTTTTCGTGTCACGTAATGTTAAAGATTTTTATGCCGAGACATTTTATTTAGCAGATTTTCGCTTTATCTTACCCTTTCTAAAGCGAGAACCTAATTTTCTTTTTTAATTAGATGATATTTAGGTGGACTCGTTTATACATTTACTTTTTATTTTTACCAACAAAAATATTGAGAGAATAGAGACGAAGTCAGTGTGTTACGTTCCCACACTACCACTATCGCTTAGTCAGGCTCCACCTAACTTGTCCAATATTGCATTAGATCGGAGAATTTTAGCGGCATGTAATTTAACACTCAAAGGCATTTTCCATGTATTCTTTTTAATATAATTTTAATTAGTCAGGCTCCGCATAACTTGTTCACTATTGTATCAGATCTAAGAATAATAGCGGCATATAATTTAATTCTTTTAATTAATATAATTTCAACTATATATTAATAAGTAGTTTCAATTATAAAGTACACTCTTGTTTCTAACATTGAACAAGCAAGTCGTCAATTAGTTATGAGTTAGATTGTAACTTTCTTAATAAATACTTTTAATAATTTGGTTTTATTTGGATCCTCCGCTGTCACCGTATATATATATATATATATATATATATATATATATATATATATATATATATATATATATATATATATATATATATATATATATATATATATATATATATATATATATATATATATATATATATATATATATATATATATATATATATATATATGTGTGTCAATCATTCGAAACTCGTTAACTGTTCTCTGATAAAGTAAATATTTATCGCACTTGCAGTACACTTATTCCATTAACACATGGAAACACCCTCTGGAAATAAATGTCGTATAACATTGATATACGCGTGTACTCCAGCAGGTTGGGGCATACTGCACGCTTGAAACCCATTTCCTAAATTAGCTTACTTTCCGCTTTGCACTAAAGTGCCCCATCCTATACAATTGCAAAGATGTGTATCCTTATTTGTATTTGTAAAAGATGGTGCTATTTGGGCGTTTAGGGAAACATTTAAAAGAATTAAGGTGATGTAAATGTAAAGGTAAATAAGCGTAATATGTTGCGGAAATAAAAATACACTACGTACTTCTTTTATCATCACGTTTTGTATATATATATATATATATATATATATATATATATATATATATATATATATATATATATATATATATATATATATATATATATATATATATATATATATATATATATATATATATATATATATATATATATATATATATATATATATATATATATATATATATATATATATATATATATATATATATATATATATATATATATATATATATATATATATATATATATATATATATATAATATATATATATATATATATATATATATATATATATATATATATATATATATTATATATATATATATATATATATATATATATATATATATATATATATATATATATATATATATATATATAAAGGGGCAGGTACATGTAATTAATGAAAGATACTCCCAATGAATCTCAACGCCGTGAGTTATCTTAAAATAACGAATAAGAGATAATAGTTTTTGTCTGACTGAGAAGTATTAGCATAGCCATTGGGTTTACAATCAGGCCTACTGCAAAAAAAAAAATTCGCATAGATTCCAAGCTAGCCTCATGATGGTGGACTGCTATAAAGTAACAAAAAAAAATGTTACACTAAATCGGAACGGATTGTTCCGTTGTTCCCCCCGAATGGGAATTGAACCTACAAATAGTCGCGTTACCTGTAGGTACATACATGCTGCGCCTCTTCGCCACTATGGATGGTTATTATTTCTGATTCAATTTATTCCTTTAACGTTTATTTATAAATTTCATTCATATTTTTGCAGTTAGTAATTATAGCTATTGAATATCCATAATCTGTTAGGAATTGGCAAGCTATAAATTATTACTGATAAAGCCGCCTTAGTAATTAATTCTATTAAGTCTGTAAATCAACACAGATTAATTTGATTAATTTTATAGTAGGTATTTGAACTTTTAAATTGAAGTGGATTGGTAGTTTCTTAGCAATGTACATTTCATTACGCTTCTTTTGTTTTAGTTATTCCAATTTAGATTAGTGATCAAGTAATTTGTTTTTGAAGTAATTGTTTATTTCAAATGAATTACTTGTTTATTTTGAATCATTTTAATCTTTGCCTTTCATAGAAAACTGTGTTATAAAAATTTCTAGATAGATATATAATATAAGTATATTACAAATATGTAAGAATTTCTTTGTTAAGTCAAAATAAATTCTATAACTATTTATTGTGAAAGTAACATATAAGTGTACTAATTTATAATCTTTAAAGCGGTATAGAATTATTGTAGGGAGTATGGGACAATTTCAGTGATGGAATATAATATTGGTTTGGAAATCGGATATTTCAGCACTGAAATAATTCTATTTCATACTGTGAGTATATATATATATATATATATATATATATATATATATATATATATATATATATATATATATATATATATATATATATATATATATATATATATATATATATATATATATATATATATATATATATATATATATATATATATATATATATATATATATATATATATATATATATATATATATATATATATATATATATATATATATATATAAAGGGGCAGGTACATGTAATTAATGAAAGATACTCCCAATGAATCTCAACGCCGTGAGTTATCTTAAAATAACGAATAAGAGATAATAGTTTTTGTCTGACTGAGAAGTATTAGCATAGCCATTGGGTTTACAATCAGGCCTACTGCAAAAAAAAAAATTCGCATAGATTCCAAGCTAGCCTCATGATGGTGGACTGCTATAAAGTAACAAAAAAAAATGTTACACTAAATCGGAACGGATTGTTCCGTTGTTCCCCCCGAATGGGAATTGAACCTACAAATAGTCGCGTTACCTGTAGGTACATACATGCTGCGCCTCTTCGCCACTATGGATGGTTATTATTTCTGATTCAATTTATTCCTTTAACGTTTATTTATAAATTTCATTCATATTTTTGCAGTTAGTAATTATAGCTATTGAATATCCATAATCTGTTAGGAATTGGCAAGCTATAAATTATTACTGATAAAGCCGCCTTAGTAATTAATTCTATTAAGTCTGTAAATCAACACAGATTAATTTGATTAATTTTATAGTAGGTATTTGAACTTTTAAATTGAAGTGGATTGGTAGTTTCTTAGCAATGTACATTTCATTACGCTTCTTTTGTTTTAGTTATTCCAATTTAGATTAGTGATCAAGTAATTTGTTTTTGAAGTAATTGTTTATTTCAAATGAATTACTTGTTTATTTTGAATCATTTTAATCTTTGCCTTTCATAGAAAACTGTGTTATAAAAATTTCTAGATAGATATATAATATAAGTATATTACAAATATGTAAGAATTTCTTTGTTAAGTCAAAATAAATTCTATAACTATTTATTGTGAAAAGTAACATATAAGTGTACTAATTTATAATCTTTAAAGCGGTATAGAATTATTGTAGGGAGTATGGGACAATTTCAGTGATGGAATATAATATTGGTTTGGAAATCGGATATTTCAGCACTGAAATAATTCTATTTCATACTGTGAGCTTAAAATAGGCTGCTTTCCTTTCAACGCTATATTGTATTTCAATTAGCATAGATATCTTATGAACCAGCAGCTTGATCTATTAACAAATAAAATAAACTAAATGTTTAACAAATAAAATGCATTTTTGTATTCCAATAATAAATTATAATAAACAAGTAATAGTAATATAATAAATATTTTTAACAAACAGTTAATTTATTTTTTTATTTAGGTTCTGCCCTAAGAAATTACTTAACATTCTATAGCTTCACCATGGGGGTGCGAACCCACTTCACGTTGTAAGAAAAGGAGCTTAAAGCAGTACCAAGAATTACTTGGGATTACCTACTTGTAGGTTTAAAGGAACCCCTTTAAAAGGCATTAACACTTACGTTCACTCTCCAAGCTCCTTCCACTACGTAACAATAACAAAATGTAAAATTTGTGTAACGTTACACTGGTCAAAATATTTAGAAATCAAATAATATAATTGCTCTAGCTAGTATAAGGGTATATAATAGTAAAATTATTTATAGATATAGTTATATATTTATTTAAATAGATATATAGACGCGACATTGAGTTTTTTCATTATTTTATTTTAATCAAGTGTCATATATCTCAGTGTTTACAAACAACAGGATCCACTCTCGTTTATAACCGGACATTGTTGTTTTTCCATGGCAGCAAATAAACAAGCAAAATGGGTGGAATGACTCGAGCCCCTTTAATTTCCGGTTACACTCGACTAGCGATGTTCTTTCTCCGAGATGAACTCAGAATTGATTCTTGGCTGAGATATTTTGAGTTGGTATTCATATTTTTGGTGTATAAATAGAAAATAAAGGCAACTGTTATATATTTTACGTATTTAGAAAAAGATTTCTATGAAAAATATTATCCATAATATAAATACATATATCTTTATGTGTGGCCTGTATAAATAAGGAAAAAAAAATATGTTATTTGTTATTTATATTAAATGATTATTGGGTTTTTTCCAAAACAAAAAAAAAACACCATAAAAATTATACTGTCGCTATATAATATATACTTGTTTATTTGAATGTATAAAATTGTTTTAGCTGTAATATTGCAGGTACTATAACATTTTCATAGCGCGTTAGTCGTACATTTATTCTACAAAAGCTTTACAAAACGTGAAATATTATGTATTTGATATTTACATCCTTTGTTACGAAAATGGGTTTCATACAAAAGTATGTTGAATTTATAACACTTCCCCTTTTATGCTGGAGGTTAAAAACCGAATAAAAACGAAAATAAAAAGTCCAATTTCCCTCTAGATATCTATTCAAGGCGTGAATCGTAAATCTGGCCCCATTCTGCTTTGTCTACGCGGAGGAAATATGCAAATTTTCAGGCTTTGCAGCGCTCGTTTAATGCTTGTGCAGACGTACTTTTAAGACCTGGTATGTAGAATGAAATATTAAAAGGTTGTATTATTTTTTAGTATATTTTTTTTTCACTTATAAGATAAAGCAAATTCTATACATTTAAGGAGACACAGTTAGAATTAACAAATTAAATCGTTAATTGTAATATGCAGGTGAATTTGTAAAAAAATCATGAGTTTCTTATTTTATGTTATAATTTCCTTATTTTATATCGAGCTATCTCGATAGTTCTAAATTGTTGCAAAAATATATCAACTAATAATTGATAAATACAATTACTGACAAGATAAGGGAAGACTGTACCAGAGGACTTAAAGTTTAAGTCCATTCTACTCAGTTACAACAAGTTTTAAGCCGTAGTGTTGGACTTAATTTGAAAGATAACATATACATATATATCTACTATGAGTGATTAAAAAACTGTTTAGAATTATATTTTTTTAATAATAAACATTTCTACAATAGGTATGAATGGCAATTGAATTCAAAACAATATTTTTTACAAATAAGTTTAATTGATCCATTTGGGTGTATATGAGACTACGTACATATTTTATAAAGGTGCAAACATATATTCGATTATCTCTTGGCTGTAGCGTAATAAAGAGACCAATTTGTTGTTTTTTTATTATAATTAAAATATACTGCCGGGGACTTTATGTCGATAATGTAGCGGTTATTTCAGGCAAGTGAGATTTTAAAATTTTAATGGCGTATTCACAAAGCGTGTGAAATATATTTTCCGGGGTGGCTAACGAGCTCTGCTTGTTCAACAATGCGTGCTGAGCGGTGCACTTTAATTATTATTATGATATAAAATAAGGTAATTTAATTAATGTCCAAATTGTACGAACATCTTTATAATAAAAAACCTATCATGCTGTATATAGAAAATAAATTTGTGCGTTTATATAAAAGTAATATCGTAAATTACTGAAGAGTATTATAATTCAAAATATTTTAAAATATTTTTTTGTAAATAGCTATATACTGTATACATAATTAGCACAAGTAAATAGTGATAATACATTTAATATAAGTTTGTATATATACTCAATCCAATTACTCGTTAATTAGAGAAAGATCACAGGAGTTGATTATAAAGCTCGCTATTAATGATACAAGGAGATTGGAGATATATACATAGATGTATACTGATGAATGCTTTGATGTCTCAAATATTTAATCTTGTATTGATTTTATTATTTCGCAATCAAAAAGTTGTAGCTTCAGTGACATCTTCATCTTTAACCACATCATCGATACTGTATTATTAAAAAAAATATATGAGATTTAAGTGTTAAAATACTAAAAAACTAAATATAAAAACTTGAACGTAACGGCAACTTTTATTTGTGTTAGTTCAAGAGAAATAATCAGAATAATTCTAAACAATAAAAACAGTCACATTTAATGGCCATATCAACTATCAATAGCTTCTGAAATACTAATTGTTGATACTAAAACCATTATTGATGCATTAAAAGCTTACCAGTGTAATCCTATTAGGATTTACTAAATATATATACATCTGTACGAGAAAATAATAATTTTTGCAATGTATAGGAAAAAGATTGTGTGTTTATGTGGTTCATCCACTGAATTGATAAATATAGAAGTTGTATTCCTTTAATTTTTATATTTATTTTGTCGTTATTATAGTAGTTCTAATGTACAAATAAAAAAAGGGGCAAGTGCTACAAACGTATTATTTCATTTAGCTTCATTATTCAATTGTATATATTTTGAACTATTCTCAAATTATTTTTGCTTATATATTAAAATTGTCTTATATTTTTATAATTTTATAAGATCACTTATTTCACCATACAAGGAGACATTGTAAGTCCAATTTCTCTAAGTGAACATAATAAACAAAAATTTGAATTATTGCTTGGTCTTTGACACATCAAGTAAATAATGATAATAATAAATTCCCCCTATAATGAAAAACTTATAGTGTACCTTCTCTATATCAAGAATTCTGAAATTTGATCAGGAGTTAGAATTTACAGTCCATATAAAAAAACTTGAAGTCGATTTCAAACAAAAATTATGTATTCCTTTTATTGTTTACAATGAGAGCTTACCTTTTGTAAGAAGAAATTGATGTTGAGTTCATTGAAATCGGTTGGAAACCATTGCAGCACTTATGACTTTAACTTGATTTATATTTTTTATGTATATAAATACAATATTTCAGAATTTGTACTTTATATGATATTGTTACCTCCGTTATAGTGTTTAAAGCAGGCTAGTTAACCATAGATAACTTCACCAAAAACATTAAAGGTTTCGGATTCAATCACTGTAGTTGTACTGTCTCATGATATGGTATATATCTATAATAAGTATATGTATGTAATGACGCTTCTATAATTATTGATTAGAATAGTTATAAATATACTTACCTTATAACGCAAATAAAATCTTGTATTCACCGATACATTATATGAACCTAGGTTATAATCTTTCACTAGCAAGTAGAATTTCAATATTGCAAACTTAGCTTGATGAATATAACTCCAGGAACAGTCAGTATAAAGTAATCTGTAGCTTGAAAAGGCTATACGTCTTTAAGAAGTTCAAGTCTTAGAATAGTCATTTCTGAAAATTCCTGCAATTAAACTTATCGAGTCGCAAGGCTACTTTAGTTGGAGTAGTTTAATTTAATAATGGACTAACAAGTAAAAATACAACTGCAATTGTATTATCGTAAGACTACAAATGAATTCCGCATGTAATACATAAGTAAAAGATTTGCAAGAATGTATAAACCTTAAATCTTTAAATTCGAAAACCAGATATTAACTATTGTGAAGTTAGGAAATAATTGATATTTCATTAGCTTAACACTTGTTAAAAGACTGAATTTATGAGACTGATAAAAAGCGCGCACAAATATCAAGCGGCAAATTCGAATTTAAACTGTTTTAAATTTGAATTGAAAATCATTGAAACTGTTCAAGTTGTTCTAAACGGTACCAAAAGTAAAATTCTACGTCCTCCTCTAATTGTCCGAAATTAAGTTTACACAGATAATATATAAAATTATATATAAAGGTATAAACAAAAAATATTTAAATACGTTCTAAAAATAGAAGTTATAGCTTGATCTGCAGATATTCGTTCATACAGATATTTATAAATTTCATCGCAATGAGAGTAAAAAACAAAGCGCAACGTCATGACTTACCATTCAACAAAGTTATTTAATATAATCTAGGCAAAAAATAAAGAATGTGCTCCATTTTCCCGATACAATAGTGTTTCTACTCAAGGGGTAAAGGCAAAATTTATAGTAATTTATAGCAGTTTTATCTAAAAAAAATCTCCTAGATCAGTAAGTAAGTATACGAAACTTTAACATGATTAATCGATTTTTTATTTTATTTTCAGCTCTTTAAATCTATTCTTACTAGGTGTATTAAAATGTAAATAAATATTTATTAATAATTATATGGTTATATAACTTGGTAGCTTTACGTAACTTAAGTGACAATATAATAATATATGAAATAAAATCATCAAGTTATAATGAAGCTGGGATCAGAATACGTTTTATTTAGTTCTTTAAAATTATATTATCATTTTCGATCAACAAGGTGATGCTAATTGCATTATTCACATAGAGCAAAACTTTTCAGTCAGACAAACTAGCTCATATCTCTTTGTGAACACAAAATATTCGGGGAGCGTTTCAAACAACATTTCTGCTGTCAAAATTATCTGGAAAGGTAGTATTAGTTTTCCAATCTGAACGAGTACCCTCTTAACGGAGATAAAACTTTCTCTTACTATCCCATGCAGTTTCAACGGACATCAATGGATTTTATATTGGACAATGATTATTTTCAACAGAATCTCAAATATAAATAATGTAAGGGCAAAATTTTTTATTTGATAGTTGTTGATCAAGTTATAAAAAATAACAATATTTTATATTATATCAATCGGTTTATCTTATAATATATTTTTATTTAGTTTCACGCTTTATCCCGTATATTACAGAGGGAACTACACGAACCATTTGAACCTAGTGTTAAGACACCCCGTTGCTTAGTCCTTGCTTTCTTCATCCCCACTTTCCGCCTTTTTCGAGGAATTGCGTGTCTAGTGGCGGAATTTAACGCCGCGATTTTGCCTAGATTCCAGAGCGAAGAAAATGGAAATAGAAAAATCCATCTTCCCTGAGTGGGAATCGAACACACAAACTGTCGTGTTTACAGGCAGACTCTTACACCTCTGCGCCACGACAGTCCGCATTATAATATTATAATATTACTTAAATATATTTTTTTTATTGCAAAGTTTATTTCCGAATACGATTTTCATCTTCATTCACTTCCATTTAACTAAAATATTTACGAACAATTATTTGGTAACAGGACATGCACTTGATTTAATATCAATAACTTCGCATTTAGGTTCGTTTTACGTACCAACTGTTTGCTCGGCAAATATATGGCCAATTTACATGCGAGGCCATGTTTGGATAAGGATATAGCAAATTCCATTATACTGTTGTTTGGCCGAGAACAATGTGCGGCCGCCCTCTGAATGTTTCATCAAATGAATGCTCAACAAACGAGTCAAATTCAGTATCGCTAGAGATAAACGATACAATGATTATTGTTGCTTTACAAATATAACCAAAATTTGAAACTCGTCAAGTTATATTATCATATTGGGCATTATCTTTATATTGAAGCCAGTATACGTTTGACTGAAACAAACAAACCTTCGATAATATATCCGCCAAGTCAACGACATGCTCACATAATAACGATTCTGCACTAATGTCATGATTGTAGGTCCATGGAAAATATACCTTGCTAAGTTGACAAATTCAAAACTGCGGTCGCAATTCTTTTATTTGAAATAGACTATATATTGAACTACGTGATTTTTATTTTCTAAGATACCTATAAAATTCAAATTTTCAGATTGTTTTCCTTACTTTTTTCTATAAACTGTAGCTTCTTGCTGAATTTTACAAGTCTTGGTCCTCGAGCAAGTATCATTTATGCTTTGATTTCACACAAGTTACAAAAAAATAACATACAAACATTTCTTATTTTACAATTTCGTTGATTCAAAAGATTCATTTTTTTTACGCCACAAGAAACTACCAACTTATATATGCTATTAAATTCAGATTCATACCTTCACGCTTTTTCGAGAAAATGAATTTACTTATAAAAAGACAGACTAACAATAAAATGATCTACAAAGGTAATTTTCTTATTCCTTTTCCCCTTAATATTTACTTAAATTTTACAATTGATAGGTTCAACCAAGGATTACACCGAAACATATAGTAGTTATACTATATTATTCGTTACGATATTGCAATAGATTCTTAAACAACTCACCGACCGTCATCTATACGGCAATCACTATCGTATTATTATACAAACTGCCAGTATCTTGGCAAAACAACAAACAAACAACAGTATTTCTACGTGAAAAATTATGTACGGTACTGTGGTCTCTGTGGCTTTCGTTGGCAATAAAACTCTGCGTTATTATAGATCTATGAAGATTTCTTATCAAGTTTTATTGGGCCTATTCTTTTCAGTGAATAAATAATAAAAGAATACTAGTGACGTTCAGCGTATTATTGTACTTGAAACGGAAAGTGACCGTTAACATAACAGTTACATAACAGTTTCATAATATAAGGTACATATTTAAAATTGATAAATATACAAAAAATGATAAATAATCATTATTATTTTTCAATTTAAATATACCTCTATAGGTATATTTAAAAATAATAAATATTGTAATATCTTAAATATTTTACATAATTCATCCTGTTATAAGTAAAACATAGTTTGTAAAAACTTATATTTTCATTTTATTCTTTTGTTAAATAAAAAGTTAACATTTAAAAGTTATTTGTAAAGAAGATATTCTGTGAAATAGGTACAGAAAAGCTAATGCTGTGTTTCGACGTTGGATTATATTTCTGATATTCAGGCTAAAAACAAGCTAGCTGTCTTGTTATCGATGCGATGGACGCACTAAGTCGAGGCGGAACATTTTTTAAAGAATTACTAACACTACGACTCTATAAACAAAAGTTTCTACTTCGAATATTTATCACCTATTTTGATAAAGTTTGGGATACAGATAGATGGAAACTTGGAAAAGGACTAGGCTATTTTTTATGATAAAATAACGTGGGTGAAAACACCGAATGCAATTATGTTTTGTGTAATTCTTGAATTATAATGCTGCATAATTTTTCTTCTCTCTTTTCTTCTTTAAATAAACAATAAACATTATATCTGATTATAATTCTAGACTTGCACATGAGGAATAATAGAGGAAAAAAAACAAGAGAATACAAGTAAAGGGCACTTGGAATTTGCTTTAGAAAGAAAGAAAAGTTTTATCTGTAAACATCTTTGTGAGACAGCACTTATTAAACAGAAATAAAAAACAAAAACATAAAATAACAATACAATTAAATAATATCTTCTGAAGATTACAAAATATAAAGTATGAATATATCAAAACAAAATGCTGCGTACACAGCAGTATAATGTCACAGTAAGGAGATTCACTCAGCATATGCTGTTGTTTTAAGAATCCCACATGTATCTATGTATGAAATTCCCAGAAACGATAGCGCTGATTTTCAGTGATGACCTTGTTGTTGTACGTCAAGCGAACGACATTGACAATAGCCTACAATTATATCGTGTAAAAAGAAAATACAGATATAAAAAACAAGTCTAGGATGCGCTCACGGGTCAGGTGCCTAGTGGCGGCAGTTGAGGTCGGGCGTGTCGCACAATAGATTAAAATATAAAACTAAAATGCGATGAGATTACAAAGATGCCGAGACGTTTACCTACCTACGCATTCTTAAATGAGAAGAAAAATAAAAACTAAAAACAAATTATGTAAGTAATAATAATTATATACCAATTAAAATACTACTCTATTTTATATTGTGTTTTAATATAATCTAAATCGTAATAATATTACTTTTGATAATTTGTATTTATCGTGGGTATTTTAAAAACAATGAACATATTATCATTACAGAAGGTCGCAAGCAGGTCGGGACGTGCACCAAGTTGATCCAAATTATTAGTCGCTGCTGCACAACCTCCCGTTTAACAAATATCATAACAATAAATTAATAGTTAAAATCTCACTTAAATAGTCTAACTAAGCTATAATGATATAGATTTTGGTAAAAACTGATAAAATGTTCAATAATATATTTTATTACAAAAAATGTTGCAGACACATAATTGCTTCATTAAAACGTATCTATATATTTTCCATGCAAGAAATATAAAGATTTCGATTTAATAGACGAGTGATTCGAAAATATGTAAAACCGAGAAAGTTATAGCATCGCAATATACTGCCGAAGGTATCAAAATACAAGACGAACGCAATTCAGTTTAGGGAGGGTCGCTAGTAATATATAAAAACCATATAATAGGTCACATTAATATCGCTGAATTTACCTACATATAAATATATACAATAATAAACATAAAATCACTGTAAGAAATATTCAAATGCGAATTTAATGCGTTTAACACTTTATCAATACCAAGTTAATTAATTTATATTGAAACTGACTTACCAATTATAATGGCAAAAAATAGTGATGACTGTGCACAACTTAATCTCTTCTATCGTTTTACTGCTCAGCTATTAAGCTAATGGACTGTTGAAGATCCAAATAAATAATTTAGGCCGTCTTTTTTTAAGAAATTTGTTAAAACGTTATTTTTTGGGCTTGATAACTTTTACTATCTTTTTTATTTTGTATTTGCTGTGCTAACCACATCATTTCATTTAATATATATTAACATTATTTCAAAATGGGTTATTTATTTGTAACTAATTCTATGTTTTCATGGCTTAATATTATCTGATACCATCTGGCAATAAACATGACGATTTTGGGTTTGATCTTCTTCAGGAGAGCGAGATATTTAAGTGTACCCCTCTGGTAAGATAAAATGCAGCACTGAGTTTCTTTACTCTGCTTTATATGGATCTCGGTGGGAAAATTTAAATAAAATACTAGTGATAAATGACAGAAGATGTCAATTTTTGGTTGTACATTGCTACGTCAATCTGCAAGCGATTTTTTGTAAAAATGTATATTTTTTTGACATAAAATGTAATCTCACTACACGACTATGTACTATTTCGACATATTGACAACTAGATGTCAGAATACAAAAACGCTTTGTATTCGAGAAATTGTTTTGTTTATTTTGTTTTTACAGTACTATGCACAATTTTTACCTGTTTTGTATCTTGATATTTGTACCAATCTCCTATTCATTGTAAACAAAGACAATAATAATATTGATTCTGTACTCCTTAAACAAAGCACAGCATTGAATTGACGATTTGATAAAGAGGAAAATAGAGAATATCAAGACAAGGATATTTCTTACTATCTTGTTATTTATTAGTATGTAAGTATTTGTTGAAGCTTAAAGCGTATTTTCAAAGCGTGATAAATATTTTGTTTTATTCCATTACATAGTTTAGCTTTCTTTGTGTGGGTGATAAGACACTCCGTTACGTACTCTCCACTTATTTAGACATTGCGTGTTGAGTGCGAGAACTTATTTAATTCGTCCCGACAGGTAATCGAACCCACAAATAGTCAGGTTTACAAGTTTCAGGCGATTCTCCAATCAGTAAATTGTTTTCATTTAAATTTATAGCTAGATTGTCCATACATATATTGCTTGTTGAGTTTATGGTTATTGTTTGGCTGTATACTAGGATTTTTGAGTTAAAGCGTAGTAAAGTAGAAAACAGCTATAAATATTTATATTCAACGTCAAAATATATTTCGAAAGCAGTTTAGTTCTGTATTTACAAGAATTTTATTCCAATGATATCTCGATAGTGTAAAAGTTCTGCATTTAGAAACTAAATTTAGCTGTTTGGGACTACATTTCAATAACAATGTTTATTTTATTGCAGCCAAAGTTACTGTAACAGGGGAATTACTTTACACATTCGACTCCTTTTAATCAATTAAATATAATTACTGATTATGTTAAATATTTTATTACTTAAAATCTAGTAAAATAGAATTTAAAAAGTAGAAAGAAGTCGAATTTAAATTATGTATTCATTGAATAATTTTTTATTTTCATATTTACACACACACACATGCACACATATATACACACACATCTTCACGCGCCAAACGCTGCTGTCCCTGCACACCTCTTTCGCCTCGTCCACTGTCATTAGCCTCTTCATATGTGCTCTCCGAGAAATCCTCACGCTTTTTACGTGACCTTCCTCCAGTTTCTTCGATATTGCGTTTTTGAAAGTCAACCGAGGTTTTTCCTTACCTCTCCTACCATTTACTTTTGCTTCATATATCTTTTTTACCACACTTTGTTAGAGCTTTTGTTTGGTGTTTTTGCAGCTTAGACCCTTTCTTTTTAATCTCACTAATTCTTTTGTTCTTACCCGACGCTTTATAATCCTGCCATGCATTCTTCTTTTTTCTACATCATCTTTCACTTCATCATCCCACTATTCATAGCGCTTTTTTCTAATGCCTTTTTTCAATGGGCCACGTACCTCTATCGCAGTTTCCACCATGCAGTTCCTAAGGGTCTGCCAACATACTTCAATGTTTTGGATTCCTATTTCACAACTGTCTAGCAGTTGGATCTTGAAGCTTCCAGCTTCTTATGTGATGATTCGATTCCAAGTATGCACACCTCATGCCTTTACGCCAGCCTACGAACAGATCCTTTATTCTAGCAATTACTAGACAGTGATCCGTTTCCAAGTCGGCACTCCTAAGCACACATGTCCATCACTTATTTTCGAATCAGCTGATAGTCGAGCTGAGTAGTTCGAGTCACCATACTGACCTAACACACACTACGTAAAATAT
Source organism: Dione vanillae (assembly GCA_037178615.1). Lineage (NCBI taxonomy): Eukaryota > Metazoa > Arthropoda > Insecta > Lepidoptera > Nymphalidae > Dione > Dione vanillae. Next base: position 46,052 of record JAZFAU010000352.1, read on the forward strand.
CTCTGACACTCCCCCAAAACCCTTCACGCTTGCTTAAGAAGGCTGACGATACCATGCCACTAATAAGAATATTCTTGAATATCTCCGTGATTGTGCGCGATTGGGTCAGTGCGCGATACTTCAGGAGGACGCCCTGGCATTGCGCGACCGTATGATGTTCCGTCCCCGATGGAATGATGCAGACCTGGGCTGGCAGGGGTCGCTACGCGAAAGCCTTCCATCTTCGACCCCCAAAATTCCAAATTATTACTTTTTATTTATTTCCGTTTCAAAATAATACGTTAACGACCAAAATATTCTTAGTCATAATGTCGTCATGTTAAAGATTGGATAAATAAATTTTAAAATAGTAAAACACTATATGATTATATTTAAAATATTAATTTGTTATTTAAATTTCGCCGTCTATTTTTATCACTTAGCTTGCTATTAGTACTATTTGTACCTATATATGATAATCTTTTTCATTTTTGATACGTATATGCATACTTATAGCTTACGTAGGTTAAGTTAAGGTTATTTAAGCATAGAAAATAATTTAATTAATAATTATGATCTACATAATTTTCTTGAAGTTGTAACTATTCAAAACTAAATATAAGATTTCAAGTATTTATTTAATTTATATTATTTATTTAATTCAATACAGACAGTCAAAATATAAAATGACTACAATTTAGTACAAAATTCGTCCCATGTCCAACATGGTAGCGTATATAGGATTAACGCCAAACGCCTCGCCCGGCGTGTTTCCACACAGTTTACGGTTATGATGCTGCACTAACAACTAGGGGATTGTACGGCCATTTTATGTCTATTATTAACCCAATGGATACTTGCATACACATACACTTTGAGAAACATCTGTGCGTTGCACTTTATAGATAGTTACAAAGTTTTAGGTTTGATGTAAACTAAATGAATAGTGTAAATGGTAAATATAGTATTTGGCGTTTGATTTAAATGATGCTTAATATTTTACTATTATTATTTATTGCGTACCAATCGTTTTTATGATTTTTTTTCTGTTGTTAGTATGGTGTTATATATTTATATATTATTACCATTTTTATTTTAGTCACTCTATACGTTATAGTCATTTTAAATATTATAGATAACATTTATAATAAAATTAATCTTGTTTACCAAGTGTTGATCCATAGTATCGATAAAAAATATTTTTTAAAACAACTACTTTCATAGCATTATGGTATCTGTCACTCTGTATCTATAATATTTATTCTGTAAAAAAAAACAAAATAATTCTATATATTCTTATAATTAGTAAGGCCTAGTAGTTGACCTTACAAATACTTCATTTTTATTCATATAAGAATTTATAAAATGAATTTATATTTATAATACATGTAACATTACTAAAGTTTTGTCATAAAGGTATTTTAGTTACAAAGTGACATTTTGGAATAGCAGTCTATCTCGTAAATGGTACACACATAATGAAAACAACATTTAACTTCATATAACTGGCAGATATTGTACCCAGTGAGCCGCAAATTACTCGAATTATACAGTAACTAACGAAAACAAGTATTAATCACAGAAATATTTTTGTATGAAAAATTTAAATTAAATTAAATAAACTATTTCATAACTAACCACATTTAGTTTAAATGAGTATTTTATTTATTATTTTCTTAATTTATGGCGTATAAGAGTATGAATATTCAAAATATGGCTACAAACCCATATAACTTTTATTGTATACACAAAAGTGACCAAATCATGAATCGAACCAATGTTTCATTAATGATAAAGCGTGAATTTGAAGAAAAATATTTTCTTCATAACATGGCCATGCCAAGTTTTATACTTTCGGAAAACACAGAAAAATGTATGGAAAGTTCTCCAATAAATAAGGGTAGCACTGGTAAAAAAAATAATTCTACATCAATAGATTTATTTTTGTCGTTCGTTGTCGTGTTTAACTATCCGTGAGAAAAGTATGCCATAGCGTGATATATAGTGTATAAGACGTTAATAAAAAATATTATATCTGTTTGAATTATCTTTTGTTACATTATATATATATATATATATATATATATATATATATATATATATATATATATATATATATATATATATATATATATATATATATATATATATATATATATATATATATATATATATATATATATATATATATATATATATATATATATATATATATATATATATATATATATATATATATATATATATATATATATATATATATATATATATATATATATATATTGTAATAAAGCTGTGATACATTTTAGATTTTCTTTCATAGAAATATTATAAGTAGCCAAGTGTTTTGTAATAAATGAAGTTAGTAATAATAATTTTATAATAATTTTAATGATATTCAAGGAGGCTTGCAAACAGTTTGATAATAATGGAGGAATGGAGTAATTTAAACATTTAAATTCATAAAACATTCGAGTCCCGCTGCGTTTAAATTTTTATATGTTTTCTTTAAGTATTTTTTCTATCCTCAGTGTGGATTAACACTTTAAAAACCATAAAAATATTTAAATAACTTCAAAAAATGTCGAGTATACTCTTGTTAATTATTATATAGCTTAGTTTAATAATACGCAACACGCAACTTCAAGGAAACTTCGCTATTGTTCCGCTGTAATGGGCCGAATTAAGCGCAGTACTTTCCTTAAAAAAGAAAATGTCGAATTTAGGTAACATCAGACCTCGCGTCATTAATTCCGAACGGAAATCACCTTCGAGTTTACAAATATATATCTGAATCAACCACAACGCGATCGCACAGTAGTTAAGGGCCATAGCACACGGCGTATTTTAAACGCGCAGACGACGCGCAGATTACGCGCGTATACGCGATTCAAACGACATTCGATCGCAACCTTGTAACCTAAGCACACGGGGAGATCGTGAAACGTGCGTCTACTCCGCGTATACGCGCAGATACAGCGAACAAACGCGCTGTGATCGCGCGTAGCTTTTGCGTTTTGATCAGACTCTCCTCTTCTTCACTTGTACAATGGCCCACCCCGCCCCCGCACCTACTGCACTCCCTTGTACGGGCGTTTGTATAGCTTCAAACGTGCGTTGAACGCGCGTCAGACGCGCGCTTTTATTTATTCCATCAATGTAAGGGCCATAGCACACGGCGTATTTTAAACGCACCTAAGATGCGCGTTCCAGGAACGCGCGTCTTCGGCGCCGTAGAGGCTGATATTTGCGTTTACATTGATGAAATAAAAGCGCGCGTCTGACGCACGTTAAACGCGCGTTTGAAGCTATACAAACGCGCGTACAAAGGAGTGCAGTACATCGATTTGTGCCTATCGGACTTTTGCCGTGCACGATTACGACACTTCACGAAACTCTAAATTAAAAGCTGGGTACCAAAAAAATACAATTATTATACCAAAAAACACACAATATTTTAAACTGAGCCAAAAAAATTTTTGTTTTCTCACTTCATTATTGATATTATGTTACATCCGTATATACGTATATACATCCGTATATTACATCCGTATATACGGATGTATACAAATAAATCTACATTATTTGTCTTCTCTTAGCATATAATTTACTATATAGTAAATTATATGCTAAGAGAAGACAAAAATACAATGTTCAGTTACGCCGTCTTATATGTCAGCAATTTCTTAAAAGGTATTTACTATGCATTTAAAGTAATTGCTGACATAGAAAGGGTACATTGAAGAAAAAATTATAGTACAAAATTCACATATTACATATTATATAAATTTTGTATTTAATTTTAAATAAATATATTAAATTATTTAAATTTTACATTGATGATGATTTATGTTTTCACGTTAAGAGTAATTTGCTCTCAAGCGCTCCGAGAGCTATTTTGAGATAGTTACGAATAAGATACCTCCATAACATACGGCACTACAAGCGAAAATATGTAATTTATTGCGAAAAGCACCTAAGATATATGTGAGTTTTTTCTGTGATTTCAGTAAGTTTATAATATTATTCTTTTTAATTGTAGTATATTGGTTTAAGATGTGACATAAAATTAAATAATATTTTAAAATCCACAGAATGGCATTTTACGTAAATTAAAAATAAAAACAACAAAATTAACAAAATATAAATCAAACGGCTTTGGCACATTAACTGATAGAACTTAATTTGTTGTTCTAAGAAGCATAATTTTAAATTGAAATTAAATTTCAATATTGTATTTTAACATTTAAACAAATTATAAATACCAATATAAATTTTTATATTTTATCATAAGTTGTATCTGATAGCGCAGCCTTTGTCAAAAAACTATTAAAGAATTATGAATAGTTTAGGTACAGGATAATTACCATTTCACGATATTTGTACGTGCTATATACCACGTGAGGTAGTCATCATTAAATGCGAATGATGTAAAAATCTCGTACTACAAAATTACTATTAACATTGTCAATTGTCACCCTCAGGACAAAACAATAACCGAATGAGAAAGAGATTTATCTAAAAACCTTTTTTGCTTTTGAAAATATTAGTGATTTTATAATTTTATCAAATTTATAAAGGCTACTTAATACTATGCTTTAAATTAAGGTCGTGTGTACATCCACATCCTGTATTTACTTTGTTACATTGTTCATGCAATTTTATAACACTGCTACGAAATATTATATTTTTTGCAAGTGACATTAAAGTAACGACGACGAATTTTACGAAATTAAAATAATTGAAACGGTTTCAGGTAAAGTAAATAGGTAGAACTCTAAAATAAAAACGATGAATCCCCTAAGAATAACATTTCAGGCGACAGATGCCCTGGAGCCTGCTCGACCAGAAAAACAATCCGTCGAAAAATATATTTTTTTAATCCGCACCGAAATATTAAGTGCCTCTAGAGACCGTCAGTCCCAAATTTAACATATTAATTTTCCTTTTTCGCTTGTCAGTTACATAGTTAACCTTTAGAGTATGCTAATTTAAAATATTTCCTTATAGAATTTATTTATTGTACTATTACTCATCATAAAACAAGTGTTTTTATTTAATAATATAAACAAATAGTATAAAAATGTATATTATTGATACACTGATAGAGTAATTTATTTGAAAACGTTGTTTAAATATTTCAAAATCTATTAATTTTTAGTTTCTTGGGATTCACGCAATTAACAAGCACAAGCGGATTAATAACTGACGTGCTGAGAAAATAATGCAGCTGTTTTTTCTCTTTTGCTAGGTCGAAAAAACAAAAAGTTTCAAAGTAATATAATGATTCAATATTGATATTACAGATTATTACGATTACTAAAGATGTTGATGTCAAATGACACGTTATACGCCTACGAATTAATTAAACGCTGAAGTTCAGAACTCTGTCGATTCTGTTGAAACAACCAAATTGAATCATGTTAACGACGACGACCGGCACAAGGACACAGTGTCTGTCAGCATTGGCTCTTGTATCGTAGGCATGACTGAGATTTCCGCTTAAAAATATTATTTGTATATTCGTGACACCTAGCGCTTTGTGTGATTTGTTCACTAGTTCTCAGTTGACAAGATATGATAACTTAAATATGTTAATTTTATTTTAAATACTTGACAATTATATCTAATAATCTATCTTTATTTAATTTTTCTTTATTTAAATTTTATTTTATAATAAAATCTATTCTATTTCCAATTTATTCGCTTTGACAATTAGGCAAAGCGAATAAATTGGAAATAGGCGTTGAGTTCCGCCACTTAACACGCAATGCCTCGAAAAAGGGGACGGAGAAAGCAGGGACTAAGCAACGGAGTGTCTTAACACTAGGTTCCCACGGTCCCTGCAGTTCCCTTTGCCCTGCCATGTGCGGGATATAGCGTGAAGCTAAAAAAAATAAAAATAAATAAAGTTTCACTTTTTCAATTGTTATCTTAAACATTGTATCGTTTTCTTAAAAATCAAATCAAACGTTGTTCTTAAGTACCTACTTGAAATTATTGTGGATGTGTAGTAGATTTATTTTTTAGCTATTTTTAGTTTATTTCATGCAACGTGAATTTTTGCATTATAATTATTTATCTTAATTTCAATTCGAAGTTACTACAAGAGCGTTCCACATATATTAGTATACATACTGTGTATGAAATGAATGATTCTGTACTACCAGCAAAGGATGCCAAGCAGGTCGCTTGCGTGATATTTTGATGGTCTTTTTGTTCTTTTGGTATGCTTCCTATAGAAACACATTAAATATCACAAAATCTGCAGAACCGAGGTAAATGAAATTTCAATAGCTCTCTAAGTTAAAATATACCACACTGAAAAAAATGAACTTTTACGAGCTTTTTTTCACTTTTGGAATAATTAACCGCGAGTTTAATAGATAATCATATTTATATATTATCCAATTCAATTCGATACTTACTAAATGAAAATACATTGCAGACTGTAAAAATAGACTACGCGTCTACATAGCAAAATGTCTAGAAGCAAGAAAATCAAAAATAAAACTATGTACCTAAAACAAGTAAAATCTTTTTCGATATCGAGTAAACATATAGAATTAACATTTTAGGAAGAAGATAAATATTTAAAATTAATTAGGACTGTCAAATAACTGATATGTCACGGTAAACAACTATAAAGAGCTGTTGTGTAATAGAGTGATTATTTTATATTTATTAACAGTTAGCTCTTTAAGGTTCAAAAAACATGGAATAAAAATGCAACTCGTGTTGACGGAACATTTCCATTTAACTGTTTAAATCGATACTTTTCTCTCTACTGCCAATCCTCTAATCCTTTCGGCCCTAATAGTCTATCAGAGTGGTTTGTTTTTTCAGCGTAGATTAAAGCTTCAGGCGGAAAATCGAACAAGAGTTAGCGATTTCGTCTCTCCTTCAAACTATTTTCGTTGCATTAGTTTAAATCCTCGAAAGCGTTCTCCTAAATGGACTGCAAAAAGAATTTTGTTTTATGCTATATGGCATAGCAATAAAAAGAAACTAAAAATAAAATATGAATTTTATAGTGCAAAAAACTATTAAGTTATATTTTTGGTCTGTTTTTATTATTGAAACAGAAAAATAATCTTACCTACAAAATATTGCAGAAAAGAATAATATAGCCAGATTTGAATACGTGGCTCTTGGAATTCATCCAAAACGATTAACTATTTAAGCTATTCGTTCTTACCGTATCGTAAAAAAATTAGAAAACAACTTATCAATATCACTGTCTGTACTATTTTGTGTGTTCTCAATGAAAAATGAATAGGAAAATGAATAGCTTTAAATGTATTTTATTAATGAATAAAACAAGATTCTTCAAGATTCTTCTTAAATATAAAATGACACAGTTTTTACTATTACTATTAAAATAAATAATGTATAAACTGTTACTTTATTACAGAATTTTAAATGATTACTAGAACAGTGGTGTCACAGCCGTGGCTAGTAAAATTGGATCTATGTCTTGTGTAATTCAAGTCACCTGCTTTTGCTAACCGCTTTATATCAACGTTATGTGACAGTTATTCCAGCGGAGTGTGACTGGATGGTCCTCGAGTGAACATACTTCGCGGTAAAATGTTGTATTTTGAGATACGAGCACTCACTCTCGAGTTTTACGACCTTGACATAGTTGCCCATTCTTTTCTGTCTCATCATAACATGTATTATAGATACACATATATATAGAACTAATTATAATAACTTTTTATTCAAACGTATTTACTTAAAATTCTATAATGCAAATTGAAACTTTCGTTCTGAAAGAAGGCAAATAACATTGGGAATTGTGTCCCCAATGCAATCAACCACAGTACTTGTATATTTGATACACATATTATAATAATAGTTAAAAAATGAGAATCATATATTTAATATAGGTATATGATAAAAAAAAGTAGTTGATATAAATTTTATAATTTTAATTGTTCTTATATCCTACGTGGAGAGGAGTCTTAGACAGTCTTAGGCAGTAAGAGGAGTCTTATACAGGGTAATTTGATACTGCCTTGCATTTACTAATTTATGGATTTTAATTTCGTCTCTTCTTAAAACAATTTTCTCTATCTTATTTCAATTTACTCTACTGATCCTCACAATGATCACATATCTTTGTAATGATCCTCTATCAAGACTGTGGATATTCTGAGCTACATCCCAGGAGGAGAATAGATGAGTTGAGAGAAGAGAAATTTTAATCAAGGGACATGGATATTGGTAAAAAAATGTACATTTCCAGACATACAAATGTTCATTCACATATATTTTTATATATTTTCATACAAGAAATATAAAGATATAAATTTAATAAGCAGAGTGATTCGAAAAAAAAATAAATCTAAGAAAATTGTAAACTTGAAGGGTATCAAATTACAACCAGACTGCCATTCAGTTTAATTGAGCGGGCGAAGCCGCGAGCGGGTCGTTAGTAATATTATAATATATAAAAAACATACATAACAACAAATATTCAAGGTATAGTAAATAATTCTGGTATAATCATATATCGATATATTATTTATATATATTCAATAATAAATATAAAATCACTGTAGGAAATGTTCAATAGTGAATTTAACACGTTTAACGTTATCAATACCGAGTTAATTAATTTATATTGAAGCTGACTTACTAGTTATAACGGCAAAGAAAAGTGATGACTGTGCACAACTTAATCTCTTTTAGCGGTTCACTGCTCAGCTATTAAGCTATTGGACTGTTGAAGATCCAAACAAATAATTTAGGCAGTCTTTTTTGAATAAATTTATTAAAAAGATCTTTTTTGTGATTAATAATCTATTTTGTGTTTGTTCTACTACACACATCATTTGATTTACTATATATTAACATTATTTCAAATTAGGTTATTTATTTGTGACTAATTCTATGTTTTGTTCCGTCGTGGCGCAGAGGCGTAAGCGTCTGCCTGTAAACGCGACGGTTACTGGGTTCGATCCCCAGTCGGAGAAAATGGATTTTTCTATTTCCATTTTCTTCGCTCTGGCAAAACTAGGCAAAAGCGCGGCGTTGAGTTCCGCCACTCAACACGCAATGCCTCAAAAACGGCGGAAATCGGGGACGGAGAAAGCAGGGGCTAAGCAACGGAGTGTCTTAACACTAGGTTCCCACGGTTCCTGCAGTTCCCTCTGCCTACCCTACCTTGTGCGGGATAAAGCGTGAAGCGAAAAAAAAAGAAAAAAAAATTCTATGTTTTCATGACTCATTGTAATCTGGCACCATCTGGCAGTAAACGTGTCGATTTTGGATTCAATCTTATTTTAGGCGAATACTTTACTTGTACCCCCTTGATAAGATGAATTGTGGCATTGAGTTCCACCATTACTCTGCCATAAGTGGGCCTCGGTAGGAGATTTTAAAAAAAAGTTCTATTGATAAGCAATTGCTAGTACATTGCGACAATCTGTTAGTGGACATCTGTAAAGTGGTATATTTTTTGACATAAAACGTAATATCACAACACTACTATATACTATATTGGGATATTGACATATTGACAACTAGATGCTTTTTAATTTAAAAATTATTATTTTGTTTTTACAATTCTATGCACAATTTTTAACTGTTCTTAATATTTGTAGATTGTACTTCATTTCGTTCTAAACAGATATCAATACGTCCATTTTGCACTTCTTAAACAATGTGCGTTATTAAATTGACAATTTTATAAAGCGAACATGGAATATATCTGCCCTAGGATATTTCTCACTAATTCTTGTTAATTACTTTTTCTTGTTAATTATAGAATAAAGCATGAAGTCAAAATGGTATTTTTACAACTGTGTTTAGTATTTTATGTTTTATTTTATTAAATGGCTTAGTTTATATGTAATTAGGTTATTTTAGCATATATTAACTTAATTTGTGTGTAGCAGCAAAGGGTGATGAGACATTCCGTTACTCATACTTCACCTTTCGCGTTTGCGTGTTGAATGGGAGAACTCAATTAATTCTCTCCCTTCGACAGGAAATCGAGCCCACATACCGTCACGTTTACAGACTGTAGGCTATACGACGATTTTTAAATCGGTAAATAAATTTTATTTTAATTTACAACTATATTTTTCATACATACATATATAACATATTTGGTTTATCGTTATTGTTTGGCTGTGACCTAAAATGTTTAAGTTAAAACGTAGTAAAGCAGAAAATAGCTATAAATATTTATATTCAACGTCAAAATATAATTCAAACGCACTTTATTTCTATATTTACAAAAATTTTATTCCAATGATATCTTGTTATTGTAATAGTTTCAGCATTTAGAAACTAAATTTACCTTTATGGCAAGTTGATTTTAAATAACAATATTCATTTTATTGTAACCAAAGTTACTGTAACTGGGGTATCCTTTTAAATTTTAAATTTGTTTTACTTTTACATTCTCAGGCTCCCCTTGGACAATTAAAATGATTTATCATTTATTTCATGTACGATCTATAATCTTGTATAATATAGGTAATAGGAATATCCAATTAGGAAGAAGCTCAACGAACATAATTTGTTCATATAATCAGTTTTCATTTATTTTAGTTCGGAAATTATAATTTAAAGAAGCAAATATTCCCATCTTTATGCTTTATCATAGAAAGGATTGGCTACGCAAAGCTAAAATAATCAAACAATATATTTTATATTTAAAGTTAGTTTATAAATTGTTGTTTATATTATGCTAAGACGACGAAATAGACGTACTGTTTTCTGAGTTTATGTTAAATTAGGTGTTGAATTTTTACATACATATATTTGTTATATTTATTTGTTTAATTAATGTTACTTATTTAATACCATCAATAAAAACGATCAAAGTACAAAATCAATACAATTTAATACAAAATTTGTGCCATGTCCAACATGATAACGTATATAGGATTAACGCCAAGCGCCTCGCCCGGCGTGTTTCCGCACAGTTTAGGATTATGATGCTGCACTAACAACTAGGGGGTTGTACGGCCATTTTATGTCTATTATTAACCCAATGGATATTTGAATATTTATATACTTTGAGCAACATCTGTGCACTGCTATTTATAGGTAGTTACAAAGATTTTAGTTTGTTATTAGCCGAGAGAATCGTGTGCTGAATTTTAGCTGCATATTAAACACAGGATTTTGGTTCATTTAAATTTTGGGCAAAATTTCATTTTATATTTTACTATTTATATTTATTTCATACATCATATGCACTGTATTTGCTGTATATGAGACGAATATTTAATAGATGGCTACAAACCCAGACAATAATTATGATTTCACAAATTACATATAAATTCTATAGTCACAAAATCATGAACCAAATATTCTTTACTTATATAATACATATATAGAGGAATGCTGTTCATGATTTATGCTTCCCAAGTGGATACGCATTTGATGATGAGCAATGACCATGCGAACATTGTGAAAGGAAGTGTAAATTTAAAGCTCTACTGAATTATTTTAACGAAATCATATATTTTTTTTAACTTTTACTGGGACTTTTTAAGAGGATTTCAAAATATGACAACCAACATTAAATTGTACTCTCAAAATTGTTTTAAAACAGTGTAACTTTAATATTAAGTTTTAAAACAATATTCTGGATCAAATCTGAGGCCTTTGTGACGAGGTGGGGGCCACTAACAATATTTGTACGTTTGATCTTTGTTGTAAATTAATTATTCCTATTTGTTTGTTCCAGCAATATACAAAATTAGGTCTTAAACACTACCACTTAAAACTCGATGTTTGATCAATGATAAAGCGTGAAGCCTAAAAATAATTAATATTCTCTGCAATAACTTGGCCATGCCAAGATTTTTACTTCCGGTAAACACAGAAAAATATATGAAAATTCTAAAGCAATTCTGGTAAAAATAATAATTCTACGTCAATAGATTTATTTTTGTCTTTCGTTGTCATGTTTAACTATCCATGGGAAAAGTATGTCATAGCGTGATATTTATGTTAAGACGATAATAAAAAAGTTTATCGGCGAACGTATTATTTTTGTAAATATAAAAATAAAAATACTAATGAAGCTGTTATAAATTTCAGATTCTCAGTCATATAATTTTTATAAAAAATTGTATTTATAATGTGAAATTTTCTGAGAATTGAGAAGTGTTCTATAATGAGATTATTGATATTCAAAGTGGCTTGCAAAAAAAATTGAAAATTTAGGACCATCATAACGCAGTGGCATGATATTTGATTGTTAACATAATAGTTATCAGTTCAATGTCCTTCTAGAGAACATGAACTTTCGATTTCTTTCTTTGGATTTCAACTTTGATGTCGCGCAGAAAGTGAAAAATGCAATGCTGCCTATGACTATATCATCCTGTTAGGAAGTTTCAGATAAATAAAATTAATTTCATTAAACAAATTCGAAAATACTTGTAATACATTTCATGCTTGTCAGAACACCAAAATTTTTGGCTTAAGTCATAATTTTTTTAATTTATACGTTTTTTTTTTTATATTCGTGTAAAATTTAATTAATACCGTAGCTAAAACTTAAGACGCAAGAGGCTAATCACGCTACTAACATTTGATAGACTGAAAGAATTAGCTACAAAAATAAATTTAATTACTTCAAGAGCTTTACTAATGAAATTACACTTCAACCACTCGAAGCCGAAATCGATCCTTTGATATTTTAGTTTAAAATTTTAACTTTATGGTTTCTAATTGGCCTATTCTTATGAAAGGTATTAAAATATGTTTCTACTCGTAGAGGAACTCGATCCCAGACTGGCAGCTGCCAGACTGGGTCACAGTATTTTTTCTTGTAAACATTATTTTGAGTTAATTTTCCAGGATTTAATTTAATCAAATTATTCAGCGAATTTCATAGAAAATATTGCCTATGCTACGAGCGTTTTCGATGGTTAATTTAGATTTGACTTTTCTGTGCTTCGAGGTACTTAGTACTAGTAACCTAGATATTAAATTTTCTATATTATCTTAGCTTTAACTTCAATATAATTTTAAATAATCATAACAAACACACATACTTGCAAACGGACAACATGTTGGTCGTAAAAGATTTTGATATTTTTTTAGAGGTATAGATCATTAAAGACAGGCATATGGAGCTCAGTAAAATTAATATCAATATGCCTATTGAACAAACAAATACAGCTTTCTATAGACTTTTTATTATTTCGAGTTTGGTAAAAATATGTCCTTATTCATAAAAAAGAACATTTTGCCAAGTTTTTCTAACAAAGTCGAGGAATTAACTCTTTTGTCTCAAAGTTTTATTCAATTCAATATTTATTGCGTGACTGAAATATTTCTTCTGACTGTTGTTTTTTTACGGAGGTTAAAATATAAATTGTCATGTTTCATTTATTAAATATATGTCACTTATAAAACTATGACATAAATCTAAAGACCACGTTTGACTTTGAGCACTATAACAGTGAGCTCGATTTTCACACGAATACTTATATTATATTTACGTCTCTGTAATGGTGCACAAAGTACAGAATGTCTACTCAGTATATTACGTTTACATACATATACGTTTTCTCGCTTTATCCCCATCGGGGTAGTCAGAGAAAACGGAGCGCCGAACGCTGCGGTCCCTGCATACCTATTTCGCATCGTCCACTATCATTAGCCTCCTCATATATGTTCGCCGTGGAGTCCTTATGCTTTTTACGTGACGTTCCTCCAGTATCTTCGATACTGTGTTTTTGAAAGTCAACCGAAGTCTCCCCTTACCTCTCTCACCACTCACATTCTTTTACCATTCTTCCGACACGTACTCAAAACATCTGATATTTGACCATCTATTTCTATTCTATTTTTTACATTTTAATAACTCATTTTTATTACTTCAACACTTGTGTAATGCGTAATAGTCTTAAAAATATTTGATTCGTTTCAGGCCTTTTATCTCCTTGAAGTAGACATTTTTTTGACTTAAAGATATTAGACTGAAAAAGTTCTTTCTACATAAATCTTGATTTTAAGTTACCTTAAACATTTGAATACAACATAACAGCTGTAATAAAATTTCGAATGTTCTGTAAAAAATATATAATTGTTTGGTTTAAGAATACAAATTAATAAAATAAGTCGGATAACGAACTTAATATTCACATCACACGCAACTTCAAGGAAACCTCGCTTTTGTTTCGTTGTAATGGGCCCTATTAAGAACTTGCCTCAGAAAAGAAAACGTCGAATTTAGGTAACACAGACAGAAGTCACCTTCGGGCTTACAAATTACATCTGAAGTAGAAGTCAACCGTAATGCGATTGCAAAGCAGTAAAGTGCTCCGATTTGTACTTTTTGGACTTTCATTTGGCGTGTACAATTAAAATACTTCACAGTACTACATTCATTCGAAATCTTAGTACCAAAAAACACAATTTATTCCAAATTATACGAAATTTCAAACAAAAAATATGATTTTTGTTTTCTTACTTTGTTTTAGTTATTATGAATTATACACAAACAATTCATATTTTTTATAGGCTTATGAAAAATATATATCTTATGAAAACTTTTAGCTTTAGATTTTAATAATAAATTATGTACTTATATTTTTAAATTTATTCCATAAATTTGTAACACCACGTTGTTTTTATTTCATATATAGTTTCGTTTAGTAAATTATATGCTAAAAGAAGATAAAGCGCAATGTTCAGCTACGTCGTCTAACAACATAATACCTTTTAAATAATTGCTGACATATAAAAAGGTAAAATAGGAAATACTACAAAATTTTCAATAAAAAAGTCTTGTATTGTGACGTTAAATTTCGAATAAAAACACTTGGAAAACAATGTAGTACAAAATTAACATATTCGATACAAAAATTACTTGTATTTGTGACGTTGAATTAAAAATAAAATATTAAGCTATTTAATTTTGAAATTGAAAACATAAAAAGTAATTTGCTCTCAAGCGCTCCGCGAGCCATTTTGAGATAGTCACAGGTATAAGATAACTCCATAACATGCAGTACAGTTCTTAAAGCACTTATGCCGATTTAATTTTATTGCGAAAAGCACTTAGAATATATATTTTTCAGTGACTTTAGTAAATTTAAAATATTATCCTTTCTTCTTATAGTTATACGTTATCCGTTTCGTTCTAGTTTCCTAGTTATGGTATTATAACCAAAAAGTCCACGAAATGGGATTTTATGTAAATAAAAAAAACAACAACAAAATAGACAAAATGAAATCACACTACTTTGGCATATTAACTAAAAGAAGTCAATTTGTTTTTCTGAAAACCATCATTTAAAATTAAAATTTTAACATTCAAATTAAAATTATCACAATTATAATATAATTTTTTATATTTTTTTTTATATTTTAAAGTATATGAATAACATAATAAAGTATTACGTTATTCATAAAATTTTTAAAAAAATGTAACAAAATATTATATTTTTTACTTATAAGTGACGTTAAAGCGATGACGACAACTATAACGAAATTAAAACAGTTGAAGCGAAGTCACGTAAAATAAATACATAAAATTTGAAATAAAAAGGATGAATCCTATAAAAATAACATTTCAGGTGACAGATGTCCTGCGGGCTGCTCGACCAGCAAAACAATCCATCGAAAAATATTTTTTTAATCCACACCAAAATATTGAGTGCCTCAAGTGATTCTTTTCTGCTTTTCAGTCACAGTTAATCTTTAAAGAATGCTAATTTAAATTATTAACTACGACGACCGGCACGATGAGACAGTGTCTGTCAGCATTGGCTCTTGTATCGAGGCATGACTGAGATTTCCGCTTAGAAATATTGTTTATATATTCGTGACACCTAGTGTAATTTGTTCACTAGTTCTCAGTTGACTGGAAATGATAACTTAAATATGTTAATTTTATTTAAATAAGTTAAAAGAAAATAAATAGCTTTAAATGTATTTTATTAATAAGAAAAATTCTTATATAAAAAAAAGACATTTTTTACTATTTCAGTTAGACAAATAATGTATAAACTGTTATTTTATTACAGAATTTTAAATGAGTACTAGAACAGTGGCTAGTAAAATTGGATCTATGTCCTGTGTAATTCGAGTCACCTGCTTTTGCTAACCACATTATATCAACGTTATGTGACAATTATTCCAGCGGATTGTGACTGGATGGTCCTCGAGTGAACATACTTCGCAGTAAAATGTTATATTTTAAGATACGAGCACTCGCTCTCGAGATTTACAACCTTGACATAGTTGCCCGTTTTTTTGGTTTTTTTTTTTTAATTTTAAAAATCTAAACTAGTAGGATGATATATTATGAGCATGATCTAATTCATTCAACATAATAAATAAAAAAAATAAAGTTATATGTAAAAAGTAAATACAATTATATGTAATAATTTTAATGTAACTCTCTCTTAAAAGTCGTCAGCGTTATAATATACGATGCTGAAAAAACGTCACTCACGTCAATAAATATCTTAAAATTTTTAAACTGGAACTGTTTTTTTTTTCCTGGAAATATTTTTATGTGAAGTATATTTTTCGTAAAGTAATAAACGGAGAGGGACGCGAGGGTCTACGACCAGACTCGCGCCCTTTGTCAAAGCGGCGGAAGTGCGTACTACCCTGCCAACGTCCTCGAAGTGCTCAGGCGGCAAAAGCAGCGAAGGGTACACATGACGTGGTACGCTCATCTCCGCGGAAATCGGTACGCGCACAAACGCGTCGTAAGTGCGATTCTGCTGGTCTTCGAGACCTGGATGCGAAGGAAGCGACGAGTCAACTTCCGACTTACACAGATACTGACCGGTTACGGTTGCTTTGGAGAGTACCTGTGTAGGATCGGACGCGAGGCGACGGCGGTTTGCCACCGCTGCGGGGCGGACCGCCGTCGCCTCGCGTCCGATCCTACACAGGTACTCTCCAAAATCCTGCGTGGACTGCGGAGAGGCAAGTCTTGGTCCAGCAAATCGGATGGAATCTCTCTCTGCGATCAGTCGTGTCGGCGATGCTTAGCAGGGAATCGGCGTGGAAGACCATAGTCAACTCCTGTGAGACTGTCATGGTCCAGAAGGAGACTGCTGGGCGGGCTCGAGAGAGGGCCGATCCCGCCCGGCAGAGGCGACCTGCGGGTCGCCTTCACGGCCTCCAGGCCCCAGTACCCGGGGCGGAATAAATAGACACTCCCTCCGATCGTGAATGCGTGAGATGGGGGTGTCACGCATCCGTTTTCATACGGCCGAGAGGAAGACCGCAGTCCGGTATGGCCCCGGACTGCCGATGTACGCACCAGCGAGGGGTGCGGGGAGGGCGAGACCATCTTCGCTTTCCTGAATAGGGCTCCGCAAGCACGAGCGGAGCAACGCACGGGAGAAGCCACGGACGTGCTAGGAAAGCGATCCTGTAGCCTCTCCGTTTTACCGTGCTGTGGCGGCCATCGCAGGGGGTTTTAGTGAGTACAATCTCACATAACCGGGCCTCCCCCCCCCAAGAGTCGGGTATCTATAAAGATTTCCCCCTGCGCCAACAAAAAAAAATAAAAAAAGGCTATTGGCGCAACGCATTGTTGGTTGGGGAAATGTATTATTCCATTTCACCACAACATGTATTATAGACACACAACATATATCTAGAACTAATTATAATACAATATTCAAACATATTTAATTAAAATTCTAAAATCCAAAATGAAAC
The DNA here is from genome assembly GCA_037178615.1 of Dione vanillae. Taxonomy (NCBI): domain Eukaryota; kingdom Metazoa; phylum Arthropoda; class Insecta; order Lepidoptera; family Nymphalidae; genus Dione; species Dione vanillae. Next base: position 63,704 of record JAZFAU010000352.1, read on the forward strand.
TTTCGTTCTGAAAGAAGGCAAATAACATTGGGAATTGTGTCTCCAATGCAATCAACCACAGTGCTGTAATTTTGATATACATATTATAATAAAAGTTACACTGTATGAAAAGATAATCAACTATTAAATATATGAAAACGAAATGTGGTTGATGTAAATTTTATAATTTTAATAGTTCTTCTATCCTATGTCGATCCAGGAAAAAGGAATCTTATGAACAGTCATTATACTGGGTAATTTGACACTATTTTGCATTTACTAACATACAGATTTTAATTTTGTGTCTCCTTAAGACTATTTTCTCTACCTTATTTCAATGTTTTCTACTGATTCTCACAATGATAAAATATCTTAATAATGATCCTCTTTCAAGTCAATGGATATCTTGAGCTACATCCTAAGTGGAGAAGGGACGAGTTGAGAGTAGAGAAATTTTATTTAAGTGATGTTGATATTGGTAAAAAAGTATATTTCCAGAAATATCTATTTCCAGTCACATAAATGTTCATTTACATATATTTTTATATATTTTCATGCAAGGAATATAAAGATATACATTTAATAAACAGAGTGATTCGAAAAAATATAAATCCAAGAAAATTGTAAAATTGGTAGGTATATATTACAAACCTATCTCATTCAGTTTAATTAAGCGGGCATAGCAAGCGGGTCGTTAGTAATATCGTAATACATAAAAAAACATATATAAAAACATATAATAAAAATATTCAAGGTATAGGAAATAGTTTTGGTGCATCGATATCCTTTAATTTATCGAAATATTAGTATATATTCAATAATAAATATAAAATCACTGTAGGAAATGTTCAATAGTGAATTTAATACGTTTAACGTTATCAATACCGCGTTAATTAATTTATATTGAAGCTGACTTACCAGTTATAACAGCATAGAAAAGTGATGACTGTGCACAACTATTAGGCTAATTTACTGAGAAACCAAACAAATAATTTAGGCTGTCTTGTTTTGAAAAAATTGTTAATACGATATTTTTTGTGCCTGATAATTTATAGTAACTTTTTTTTATTTTGATTTTTTTTCTACTACACACATCATTTGATTTACTATATGTTAACATTATTTCAAAATAGGTTATTTATTTGTGACTTATTTTTGTTTTCATGACTCATCTGGCACCATTTGGTAGTAAGCGTGTCGATTTTGGATTCGATCTTGCTTTAGGCGAATTTTTTTGTACCCTTTAATTGTACCCCTCTAATAAGATGAATTGCAGCATTGAGTTCCACCATTATCCTGCCATAAGCGGGCTTCGGTAGGAGATTTAAAAAAAAATTCTGGTGATGAACAAATGGTAGTACATTGCGACGTCAATCTGTAGATGGACATCTGTAAAATGGTATATTTTTTGACATAAAACGTAATAACACAGCACTACTATGTACTATATTGGCATTTTGACATATTGACAACTAGACGCTTTTTATTTTAAAAATTGTTATTTCGTTTTTACTATTCTATGCACAATTTTTACCTGAAATTTATACTTGTATTTGTAGATTGTGCTTCATTCTAAACAGAAATCAATACGCCCATTTTGCACTTCTTAAACAATGTGAATTATTAAATTGACAATTTTATAAATTGAACATGGAATATATCTTGTTAATTATAGAATAAAGTATGAAGTCAAAAACTTTTTTTCCAACGATTTTAGTATTTTATGTTTTATTCTTTACATGGCTTAGCTTATATGAAATTAGGTTGTTTTATCATATATTAACTTAATTTCTGTGCAGTATCCGAGGGTTGCAGGCTGTAGGCTATACGACGGTTTTTAAATCGGCAAACAGGTTTCATTTAAATTTATTACTAGATATATATATATATATATATATATATATATATATATATATATATATATATATATATATATATATATATATATATATATATATATATATATATATATATATATATATATATATATATATATATATATATATATATATATATATATATATATATATATATATATATATATATATATATATATATATAACATATTTGGTTTATGGTTATTGTTTGGCTGTGACCTAGAATGTTTGAGTTAAAACATAGTAAAGCAGAAAATAGCTATAAATATTTATATTCAACGTCAAAATGTAATTCGAACGCAGTTTATTTCTATATTTACAAAAATTTTATTCCAATGATATTATTATTTATTTATTATTTTTAAATAACAATATTCATTTTGATGTAGCCAAAGTTACTGTTCCTAGTAACAGTTATTATTCCCAGTAACGTATATTTTTAAATTCTAAATTTGTTTTACTTTTACATTCTCAGGCTCCCCTTAGTCAATTAAAATGATTTATTATTTATTTCATGTACGATCTATAATCTTGTATAATATAGGGAATAGGAAAATCCAATTAGGAAGAAGCTCAACGAACATAATTTGTTCATATAATCAGTTTTCATTTATTTTGTTTCGGAAATTATAATTTAAAGAAGCAAATATTCCCATCTTTATGCTTTATCATGGAAGTATTTATGCTTTATAATGGCTACGTAAAGCTAAAATAGACAAACATATTATATTCTTTAGTGCACATAAAAAAAATACAAATGAAATATATAAACAAGAAAATTTCGTTTACAACGGTGGGTTTATTTCAGAAAGAAATCTCTTCTAGGTAACCAATGGAAGTGAATAAATTTCAAAAAATGTTTAAAATAAAAAAAAATATAAACATACATAAACCTACATACATACAACATATATACATACATACATACATACATACATATTGTATATACACAAATATACTCTCTATGACTTTAAATTAATTGTTCAGACGAGCAAGTAAATGATTTTTTAATTTGGATTTAAAGGACAAATTTAATGGACTTCTTTGGATAGGATTAGGAAGGTTATTCCAGAGGGATGCTGCATACACAGAAAAGGATTTTTGTAGAAATTTGGTTTTGCTTATAGGTACGTCAAGCGACGGAACCACGTAAGACCGCCTAGAGCGTGAAGGAGTAAGAACTTTGAAGCGGGAACGTAGATAGGAAGGAAAATTATGAAAGTTAAGGATCTTAAAAAGAAATACAAGGATGTACAATATATTTTATATTTAAAGTATAATATTGTTATTTATATTATGCTAAGACGACGAAATAGACGTGCTGTTTTCTGCGTTTATGTTAAATTAGTTGTTGAATTAATTTATTATATTTATTTGTTTAATTAATGTTACTTAATTAATATCATCAATAAAAACAAACAAAGTATTAAATGAATACAATTTAGAACACAATTTGCGCCATGTTCGTGTCCATTGGCCATTTTATGTCTATTATTAACCCAATGGATTGTCTTGTTGTAAAGGTAATAAATATTTGTCGGTTTGAACCTTGTTGTAAATTAACTATTCTTATTTTTTGTTCTAGCAATATACAAAATTAGGCCTGAAACACTATCACTCATCACTCAATGTTTGATCAATGATAAAGCGTGAAGCTGAAAAACAAGACATGTATTCTTCAAAAACTTGGCCATGCCAAGATTATTACCGTCAGTAAACACGGAAAAACATATGAAAGTTCTACAATAAATTAGGGTAGTACTGGTTAAAATAATAATTCTACGTCAATAGATTTATTTTGTCGCTCGTCGTCAAGTTTAACTATCCATGAGAAAAGTATACCATAACGTGATATATTGTCTTTAAGACGATAGTAAAAAAGATTATTGGAGAACTGTTATTTGTTTCGTCATAAATATGAAAAAATAAACTTCTAAAAGTGTTATAAATTTCAGATTTTCTATTACAGAATTTTCACAAAAAAAATGTATTTATAATACGTATCTGAGAATTGAAAACTTTTCTATAGTGTGTGATAATAATACAAATGATATTTAAAGTGGCTTGCAAAAAAAATGAAAATTAGGGATCGTCATAACGCAATGGCATGATATCTGATTGTTAACATAATAGTTGTCAGTTGAATCTTCTTATAGAGAACATGAACTTTTAATTTCTTTCTTTGAATTTCGACTTTGATGTAGCACAGAAAGTGGTAAATGGATAGCCAGCCAAAAAATGCCATGCTACCTATGACTCTATCATCCTGTTAGGAAGTCGAAAATACTTGTAATATATTCCGTACTTAGCGGAATATCAGAATTTTTGTGTCAAGTCATAATTTTTTTAATTGTATGCATTCAGTATAAAATTTAATTAATACTGTAACTTGTAACTTGACAACATTGTAGCTACTTACAGCAGAGGCTAATCGCGCTACTAACATTTTATAGGCTGAAAGAGTTAGCTATAGAAATAAATTTAATTATTTCGAGAACTTTACTAATGAAATTACACTCCAACCACTCGAAGCCGGAATCTGGAAATCACCTTTGATATAATAGTTTATGGTTTCTATGGTTATGGTATATGGTTTCTTATGAAAGGTATTAAAATATGTTTTTTAAATATGTTCGTATAGGAACTCAATCCCTGCTGCCAAACTGGGTCACAGTACTTTTTTCTTATACACATTATTTTAAGTTAAGTTCCCAGCATTTAATGTAATCAAATGATACAGCGGATTTTATATAAAATTTGGCCAAAAAGATGTATACGCTACGAGTGTTTTCGATAGTTAATTTTGAAATTTGACTTTTCTGAACTCCGAGGTATTTAGTACTAGTAACCAAGATATTAAAGCGTATTGAACAAACAAATACAGACTCTTTATTGTTTCGGGTTTGGTTAAAAAATGTCTTATTCATAAAAAAGGACATTTTCTCGAGTTTTTCTAACAAAGTCGAGGCATTAACTTTTTTGTCTCAAAGTTTTATTCAATTCGATATTTATTGCGTGACTGAAATATTTATCCCGTCTGTTGTTTTCACGAAGGATAAAATACAAATTGTCATGTTTCATTTATTATCTATATAAAGCTGTGACATAAATCTACGGACCACGTCATCGTGCTTAAAGCCGTTTGGCTTGATGACCGTGGACTGGATTTCCACACGAATACCTAAATTATTTCTACGGTTTCGTAATAGTACACGAAGTACAGAATGTCCTTAACTCAAAATATTATATACATATATGTTTTCACGCTTTATCCTTAGCAGGGTAGTCAGAGAGAACGGAGCCCGCGGTCCCTGCATACCTCTTTCGCCTTGTCCACTGACATTAGACTCTTCATATATGTTCTCTGGGGAGTCTTCACGCTTTTTATGTGACCTTCCTCCGGTATCTTCGATACTGTGTTTTCGAACATCAACCGAGGTCTCCCCTGTTCTCTCTCACCGCTCACTTTCGCTTCGTATATCCTTTTTGCCATTATTTTGACACATGCTCAAACCATTTGATATTCGATTATCTATCTCTATTCTATTACTTACATCTCAATAACTCATTTTATCTTCATTCATTCATTTGTGTAATGCGTAATAGTCTAAAAAATATTTGATTCGTTTCAGGCCTTTTGTCTCCTTTTCTAAGTAGACTATTTTTTTAAATTAATATATAAAACTGAAAAAGTTCTTTCTGCAAAAATCTTGATTTTAAGTTAAACATTTGAATACAACACAACAGCTGTAATAAATTTTCGAATATTATGTAAAAAAAATATAATTGTTTAGTTTAGGAATACAAATTAATAAAATAAGACGAATAACGAACTTAATATTCACATCACACGCAACTTCAAGAAAACTTCGCTTTTGTTTCGCTGTAATGGGTCGTATTAAGAACGGAACTTGCCTCAGAAAAGAAAACGTCTAATTTAGGTAACACAGACAGAAGTCACCTTCGGGTTTACAAATTACATCTGAAGCAACCGTAATGCGATCGTAAAGCTGTTAAGTGCTACGATTTGATCTTTTTGTATTTTCATTTAGCGTGTACAATAGGCTTGTTTCCACTGAGAGTATACTTGGTAGATTATAATTTCTATAATATGAACATGATGTTTACTTATCAAAAAATACTGTTTTCTATTAAAATATCCATTGATTAATTTTATTTTTATGAAATGAATCGAAAGAAATTAGGCCTATGACTCGTGACAATGAACGCCAATAAAAAAGCGTGACGTCACGCCGTGCGAGATTATTTTTTTGCGCCATTGTTGTTGTTGACGTTTGTCTTGTAATCCAACGCGCTATTTTTTAGATATTTCGTTTTCTAGTAATTTTCTTCAAATTGATACAGCAGTTTTAAGTAATTTAGTAAAAGACAATAATATTTAATCATGAAAACAGGATTGATTAAGGCAAATAGCAGTAATTTGCCCAAAAATTGACGGGGATGATGCTATAAGTTACGTGCAGCTTAAACGTGACAGCAAACTTTGTACAGTAAAGTGCAAAATATGCCCTGAGCACAGAGTGCATGCCAAGTTGTACGGATGCACTATGGTTATTGATGAAGAAGACGATGTCTTGATGTCTGTGCAGTGCCAATCATGGCATCAATCATGTTGCTTCACAGGGTGGATGCCAGCATGCGATAGCATTTCTTATGTGGGTTCATCGTAGAAGTGAAGAACCATCATTCACTACAGTAGAATGTTATTGGAAAAAATCCAAACTGTCCAAAGTAGGTAGTAGCATAAAATATATGACAGCATAAAAGTTGTCTAAGGAAAATCCCATTATGCCAGCTAATTCATCTGTTAAAAGTTGAAGATTGTGAGCTTTTAAAATACCAACATTTTTATTATCCAAATGAAACGCAGGCCTTTTCAATGCGTCAACTTGTTGTCAAAATTAAAGAGAAATGTGTTTTGGCGTTTTTATGACTGTGCTTTTACAGTGGGACACTGCACAGTACTTGTAATACGAGATATTCATTTCTGAAGTAAGAAAACACAAGAATCTGATAAAACATGGATAAAATTCAACACTGTTACGATGCGATTGCACAGCGTGATATCACACAAGATGCCATGACAGTTAAGTGCGTTTTCAAGAAATATTTAAATACAATTTTTTGAATGCAAAATAAATTAAGAAAATATTATTATTAATTAAAAATATTTTTTTTAGGGTTAAATAATAAATGATAAGGTAAACTGTGAACTCGATTTAAAATTTTTTTAAACTATCCTATTAAAATACTTTCTTACATTGTACTAAATTCATTCGAAATCTTAGTACCAAAAAACACAATTTATTCCAAATTAAACAAAATTTCAAACAAAAAAATATGATTTTTGTTTTCTTACTTTGTTTTAGATATTATGAATTATACACAAACAATTCATATTTTTTATAGGCTTATGAAAAATATATATTTTATAAAAACTTTTAGCATTAGATTTTAATAATAATTTTGTGGTTATTAAATTCCATAAATTTGTAACACCATGTTGTATTTATTTTATATATAGTTGCATATGGTTATTATATTATAAGTTAAAAGAAGACAAAGCACAATGTTCAGCTACGTCGTCTAACAGCATAATACCTTTTAAATAATTGCTGACATATAAAAAGGTAAAATAGGAAATATTACAAAATTTTCAATATAAAAGTTTTGTATTGTGACGTTAAATTTCGAATAAAAACACTTGGAAAACAATGTAGTACAAAATTAACATATTAGGTACAAAACTTACTTGTATTTGTGACGTTGAATTAAAAATAAAATATTAAGCTATTTAATTTTGAGATTGAAAACTTAAAAAGTAATTTGCTCTCAAGCGCTCCGCTAGCCATTTTGAGATAGTTACAGGTATCTGTAACATACAGTAAAAGCACTTATGCCAATTTAATTTTATTGCTAAAAGCACTTAGAATATAAATTTTTCAGTGACTTCATTAAATGCAAAATATTATGATTTTTTATTATAATTTAGCAGTTGCAATATTATAACCAAAAAGCCCATGATATTTTATTAAATATTTTATGTGAGTAAAAAAAACAACAACAAAATAGATAAATTGAAATCACACTACTTTGGCATATTAACTGAAAGTTAGAAACTTAATTTGTTTTTATGAGTGCCACCATTTAAAATTAGAACTCAATTTTGTATTTTAACATTAAAACAAATTATAAATAATAATATATTTTTTTATATTTTATCACAAATATATATTTTAAATTATATGAATAATATAATAAAATATTACGTTATTCATACAATTTTTTAAAAAATATTACAAAATATCATATTTTTATTTATAAGTGACGTTGAAGTAACGACAACAACTTTAACGAAATTAAAATATTGAAGCGTAATGACGTAAAATAAATACATAAAATTCTGAAATAAAGAGGATGAATCCTATAAAAATAACATTTCAGGTGACAGACGCCCTGCGGTGTGCTCGACCAGAGAAACAATTCTTCGAAAATATTTTTTTTAATCCGCACCAAAATATTAAGTGCCTCTAGACGCCGTCAGTCCTAATTTTAATATTTTAAAATTAGTACTGACTGGTCCTTTTTACCTTTTCAGTTACAGTTAATCTTTAAAGTAGTTTAAAGTAAAAAGTCGTAATATAATAGAATGATTTAATAATAATAATAATAATAATCATTTATTTCAGACCATAATTTACATAGATCCATATAGTGTTAGTAAAAATACATTAGTTAATCTTGATATCTAAATTGGTTAGTAATTTCACAAAGGCAATTACTTAATTATCTATGTATGACAAAATGTTTTTTAAAACTAATTTTAAGCTATTCTACTGGACTACGGAAGTCGTATCCAGTGAGCTAGTATTGGTGAATCCCAGCGGTCCGACAATGCACGCAAGATGGTGTTGGGACTGTCTCGTACTCGTCGAAGTAAGGACGCGCAGCGTTTGCGCATGATGGAAGCACAACCATCTGTGTGAGCCTCTGCAAACATGGCAGAGGCGCTGCAGTATCGCGGCAGCCCCATCAACATCCTGAATGCATTGTTGTATTGTACTCGTAAGTCACTGTATGCCCTCCGAGTATAGTTCACCCACAGACTGCACGCATAGAAAGATTGACAATATGCGTTAAAGAGCGTAGTTTTTACTTGTTTTGTACATTTTGCAAATCTGCGGATCAAAACATTGCAACGAACAGACAGCGACCTCCGTTCTCTCTCTATATCAACATTGTCTTTCATATCTTCCGTAATCCAGTGACCCAAGTACTTAATACGGTCAACCTTTTTTAGTGATGTACCATAAAGTGTAATATTTGGTACATGGTTGTAACGCTTGTGATCCGGTTTAAATATCATAAACTCACTTTTCGTTGAATTGTATTTTAGTCCATGAGTCACTGCATAACTTTCACATATACTAAGAAGTCTTTTCAATGCACTACTTGAGGGACTCAGCAGTACCATATCGTCTGCGTAGCTAATATTATTGACACAGACTCCGTCAACATGACAACCGATTCCAGTACTGCTGAGCTCCTCAAGCAGTTTATTTATGTACAAATTGAAAAGTGTGGGCGAGGTCAGACCCCCCTGCCTCACTCCGCACTCCAGCCTATACTCTTCAGAGTGCTTACCAGCCCATTTAACATTATTCCTTAGGTGCCTGTACCAATATTTAAAAAGTGATATAATTTCATCAGACAAATTTGTTTCAGTTTTTAATTTATTCCAGAGAATGTCATATGATACAAGATCAAATGCCTTGGAGAGGTCTAAAAAGCATGCATATACTGGTGTTTTCCTAACAGTATAGTATTGAATCGTTTGCTTGAGGCACAGGATAGCACTTTCCGTAGAGAGGTCAGGTCTAAAGCCAAATTGTGCGTCATTAAGCGAGACGTGTTCATCCAGTCGCCTTCCAAGCAAACGGTCAAACACCTTCGCAGTAACCGTAGCAAGCGAGATCGGCCTATAGTTAGAAACGTCCGACGAATCACCCGTTTTATTTTTTATAATGGGTACCACTATAGTACGCATAAGATTATCCGGTGCATATGAATGTCCAATACACAGATTAAAAAACAACGCTAAGATTTTTGGCAATTGAGCTCCTGCATGTTGCAGGTGTTCAATGCTGAGGTTATCATGTCCAGGGGATTTACCTCTTACCATATTCTTTAGCACTTCCGTTACCTCATCAGCTGTAAATATTATACTACGGTTTGAGTTACAAACCTCAGCGTCAGACACCTGCAACACGGGTCCTAGTGGGGATTTTACCTTAAAGTACTGCTTAAACAAATTTACAATTTCACAGGGCTCATGAACACCAGCAACACTGATAGGAAGACCTGATCTGTGATTAAATCTGTTGGTGGTTTTCCAAAATTGGCCAAAGTTCTTGTTTTTATGGTGTTCAGCAATAATATCCATTTGTATGTGTTGCTGGTTGTTTTGACACCATTTCAGTTTCGATTTAAATATACGCCTGGATTCACACATTTCATTATAAGTATCACCAGTAGTTGGCTTGCCGTAAAGTACCCAGGTTTGAAAATAAAATCTCGCCCTGTCGTGGGCGTCACGCACATGCTTATTCCAACCAATAAGGAATTTATGTTTACGTTTGCCTTTATCAATATGACTACAGATTGCAGCCTCAGAGAGGATATGTATTATATTATCATATAACTGATTTATTTGTGTTCTGTGATATGAATTACTACACACACTAACACAACATTCCATCAATTCCTCCGGAAAAACTAATGTTGACAACTTTAATTGACATTCGTAATGATATTTAGATAATTGCTCTTTATCCCGATGACCCCAAATGATTTTATTTTCACACCTGTTTGTTACATTTACTTTAGATGTTATTACCTTAAGATTACATTCTATTACTAGAGGATAGTGATCAGACCAATAGGTATCATAAAGAACACATATAGACGTAACAGCGGGCCGGACGGCACTAGTCACCAGGCAGTGATCGAGTGATCGAGTGATCGAGTGTGCATCACTAACAAACGTATAGCTGTCTGATGGTAATAAGTCCATGTCTATACACGACCACATTTGTTCTGAACAAAACGATGTAAGTTCTTTTTCAAACAACTCACCCGGGTGTGCGTTATAGTCCCCTAACATAAAAACAGAGTCCACGTGGTGATTTTCAATTATAGCGGTTATCTCACTTAGACACTCAGTAAATTCTACTAAATTTTCACTAGAATCAATAGGCATATATACAGAGAAAAACATAACACTGCGATCTTTGAGTGTGGCTTTAATTGCTGTAAGACGCACACTACTGCACTTCACTACATTTACCATAGGAAACACATCTTTCCTCCATAGTAAGGCTACACCACCGTATGGCCTACCACGAAACACTCCTGCCGATGTATCCACAGCTGACGTACCCGTGTACGCGAAGTTGTTGTCAATACTCCCTAGAAAACTGAGGTCATGCGGCATCAGCCAGGTTTCCTGCAGCGCAATCACATCCGCCAGGCCACACAGCCTCCGTACACAATCCACAGATCTTATAACATTTTTGCAGTTGAAAGTAACTAATTTAGTTTTGCTAATCATATTACGTTTTGATTATTCACACTGTTCTTATAGGCGTAGCCATTCACACGTTGCTTAAAGTCAAAAAATCGCCTATAGGCGACACCTTCCGGCCAAAATTCATCCAACATAAACAAGTCTAATTTATGTTTAGGTACAAATACTTTGTAGGATTCATAGTCTTTTTTTATTTTCATACTATTTTTTTCTATGTCAACATCAAGGCTCGACTTTGTTTTAATGTAAGCATGAATATCACACACTGACACTTCCTTTGACACATTATAAATATAAATTGCAATTTTAGTTTCCGCAGCTTTAAATTTATTTCCAGGTTCTAAAATCGCCTTTCCCCTGTGTCCCATAAAACGATTTCGTGTTCTTTTCCGTTGAACTCGAATCCATTCATCATCCTTTTTCTGGTTTTTCCATTCTCCTTCTCGAACAATTTCTGCAACAGTTTTTATTTTCGACATCATAATGTTGTTGTCGACCGAGTTCGCCGTATGTCTCGCGCTCTTATCGGATCGGTTTGCCGTAGCAGCGGGATGAGTCATCACTGCCGTTACTTCCGATTCGTGACGCTTACTTGTATTTGTATGCGGCGAGCAATAAATACCCTCATTTGAAAACGTTGCTGTTTTATTATTTTGATCTTCTGATTCTCTTATACAGATGTTTTGATGGTCATTTTTACCCTTATCTCTGATCATAGGCGGTAAACCTATGGGGCCACTATTACACTCAAAACTATCAATTATGCAAGCTCCGCGTCTTTTGTTTACATTGACAGGGTAGTTATTCATACTGACCGTTTCTTTTAACATTTCAATCTCACATTTTAATTCCTTAAAGCCCTCAATAGACGCATAGCCTTTTCTAATCCCCTTAAGTTCTTCTTGCAACTTGACTATGTCTTTGAGGAGTCTAGTTACGTCTACATGGTCAAACAATACAGGAGGTATTTTTTCCAGATCTCGTGCCACAAAAACTGGAATATCTTCAGAGTCGGTAACTCTCAATAAGCAGATAATGTCATCTATGTCTCTTATTGATTTCCCTTCTTTTTTACGAGTGATTTTGCGCCTCTTCTTCGGTAACGAGTCAAATAGCAAATTCTTTGCCGTCAAAATATCACCCTCGGAGAAAGCACTGGTGCATATTTTACTTATACTATCATCGTCCATCACTGATATTTTATTATTTACAAAAGCGAGAAGCTCATTTATAACAACATTGCAATTATTGCATTTAATCACGTTAGAAGTCATCGTTACAAGAATATTCACATTGACATCGGGCGTGACACAACCGGTTAGCGTCAATTGCGCAGCGCGACTGTTAAAATCGATATTAATTATTTCGATTACTATTACTAATTATTACGATTACTAAAGATGTTATCAAATGACACGTTAATCGCCTAGGAATTAATTTAACGCTAGAGTTCAGAACCTTGTCGCTTTTGACGAAACGACCAAATTGAATCATGTTAACGACGACGACCGACACAATGGCACAGTGTCTGTCAGCATTGGCTCTTGTATCGTAGGCATGATGGATACTTCCGCTTACACATATTATTTGTATATTCGTGATTTATTCACTAATTCTCAGTTGACTGGCAATAATAATTTAAGTATATAATTTTATTTGAAATACTTCACAATTATATCTAATAATTAACTTTATTTTATTTTATATTAAAAATAAACTTTCATTTTTCAATTGTTATCTTAAAAATTGTATAGTTTTCTTCAAAATCAAATTATAGATACTTGAAAGTATTATAGAGAGGCTATTTTTGGACAAGTTTCAAAGCATGTTTATTTCATTCGCCGTAAATTTTTGAATTGTCATATGCAAATTGTATTTAACTTCAGCTCTTCATTCTTCAATAAGGAAACTTGTAATGATTAATTGATGTTAGTGACTACACTGATACTCAACTTAAAAGTCAAAGATTATCAAGAAAAGAATTTTAGGAAATCCACTTCTAAAGGAGTAAAATATGGTCGATGGTTTGTATATGAATACCGTATATAAAGAACCATAGGTGTAATTTGATATATTATGGGTTATTTTTTTACTATAAGTAATGTAAAATCAAATCACACAAAAGCAAAGTTACAAGCAACATAGATTAGATTCCATCGAATACTTCGATAATGTAAACCTAAGTATGGAAATTTCAATTCGAAGTTACTATAAGAACGTTGCAGATAAGTAAGAACATATACTGTATATGAAATGAATGATTCTGTACTACCAGCAAAGGATGCCACATGCAGGTCTATTGCATTCTATTGTATGCTTCCTATATAAACACATTAAATATTACAAAATCTGCAGACATGAAATTTCTGTAAAAATGGTAAAGGTATCTAAAAAAAAGATAAATGAAATTTCATTAGCTTGTTTAGATATAATATACCACACTGAAATAAATAAACTAGATACGAGCTTTATTTTACTCTTGGACTAAAGCTTCAGGCTGAAAGTCACATGGGGTTAGCGATTTCGTCTCTCCTACAAACTATTTTCGTTGTATTAGCTTAAATCCTCGAAAGCGTTCTCCTAAATAGACTGCAGAAGGAATTTTGTTTAATGCTATGCCATGTGTTATGAACAAATAAATGCATTTTTATACTGCCAAAAAACTATAAGCTTATGCTTTTATCTATTTCTATTAATGAAACGGAAAAATAATTTTACCTATAATACAGAATATATTAGAAAAAATAATGTAGCCAGATTTGAATTCGTGGTTCTTGGAATTCATCCCAAACGATTAACTATTTAAGCTATTCGTTCTTATTATCCGTAAAAAAATCTATATCATTATTTGTGTTCTCAATTGAAATATTTAAAAGGTTTAAATGTTTTATACCTACTACATACTATTATAAAGTAACATAACTTTTACTATCAAAATTAAAATAATTAATGCACGTCACCTTAGCGCAGAAGCTTAAATAACTAGAACAGTGGTGTCATAGGCTTGTAAAATTGAATTTATATCCTGTGTAATTCGTGTCAACTGCTTCTGCTAACCGCTTCATATCAACGCTATGAGACAGTTATTCCAGCGGAGTTTGACTGGATGGTCCTCGAGTAAATATACTTCGCGGTGAAATGTTATATTTTGAGATAAGAGCACTCGCTTTCGAGTTGGCCTTGACATCGTTGACCATTCGAATGTGTGTCATTTTCAAAAAAATTGGAATATATAAACTATGAAACAGATATCATGGTGTAACAAGAAAAATTAGTTTCTATATTTAACCTAACCTAATCTTTATCACAAATCTCCAGCGTTATAATAAGCGGAGCTAAAAAAACGTTACTTAATTTTTAAAAAAAAAAATAAATATTTTATTTATCGAAATACTTTTATGTGAAGTATGTTTTTCATAAAGTAATAAAACAAAATGAAATTGTTGCACGTTATCACAAACGCAAAGAATTACAATATACACTATATGTGTGTACCTATACATATATAAAGACCTAATTATAATATGTTTTTATTCAAAAGCATTTATCTAAAATTCTATAATGCAAAATAAAAGTTTCGTTCTGAAAGAAGGAAAATAACCTGGGGAATTGAATTCCCGTTGCAATCAACTACAGTGCTTCTAATTTTGATATAAATTATAGAATAAAAGTTAAATCGTGAAAAAAGATAATAATAAATTAAATATCTGATATCGAAAAGTGGTTGATGTAAATTTTATAGTTCTTATTGTTCAAAATCCTTCGTGGGGGCCAAGTAAAAAGAGTCCTAATAACAGTCATAATATAGGGTAATAACAACAAAAATAATATAGGGTAAACACTTATCTGCATTTAGTAACTTGTCTAAATAGGTTTTGTGCCTAGCCAATTCTTCCTACCCTAGAAAACCTACTGTGTGAGGGTCATAATGATCATCTTGCAAGTCATTAGGGCTGCGGATATCCTAAAGCCCAGGATACTCTAAAGGCGATGGAGGGTCACATTAGGCAGGTCATTAATGGAGGCGTAGCAGTAAATGTGCAATCTATCCTGCTGCGTCTCACACAGAATTAAATGCATAAATGAAAAGGTTTCCGCTGAGTTACATTGTACTAACGAGTCCCATAGTACCACCTATTCTATAGCTATAGCTTTATAAGCACTCTGTGTTAAAAAATCCTAGCGCAAAAAATAATATAAAAGTTTGACCTATCTGAGGGTAATATGGCGGATAAACACTAATAATGCATCATCTAATAATTACATCATCAAAATGCGTTATTCAGAGGTATTTATGACTATTCAAAACTAAACACATAGTTACATTATAATATTGTAGCGGAGTGAATATAAAAACATTGATCAGGGGAGGTTAATCATTCACAGGTTTTTAGTTTTGGAAATATAAAAAACATTACATTTTTAAAGTATAATATGATTAAAACTACGGTTTGTGGGCTCGATTCCCACTCGTGAAGGATGGGTTTTTTCAATCTGTCTACCTTGCGATACGAGTGCGCTGGGCAAAATAGCTAAGTCGCAATAATTTTAGAATATTAAGGAATGTAGGAATAATTTTACAAAATATGGTAAAACTAGTTTATTGCAGGCTTTGCTCGCGTAGACTATACGATTAAAGCCATTTTAATAATAATAATAATAATAATAATAATAATAATAATAATAATAATAATAATAATAATAATAATAATAATAATAATAATAATAATAATAATAATAATAATAATAATAATAATAATAATAATAATAATAATAATAATAATAATAATAATAATAATAATAATAATAATAATAATAATAATAATAATAATAATAATAATAATAATAATAATAATAATAATAATAGCGCATTATGCAAGTCACAGCTCTCGAGCAAAAACTTGATTAAAGCACTTAACACCTACGCAATTCCGATACTAACATACTCATTTGGATTGATCAAATGGTCAAAAACTGAAATTTTCTCTCTAGAAAGAACGACACGCACCACACTCACCAAACACAACAACTTACACCCTAAATCTGCGATAGAAAGACTGACTATCCAACGACAATATGGTGGGAGAGGCCTTATTGATATTCACCACCTTTGGCAGAAACAAATAACTACATTAAAATTATTTTTTCTAACAAAATCTAATAAAAGTATTATTCACAAAGCCATTGTTACAAACGACACGAACTACACACCCCTTAACCTATACGAACCAAACATTATGTACAACATCAGCAACGACCCGCAAAAACAGAAGGTACAAGACTGGAAAAAGAAAGTGCTCCATGGCCGCCACCCTCATGACCTTGAACAAACACACGTAGATGCAATAGCTTCTAATAAATGGCTCAAAATAGGTAACTTATTCCCAGAAACTGAAGGTTTCATAATTGCAATACAGGACCAAATCATCAACACTAGAAATTACCGGAAATTTATTATCAAAGACCCCACAGTTACAAACGATAAATGCCGTAAATGCCACACCCAACCCGAGACCATACAACACATCACAGGGGCTTGCACAACACTTACTCAGACAGACTATACACACAGACACAACCAGTTAGTAAGCATCATTCATCAGCAATTAGCAATTAAACATAAACTCATAAAAGACACAAACACTCCTTATTACAAATACACACCACAAAATATATTAGAAAATGCTACATATAAAATGTACTATGATCGCGCCATTCTTACAGATAGAACTGTTCACTACAATAGACCTGATATAACGCTTCGAGATAAAATTAACAACATCACCTATTTAATAGATATAGCAGTACCAAATACACACAACCTACAGAAAACGACCGGGGAAAAAATAAGTAAATATACCGAACTGAAAGAGGAAGTCACAAGAATATGGAAGCAGGAAAAAGTATACGTCGTTCCTATTGTTGTCTCCACTACGGGTGTGATTCCAAAATACTTACATCATAGCCTTAAGCTCCTAGACCTAACAGATTCCACCTACATCACACTACAGAAAGCGGCAATATTAAACACATGCAGGATTGTGAGAAAATTTATGCAGTTGGAGGAAAACACTACAAACATTACATGATTACACACTACACCCTTCACTCACTTGGCTTTAGCCCGTGAGTGCAGGTGAAAACCAGCCTAGAGCTGAGAAAAAGTTATATACAAAATAATAATAATAATAATAATAACACTTTATTGCACATAAAATAAAAAGAAGAGATACAAACAATTAATCATAATACACAATATGTGCAATGGCGGCCTTATCACTGCAAGTGATCTCTTACAGGCAACCATTTAATATAATACATATTATAAGAGACGGGACGGTGCAAAAAAAAAGCGTTACTCTTACTTTACTTACAAATATATACAAAGACATAAATAGATATCAATAGACATACACATACATATATACATACAGACATACATACATACATACATACATACATACATACATACATACATACATACATACACACATACATGCATACATACATACATACACATATATACATACATATAAATATGTAAATACATGCTTACCTAATTATAAAGATAAGGAATACTGATTAAGGTAGTACTTTTTAAGCTTACGCTTAAATATACCAACTGTCTGAGATTTTCTGATCTCCTCTGGCAGCGCATTCCAGAGTTTCACTGATTTGATAGTGAAAGAGTCTCCATAGCATTTGGTGTGGGAAAGAGGGATTTCTAGGAAATTGTTGTTATGGGAACGGAGGTTCTGGGAGTGAAGGGAGCTTGAGCCCAAGAACTTAAATCTTTCTTTGAGGTACAATGGAGTGACAGGATGGTATAGGATAGTGTAAAGGAGAGAAAGAGAATGTAGATTTCGCCTATCTTTAACAGTTAGCCAATTTAGTTGGATACGGTATTGTGTTACGTGATCGTACTTCTTCAGACCAAAGATGAACCTAATTATGAGATTTTGCATCCGTTCAAGCTTATTTAGCAGTTCTTGAGATAAGTCTAAGTAGCACGAGTCAGCGTAATCGAGTATAGGAAAAAGAAGTGTTTGAGCAAGAGAAATTTTAGTTTTTAACGGTAAAAAGTATTGCCATCTTCTTAGGCTTCCTATAGCGCAAAAGATCTTACGACTAAGTTTAGAAATTTGAGGCGACCAGGAGAATGTACCGTCCAAAGTGATTCCCATATTCACCACACTAGCACTTTGCTCTAAACAAATATTGTCAAATAAGATTGGAGGAAGAGGAGAAGGAATTTTGAATAATTGTTTAGAGGTTCCAAATACACAAACTTTAGATTTACTTGGATTTATAGACAGCCCAAACGACCTACACCAGTTGCTAATGATTTGTAAATTTAAATTGATAATGTCAATCGCTCTGGGTATGTCGCTTATCGAGGCAGCCTGATAAATCTGCAAGTCATCAGCATAAAGATGATATGGTGATGTTAAGTGCTGAGTAAGAGTGTTAATGAAAATGGAAAAAAGCAAGGAGACAGCACACCTCCCTGTGGAACGCCTGCTGTGATATCACATTGAGAGGTTTTCTTACCGTCAAATGTAATGCACTGAGTGCGGCCACGAAGGTATGAAGAAAACCATTCAGTTGCTTTTGGTGAAATATTAATAGATCTTAAAATGGCTAAAAGAATATCGAAATCTACTGTGTTGAACGCATTAGAAAAATCTAACAAGGCAAGAACAGTAACTTGCTGATTGTCAATACTATATCTAATATCATCGCAGACTTTGTTGAGTGCAGTTACTGTGCTATGTCCTGGGCGGAATCCGGACTGGAAGGGGGAGAGGATATTATTACAGTGTAGGAAGCGGTATAATTGGTCGTGTACTATACGCTCTAAGACTTTAGAAAGGAAAGGAAGTATGGAAATAGGCCTATAGTTTGAAAAGGAAGTGGGGTTGGATATTTTTGGTAAAGGGATTACTAGTGAATGCCGCCAAGTATCAGGAAATTCATTAGAGGAAAGGGAGTAATTATAAATATGGCACAAGACTGGGAGAATAGAATTAAGAGTAAGCAGGATCATACGTCGACTTATATTATCACAACCGATAGCATCAGATTTGATGGCTAACACATGTCTCCGTATTTCTGCTGCTGTGACTGATGTAAAAAAGAAGGGAGTTTTTGAGGGAACATGAAGTGAAGATAAGGATTGAAGGGTTTTAATTTTTGTGCTATTGTCCATCAGATCGACAGCCGTAAAATGTCTGTTTAACAAGTCCAAATCCATACAGTTGTTTATGACAGTATCACGAACGCGCCTACCTCCTATTCCCATCGTGTTCAGAAATCTCCAAGTTTTGGCAGTATTACTGCCATTGATCGAAGAGTGTATGAAACGACGCCGGGCATCCCTACAGGTCTTATTACATCTGTTCCGTAGTATTTTGTACCTCAGCAAGTTTTCGTCAGTAGGATTTTTTTTGTATTTAGATTTTGCAGTGTTTCGTTTTGCCATAAGTATCTTTATATCTTGAGTTAGCCACGGAGCAGGGAGATGTTTTATTTTCACTGGTCGTAGAGGGGCATGTTTATCAAAAAGCTCGATTAAAAGAGATGTAAAAATATTAATTTTATCATTAGCTGTTGGAGCGCTAAATATGCAGTCCCAGTCAATATTATTCAAATCGTACATGAATTTTTCATTATCGATGTCATTAAAACATCTACGCATCACCACTGTAGGTTTCTTTTTTGGTGGACGTATCTTGTATGAGAGATAGACGAGGTCGTGATACGAGAATGCATCTGCTGACATTTGTCCAAATGTAGCAACTCGCTCAACAGACGAGACTATCATGAGATCCAGTAATGATGGTGCACAGCCAGGGAAGAAATGAGTTGCGTTTGAAGGAAGGATATTAAGGTTAGAGCTATTGATTATAGTTTGTAATTGCCTTGCACGCGGGTCATTTTTAATCAGGCATGTATTAAAATCCCCCATTATAATGGTGTGGTCGGCACCAGGAGCATATTTTTCTAACAAAGCCTCAAAAGATTCGAAGTAGTTTACATGCAAATTAGGACTGTAGAAAACACCAAGTAAAACTTTACAGGTACCAAAAAGAACTTCTAACAAAATATGTTCAGCAGAATTCGAGTAGGTAGATGGTGATTTATCTAAAATAGAAAAAGGAATGTGGCTGCGAAGATAGATAGCCACCCCCCTCCACCTTTCTCTGTCCTGTCATTCCTTATGAGATGGAACCCTGGGAGGACATATGAGGAAGAAGGTAAGGATGGTTTAAGAAAGGTTTCAGAAACTAGGAGAGCGTGTATATTTTTTACATCAAAGGAATCAAGTAGGTCGGGATAATGGGCAGGAATGCTTTGTGCGCTTATGTGCACAACATTAAAATTTTTGGCATTTTGTTACTTTGTTTCGTTTTGTCCAGTGTGTACAAAATTCTATATTTTAAGACGTCATACCACAAATCTTTAATACATAAATGGGAATATGAAAGCTCTTACATGTTAAGTTATGGAGATATTTAGATTTCACTTTAGCTTAATTACTATTATTAGTGTTCAATATCAATTATTAGTGTTCTTTGGATTTTAGGTTTAGTCCACCAATTAAAACACAACAAAATTGTAATTACAAAATTATTAGTGTTCAACAACACGAAGAACCGACTTCAATACATACTATGTAATCGCTTTTACGTACTTCTTCACGGATATAATTTGATTATTTATTCAGCCTATCCATTAAAGTCGAAGCTGTTTTGTCACATATATTTCTATTTTAATCTGTTAATGATACCAATACTCTTTAGTATTTTTACATGTATTTTTGTTCCCGTAGAGTTGTCGTTCGAGTATGTAAGGGTAATATTTTATCGAAAATAGTGCATAAATATATTTTTTATCGAAAACATTTACTCTATTATTAAATTCGTTTTCGTGAACATGTGATCCTTACCACTTACTTTACAGCTGGTGTGCAAATAGAAAGTAGTGTCACAAATACTATACGCTTTAAGCTTTTAAGATCTTTCAGTGATTACTTGCGACAGAACCTAACCACAAATCTCACATAGAAATATATAGTAATAATATTATACTATTTGTCAATTTGCATTAGATTCCTAAGCAACTCAGCAACCGTCATCTGAACGGCAATCACTATCGTATTATTATACAAACGGCCAGTATCTTGGCAAAATAACAGTATTTTTACGTGAAAAATTACTAATGATACTGTGGTCTCTGGCTTTAGTTAGCAATAAAACTTTGCGTTATATATCTATCAAGTTTTTTTTTATCAAGATTTATTGTTCCTATGACTAAAAAATAAAAGAAAATTCGTTACAGACAACAACTTATGATATAAAGTATAAGAAAATATATTTCAGAATCATGAATTTTCAAACATTTAATTGGGTTTTACGTATTTTATATATATCTTATATATTATGTATCTTTTTCAAAATCAAAATAACATGCAAAATTATACAAGTCGTATTCTTTTAAACAGTGACAGAAATGCTAATGCTCCGCTTTGCCTTTGGATTATAATTCTGATGTTTTGACTAAAAACGCTAGCTCTCTTTTCACCAATGAGACGGACACATTAAGTCAAGGCGTAATATTTTTAAAACCATTTCTTGCTTTATGACTCTTTACTCAAAAGTTTTTACTATGTAAAGGTAAAGATGTTATAAATATTTATAATCTGTATCTTAGTAATATAATAAAGCGGAAAATCTGTTTGCAGGTTTGAAAGTACGAACGTAATTATACCAATAATAATTTCTTTTCACATCAACATTCATGCAACAAAATGCGGAAAAGCGGCTTTGTACTTATATACCTACATAATGCGAATTTAATTCTGTCTGTTTGCTACGTTTTCAATGATTTTGATATATTTTGGTATAGAAATTGACGCGATTAAATAGACACAGTGATTCGAAAAAATATATACCGAGAAAATTGGAGTATTGCAATATGCTGCCGAAGATACCAAATTACAAAACGAACGATTCAGCTTAATTGAGCTGCTGAAGCCGCGAGCAAATCGCTAGTTATATATAAAAAAAATCAAGTCAGTCAAGATAAAAGAAATAATTTTGGTATAATCATCTTTTAATATGCCAATATATGAATATATATGTAATAATAAATATAAAATCACTGTACAAAATTTTCACTGGTGAATTTAACATGTTTAACATTATCAATATCAAGTTAATTAATTTATATTGAAGCTGACTTACCAGTTATAACGGACAAAGAAAAGTGATGACTGTGCACAACTTAATCTCTTTTACCGTTTCACTGCTCAGCTATTAGGCTAATGGACTGTTAAAGAGCCAAACAAATAATTTAGGCCGTCTTTTTTTAATAAATTTGTTAAAAT
The DNA here is from genome assembly GCA_037178615.1 of Dione vanillae. Classification (NCBI taxonomy): domain Eukaryota; kingdom Metazoa; phylum Arthropoda; class Insecta; order Lepidoptera; family Nymphalidae; genus Dione; species Dione vanillae. The sequence continues at coordinate 86,556 of JAZFAU010000352.1, forward strand.
GATATTTTTTGTGCTTGATAATTTATTCTACCATTTTATTTTACATTTGATCTACTAGATTATTTGATGAAATATATATTAACGTTATTTAAAAATGGGTTTCCTTTTTGTGATTAATTCTATATCAACGTGGTTCGAGTTATCTGGCCCCAACTGGCAGTAAACGTTTTCATACGTTTGATTTTGTATTAAATTTTTTTTTAGGGGAGCAAGTTATTTAATTGTACTCCTGTTGTAAGATGAATTGCGGCACTGAGTTCCACAATAACTAGATGTCAGAATACATAAACGCTTTTTATTTCAGAATATTTTTACAGATGATTCGATATATGTCTATTATTAACAAAATAAAAGAAATATCCTAGTGGATATTTATAACAATCTTGTTAATTACAGGAAAATCATAAAGTTAAAAATGTTTGTTTAGCTTTCTTAGTAGCAGAGAGTGATGACACACTCCGTTAACTATTTTCCACCTTTCTACGTATTGCGCGATGATTGGGAGAAATCAATTAAACCTTCTCGACAGGAATTGAACTTATAAATCGTCAAGTTTACAGGCTGAAGGCGATATGACGATTCTCAAATCGGCAAATCTTTTTCATTTAAATTTATTATAAGATTTCATTTAAATTTATTATTAGACTAGATTGTCCACACATACATTAACTGTTGAATTTATGGTTGAGTTTAGCTGTATATATCAAATTTTGAGTAAAACGTCGTAGAGTAGAAAACAGCTATAAATAAAAAAAAATATAGTTCGAACGCTGCTTAGTTTTGTATTTACAAGAATTCTATTCCAACAAAATTATGATAGTGTAAAAGTTTCGGCATTTAGTCAATCAAATAATTCAAATCTAGCTCTGTGGTAAGTTGAATTTCAATAACAATGTTTATTTTATTGTAACCAAAGTTACCATACAGGGATATCTTTTTAAATTTTAAACTTGCTTTACTTTTTACATGCTCAGGCTCCTCTAAGTCAGTAAAAGCGATTATTATTGTCAAAAGTCTAGAAAATTAGAATTTTCAAATAAAAAGAAGTCCAATTTATATAACTAGTTCATGGAATCAATTTTAACTTGTTGAAATTATAAATTAAATATTTTTTATATTCCAATATTGTTTTGTCGTGGAATGGATTGTCAAACACTATATTTTATATTTAAAGTATAATATTGTTGTTTATGTTATATAAAGATGTGCTGTTTTCTGCGTCTATAATAAAATAGGTTGTTGGTGTATTTTCACATATATGTACTATTTTATTTATTTCTTTAATTAATGTTACTTAATTAATACTGTTAATAAAACAATGAAAGTATAAAATGACAACAATTTAGTACAAAATTCGTCCAACAACGTCCATGTCCAACATGGTAACGTATATAGGATTAACGCCAAGCGCCTCGCCCGGCGTGTTTCCGTACAGTTTACGGTTATGATGCTGCACTAACAACTAGGGGGTTGTACGGCCATTTTATGTCTATTATTAACCCAATGGATACTTGCATACACATACACTTTGAGCAACATCTGCGCTCTGCACTTTATAGATAGTTAAAAAGTTTTTAGTTTGATGTTAGCCGAGTGAATCGTTTGCTGAATTTTAGCTGTATATCAAACATATGGTTATAGAGATTGAATTAAATTTTTATTTATATTATACCAATCGTTGTCATCATTGTGTTCTATGCACATAAAGTTTTTATTTTATTTCAATAAGAATATATAAATATTAAAATATCCTTGCTAAACTTTTGTCATAAACATATTTTAGCTACAGTGACATTTTGGAATAGCGGTTTATCTTGTAAATGGTATCCACATAATGAAAACAACATTTAACTTCATATAACTGGCAATTATTGTACCCAGTGAGCCACAAATTACTCGAATTACACAGTTATTAATGAAAACAAATATTAATCATAGAGATGATCTTATACCTTTAAAAAATTAATGCATCTAACAAAATTATTTTATAGTTAAACAGATTTCATTTAAATAAGTATCTTATTTATTATTTACTTTATTTGCTGTATATAAGATAAGTTTTTAAGATATATTTACAAACCCCAAAAATAATATTTTTTCGAACAAATTCTAAATATGATTAATGATTTAACTAATTCTATATGCATCATTTCTATAATAACTAAATCACGAATTGAACACTCCTGAGCTGTTTAATATATTATATGGATGAATGCTGTTGATGATTTCGATACGGATATGATGATGAGCAATGACCGTGTGAACATTGTGGAAGGAAGCGTATATTTAAAGCTCTATTAAATTATTTTAAAGAAATCTTATATTTTTTTTAACTTTACTGAGGCTCATTGTAGAGAATTTAAAAGTATGACAAATAAAAGTAATATGTACTCTCAAAATTGTTTTAAAACAGTGTAACTTTAATTTCAAGTTTATAACAATTATTGTAAAAATTGATATTTGTCGGTTTCGTTTTGTTGTAATTTAATTATTTTCATTTGTCCGATCCAGCCATATACAAAATTAGGCCTTAAACAGTACTACTCAATACTCAAAGTTATATCAATGAACAGCTTAAAGCTGAAAAATCTTATACTATGCTTAGTTTTTTACTTTCGCAAAAGATGGAAAAATATATGGAAAATTGTACAATAAACAAGGATAGTACTGATAAAAATAATAATTCTACTTCAATAGACTTATTTTTTTCGTTCATTGTTATGTGTAACTGAGAAAAATCTACAATAGCTTGATACATAATGTTTAAAACGATAATAAAAAAAATTATATCTGTTCAAATTCGTAACATTACCAATTTAAAAAAAAAAAAACAAAAAAATAATCAGATTTTCTGTTATAGAAATTTTATTAAAAAAAAATGTATTTATAATATGGATTGGTGATAATGATATTAAACGCATTCAAAGTGGCTTGCAAAAAAGAGTGGCAACACAGTGGCATGATGTCTGATTGTAAACATAATAGAGTTCAGTCTCCGTTTGTCTTTTTGTCAGCTTTGATGTCTCTCAGAAAGTGTTAAGTGGATAGCCAGAAATCTAAAAATCTGGTTTGGTTATTTATTTTTAAATTTTGACTTTTATGATTTCTAATTGGATTTTTCTTATGAAACGTATTAAAATATATTTTTAATTATATTCATGGAGGAACTTAGTGCCGTCATTTCTCTATCAACAGACTGGGTCACTGGGACAATTTTTCGTCATAAATATTATGTTAATTTATGTTTCCAGCATATAATGCAATCAAATTATGCAGCGGATTCCATATCAATTAATTCGTATAAACGGTCGTAGCTTTTGATGGTTAATTTAGAAATTTGATTTATCTGTCTACTCTGTGATACTTGGTACTAGCTTGAATATTAAATTTTCTTTATTATTTTAACTTTTTCATATAATGTAGATAAAAATAATCATGACAAACGGACATACTGGCAGACAGACAACATGGTGATCCCACAACATTTTGATTTTTCCTTTGAGGTATGGATCATAAAAAATAAACATAAGGAGCTCAGTAATGACTAATATTCTTATGCCTCTACGAGTATGTACCTACCGTATTGAACAAACAATAACAAAAATAGAATTTTCTATAGACTTCTCATTGTTTCAGATTTAGTAAAAAGATGTCTTATTTATAAAAAGAACATTTTACAAAGTTTTTGTAAAAGTGGAATTTGGCTTTAACTTTTTTGTCTCAAAGTTTTATTCAATTTGATATTTATTGCGTGACTGAAATATTTTTCTGTCTCTTGTTTTTGACGGTGGATAAATTATCATGTTTTATTTATTATCGACGAGTATATGTTATTTATAAAACTGTTAAATATAAACCTTAAGATAACGTTTCGGTTTAAACGCCATGATCGTGAGCTTGATTTCTATTTTTTCGAATTCAAGAATTTCTTCTTTCAAGGATTTCTTGAGTTAATTTTTTTACTGCAATAATTCCTGTAATATGTAATATTTGAGACGATTTAGACCTGGACCCCCTATTTAAGTATGACATTAGAATTTTTTTCTACAAAAAATCTAATTTTAATATAACTCTTACCATTTGAATACAACACAACAGCTTTAACAAAATTTCGTGTATACTCTATAGCTTAGTTTAAGAATACAAATTAATAAAATAAGTCGGATAATGAACTTAATATTCTCATCACACGCAACTTCAAGGAAACTTTGCTTTTGTTCCGCCGTAATGGACGAATTAACTGCGGAACCTGCCATAGAAAAGAAAATGTCGAATTTAGGTAACATCAGACCACGCGTCATTAATTCCGGACGGACGTCACCTTCGGGCTTACAAATTATACCTGAATCGCGAAATAGTTAATTGCTACGATTTGCTACTTATCGGTATTGAAAATACCTTAAAAGTTTGCTAGAAGAAATATGTTGTCGCATTTACAAATTTCACATAGAATATTTTCGGTATAAAATTAATGTATAATATATTAGTGATATTAAATTCAATATAAAAATATTAACTTATTCAATTTCGAGATTGAAAACATAAAAAGTAATTCGCTCTCAAGCAATCCGAGATCCATTTTGAGATAGTTACAGAGTAGATACCTCCATAACACGTAGTACAATTCTAAAAGCACTTATGAAAATTTAATTTTATTGCAAAAAGCACTTAGGATATAAGTTTTACAGGGATTTTAGCAAATTTTAACTATTATCTTTTTTAAGTATATTATTTTAAACCAAAACCAGTACTATTAAAATCCTAAGTTGTTAAAGTCCAAAGAATGAAATTATATGTAAATTAAAAACAATCATTTGTTTTTCTGAGAACGATAATTTCTAAATAAAATGAAAATACAGTATATTAGGAATACCAGAAGTGGTTAAAGTTAATTCAAAATGGAAAACACTAGAAACACACATTGATCGCAAGTTCGACTATATTCGGACATAGATTCCTCGTAATTACATAGAATGACATAAATCACTCAATAACAGTACTTCAGGATAGTTCCCTTCCAGTACAGGCCGTTGCCAACGTGCAACTGCCCCGATTGACATAAATTCAACGCTTTTATAGTCTTTTTGATCTAAAACTACCCCCTTTTACTAAATAAAGTAGGTGGTAGCTAACACGGCCATCCTGCATGGTGCCCGCCCCGGGCACCCCACGAGTTGGGATAAATCACATTCTTTATACTGAAAAAGCTCGACAACATGACCCAAATTAAAAGGAATATGCCGCACTTAGGAAATCCTAAGGGGACTATACCACACTTAGGAAGCCCTAAAGGGACTATGCCACACTTAGGGAACCCTAAAGGGACTATGCCACACTTAGGGAACCCTAAAGGGACTATGCCACACTTAGGGACCCAGACTTATAACTCAACACAACTTGGCCTTAAAGAGCATTTTACTCACTTAAGCGTACCAAGTTGTTAAAGTCGTCTCCCTCTTAAAGAGTATTTTCTCACTTAAGAGTACCAAGATCAACTTTGAACCCACATGTACACCGCGACTGAGCCCGCCAGGACTGCGCCCTGCTGTGCAGAGCACCCGCTTCAAGCGCACAAACTGCACTCGCAGCATCAGCGGCGCGAGCGCACCACAGGCACTCGCAGCATCGGCGGCGCCAGCTCACCACAGGCATGCGCAACCACAGCGGCGCCAGCCCACTACAGGCACACGTAACCACAGCGGCGCCAGCTCACCACAGGCACACGCAACCACAGCGGCGCGAACGCACCACAGCCGCCTCAAAGGATACCAGTTGCCGAACAAAACATGTCAAAACAGAAGAGGAAAATATTAGATTCTTATTACTTAATTACCTAAGATAAACACAGTCACCGCAGATCGTACAATACACAGTACGTCTTACCTAAGATTATTCCACACTACTAGAGTGGGGGTGTGAGTAACTCAAAACCAAATGTGACACGCCATACTCACAAGAGACACTAGCGGCGGGAGCACGTCAAACTCACATGAGACACCAGCAGCAAGAGCACACCACACTCACATGTGACACCATCGAAGGGAGCACTCCACACTCGCATGTGACACACCAGCGGCGCAGGCGGCTCACAAGCGACACCATAGCAGTAGCTACGTAAGCGTCTCTTGTCCCAATCACAGCTCTTCCACAAATAAACCGTACATGTCAAAACATAAAATGTAAACATTAGATTCATATAACTTTTACGCCTTACATAGCCAGTTGTACCATAATAAGTAAGCATAGGCTCGGTCATACCTGACCACAACTGAAACAAAATCTCATTATTACACAAAATAAAATTAAAACAAAATGGCCAAATAAACATTTAAAACAAGTAATTAATTGTCTTTTGACAACTTCACAAACCCCACTGGCAATAAAAAATCATGTGGGCTAAAGTTCTCTATCCCACTTCTGATATTAGGAATACCAGAAGTGGTTAAAGTTAATTCAAAATGGAAAACACTAGAAACACACATTGATCGAAAGTTCGACTATATTCGGACATAGATTCCTCGTAATTACATAGAATGACATAAATCACTCAATAACAGTACTTCAGGATAGTTCCCTTCCAGTACAGGCCGTTGTCAACGTGCAACTGCCCCGATTGACATAAATTCAACGCTTTTATAGTCTTTTTGATCTAAAACTACCCCCTTTTACTAAATAAAGTAGGTTTAGGTATTGCATTTAAAAAATAAATACTCATTTGTATATTTAATCATAAATTTATATTTTTAATTATATTTTTTTCGTTGTTTATACAACTAGATTTAAAAAATAAAATGTTCTATATTTTTGATTTATGTATATATATATATATATATATATATATATATATATATATATATATGTATATATATGTATATGTATATATATATATATATATATATATATATATATATATATATATATATATATATATATATATATATATATATATATATATATATATATATATATATATATATATATATATATATATATATATATATATATATATATATATATATATATATATCTATATATATAAAAATGAATTGCTGTTCGTTAGTCTCGCTAAAACTCGAGAACGGCTGAACGGATTTATCTTATCTTGGTCTTGAATTATTCTTGGAGGTCTAGGGAAGGTTTAAAAGGTGAGAAAAATTCGAATAATTGCCGGGAAAATCCTCAAAACAGCATTTTTCTATTTCCCATACAAACGTTTTCTAAATAAAATAGAGAGTCAATTTGTACCTTATTACCGCTGCATAAAGTTCAAATTCGCGTGCGCGTTGAAGGATCAAATATCGCGTTCTGGAACTCAACAGAAGAAAATTGCATAGTGTCAAAATACATTTGAAAATAGATTTGACAACCAACTAATATGTCAATTCATCCTGTCGCATTTCAGAGCATGGAAAAAAGTATTACGATATTATATCTATCTTTGTGGATACGTGCGCGAGAACTTTCTTTACTTTGGTGATCCTTTGTGATAGTGACATTCCAAGTAATGTGCTTTTTTTGTGGTAGTGACACTTTATTGCTAAATAAGCGGTAAATTTTTTCACTTTGATTAATTACAATTTACGATGCCGAGGAGAAGACGACCTGACTTAGGTCGTCGTAGTCAATCAAATGTGCGAAGAGCTACCTCACGTGCTAACCGCACTGATGACCAGAGACAGACAGATCAAGAAAATAGTCGTATTGCTATGTCAGAATTGCGTTCTTTAGTGAGTGACAATGTAGGAGATAGGCTTAGAATGCAACGAGTTCGTGCACATCAAACACATCAACAGCAAGCTATACATAATGAAATTGAGTGAATCCGCAGACGCAGAGCTCCAGTGATTCTTGAACGAGCTGCATTCCACTATGATCCGGCAATTGATTATTGTGCCGACAAATCGGCAACAATTGGGGAAATGAAAAGAATTTGTAAATATTGTAAGGCGTTAAAATACACTGGTGAATCTACTGGATTATGTTGTGCTGAAGGCAAAGTAAAATTGCCACAATTGGTCCCACCACCAGATCCTTTACGCTCTTTAGTTTCTGGGATTGGAAATGATTCTAAACACTTCTTGACCAACATTCAGAAATATAACAACTGTTTCCAGATGACATCATTTGGTGCTACACATATTATACAAGACAATTTTATGCCCACTTTCAAGGTATTATATAAGAATATTTTTTTATATTATTCAAGTTTGTACTAAAATATATATATCGAAAATAATTAATGGACACATTTTTAAAAATTACAGATACAAGGACAAATTTATCATTTACTGGGACCTCTGTTACCACTACCTGATGCAGATCATCAATTTTTACAAGTTTATTTTATGGGCAATTCAGATGCGGAAATTAATAATCGTTGTGCTCACAATCCCACAGTGAAGAGAACCATTGTCCAACAATTACAAATGTTTCTTCATCAGAATAACAATTTAGTAAACATGTTCAAAATAGCATTGGATCGGATGCCATCTGATAGCCATAATATTATTATTCGAGCTGACAAAACACCTGCCGGTGAACACACAAGGAGGTTCAATTCACCTACCATTGATGAAGTGGCTGTTGTCATTGTGGGAGAAAATTTACAATCTAGAGATATTGTGCTTCATCGTCGGAATAGTGATTTAAAACGTGTATCTGAAACACACAGGAGTTATGATGCACTACAATATCCTTTGATCTTCTGGCAGGGGGAAGATGGATACCATTTTAATATCAAAATGGTAAATCAAGTAACAGGTAAATGAATTGAACAAGATTAAATAACATTTTTAAATTCAATTCATCTAAGTAACAATGTAAACATTTATAATTTTTGATTGCAGGTGCTGAAACCAACAAAAAAGTTAGTTCTATGAATTTCTATTCATACAGACTCATGATCCGTCAAGGTGAAGTAAATCATATTTTGATGTGTCAACGACTTTTTCATCAGTTTGCAGTTGACATGTATGTCAAAATTGAGACTGAACGATTGACATACATCCGTTTGAACCAACGACGGCTACGGTCAGAGGAATACATCCATCTCCGCGATGCTATAAATGCTGATGGCAATGTGAATAATGTAGGAAGAATGACAATTTTGCCAGCTACTTATATAGGAAGCCCACGCCACATGCATGAATATGCTCAGGATGCTATGTCATATGTTAGGCATTATGGCCGCCCAGACTTATTTGTTACATTCACATGTAACCCAAAATGGTCCGAAATTGAGAAGGAATTACTACATAGCCAAACATCAGTTGATAGACATGACATAACTGCCAGAGTTTTTAAACAAAAATTAAAATCTCTCATGAATTTCTTAATAAAGCATTGCGTGTATGGCCGAGTCCGTTGTTGGATGTACTCTGTAGAATGGCAAAAGCGTGGATTGCCACATGCGCACATTTTAGTCTGGTTAGTGGACAAAATAAGGCCAGATGAGATTGATTCCATTATTTCAGCTGAAATACCAGATGAAATAGTTGACCCAAAATTGCATGCAGTAGTTACCAAACACATGATACATGGACCTTGCGGACATTTCAACTACAATTCACCCTGTATGGTCGACGGTAGGTGTTCCAAGCGATACCCACTTACTGGGACCTCTGTTACCACTACCTGATGCAGATCATCAATTTTTACAAATTTATTTTATGGGCAATTCAGATGCGGAAATTAATAATCGTTGTGCTCAGTGAAGAGAACCATTGTCCAACAATTACAAATGTTTCTTCATCAGAATAACAATTTACCTTCATCAGAATAATAATTTAATAAACATGTTCAAAATAGCATTGGATCGGATGCCATCTGATAGCCATAATATTATTATTCGAGCTGACAAAACACCTGCCGGTGAACACACAAGGAGGTTCAATTCACCTACCATTGATGAAGTGGCTGTTGTCATTGTGGGAGAAAATTTACAATCTAGAGATATTGTGCTTCATCGTCGGAATAGTGATTTAAAACGTGTATCTGAAACACACAGGAGTTATGATGCACTACAATATCCTTTGATCTTCTGGCAGGGGGAAGATGGATACCATTTTAATATCAAAATGGTAAATCAAGTAACAGGTAAATGAATTGAACAAGATTAAATAACATTTTTAAATTCAATTTATCTAAGTAACAATGTAAACATTTATAATCTTTGATTGCAGGTGCTGAAACCAACAAAAAAGTTAGTGCTATGAATTTCTATTCATACAGACTTATGATCCGTCAAGGTGAAGTAAATCATATTTTTATGTGTCAACGACTTTTTCATCAGTTTGCAGTAGACATGTATGTCAAAATTGAGACTGAACGATTGACATACATCCGTTTGAACCAACGACGGCTACGGTCAGAGGAATACATCCATCTCCGCGAAATATCCCACTGAGTTTTTAAATTCACTGGAATTGCCTGGATTACCACCTCACAATTTGCAGTTAAAAGTAGGGTCAGTTGTTATCATGCTGCGTAACATTAATCAACCTCGACTATGCAATGGAATAAGACTGGCTGTGAAAAGACTAATGAATAACGTCATTGAGGCGACAATCATAAAAGGAAATTTGCATTTTCCTTTCCGAAAGGATGTCTTGATCCCGCGGATGCCGATGATACCAACGGACTTACCATTCGATTTTAAACGCTTACAATTTCCAGTACGTCTGGCCTTTGCGATGACCATAAATAAATCGCAAGGACAGTCGTTAGAAGTTTATAGAATCAACTTGGAATTTCCCTGTTTCGCGCATGGACAATACGTCGCGTGTTCGCGCGTCGGAAAACCGTCTTCTTTGTTTATTTACACACCACAAAGCAAAACAAAAAATATAGTTAATGAGAAAGCTTTAAATTAATTAACAGACTGTATTTTAATAGTGTGTGTCTGTGAATATCAAATTTAAACCTTATAAATAGCCAGTATTTCAGGAAAACTCTTTTTTCTAAGTAAGCAACATGATGTATCGAAAATAATAATAAAACTTCCTGCTTTATTCAATAAATTCTTTGTTATTAAATACGGATTCGATTAGTTTGTTTTAAAATCATTTTATACAAAAGATTTGGTTTTTTATTTATCGATGAGGCAGTACGAAGTCTGCCGGGTCAGCTAGTATATATATATATATATATATATATATATATATATATATATATATATATATATATATATATATATATATATATATATATATATATATATATATATATATATATATATATATATATATATATATATATATATATATATATATATATATATATATATATATATATATATATATATATATATATATATATATATATATATATATATATATTATATATATATATATATATATATATATATATATATATATATATAGATATATATATATATATATATAAATTTATGATTAAATATACAAATGAGTATTTATTTTTTAAATGCAATACTGTATTTTCATTTTATTTAGACATTATCGTTCTCAGAAAAACAAATGATTGTTTTTAATTTACATATAATTTCATTCTGTGGACTTTAACAACTTAGGATTTTAATAGTACAGGTTTTGGTTTAAAATAATATACCTAAAAAAGATAATAGTTAAAATTTGCTAAAATCCCTGTAAAACTTATATCCTAAGTGTTTTTTGCAATAAAATTAAATTTTCATAAGTGCTTTTATAATTGTACTACATGTTATGGAGGTATCTACTCTGTAACTATCTCAAAATGGATCTCGGATTGCTTGAGAGAAATTACTTTTTATGTTTTCAATCTCGAAATTGAATAAGTTAATATTTTTATATTGAATTCAATATCACTAATATATTACACATTTTGTACACGCGACAACATATTTCTTCTAGCAAACTTTTTAGGTATTTTCAATACCAATAAGTAGCAAATCGTAGCACTTGACTATTTCGCGATTCAGGTATAATTTGTAAGCCCGAAGGTGACTTCCGTCCCGAATTAATGACGCGTGGTCTGATGTTACCTAAATTCGACATTTTCTTTTCTATGGCAGGTTCCGCAGTTAATTCGTCCATTACAGCGGAACAAAAGCAAAGTTTCCTTGAAGTTGCGTATGATGAGAATATTAAGTTCATTATCCGACTTATTTTATTAATTTGTATTCTTAAACTAAGCTATTGTAATAGCTAACAAGAGTATACACGAAATTTTGTTGAAGCTGTGACACAGAGACAGAAAAATATTTCAGTCACGCAATAAATATCAAATTGAATAACACTTTGAGACAAAAAAGTTAAAGCCAAATTCCACTTTGTTACAAAAACTTTGTAAAATGTTCTTATTATAAATAAGACATCTTTTTACTAAATGAGAAGTCTATAGAAAATTCTATTTTTGTTATTGTTTGTTCAATACGGTAGGTACATACTCGTAGAGGCATAAGAATATTAATAATTACTGCGCTCCTTATGTTTATTTTTGTGATCCATACCTCAAAGGAAAAATCTAAATCTTGTGGGATCACCACGTTGTCTGTCTGCCAGTATGTCCGTTTGTCATGATTATTTTTATCTACATTATATAAAAAAGTTAAAATAATAAAGAAAATTTAATATTCAAGCTAGTACCAAGCATCACAGAGTAGACAGATAAATCAAATTTCTAAATTAACCAACAAAAGCTACGACCGTTTATACGAGTTAATTGATATGGAATCCGCTGCATAATTTGATTGCATTATATGCTGGAAACATAACTTAACATAATATTTATGAGGAAAAATACAGTGACCCAGTCTGTTGACAGAGAAATGACGGCACTAAGTTCCTCCATGAATATAATTAAAAATATATTTTAATACTTTTCATAAGAAAAATCAAATTAGAAATCATAAAAGTAAAAATTTAAAACTAAAATATCAAACCATATTTTTAGATTTCTGGCTATCCACTTAACACTTTCTGAGAGACATCAAAGCTGACAAAAAGACGAACGGACACTGAACTCTATTATGTTTACAATCAGACATCATGCCACTGTGTTGCCACTCTTTTTTACAAGCCACTTTGAATGTGATTTATATATATATATATATATATATATATATATATATATATATATATATATATATATATATATATATATATATATATATATATATATATATATATATATATATATATATATATATATATATATATATATATATATATATATATATATATATATATATATATATATATATATATATATATATATATATATATATATATATATATATATATATATATATATATATATATATATATATATATATATATATATATATATATATATATATATATATATATATATATATATATATATATATATATATATATATATATATATATATATATATATATATATATATATATATATATATATATATATATATATATATATATATATATATATATATATATATATATATATATATATATATATATATATATATATATATATATATATATATATTTAGATATGACGTATTGAGTAGAACACAACGCAGCTTTTTTTGTTGCTAAAAAGCAAATAATAATAAATAAAAAAGTCTTTTGAAGTCAATTATTCAAGATCGATGTTAATTGATACGATTACTCTTACTGATTATTACGATTACTAAAGATGTTATCAAATGACACGCTATGCGCCTGGGAATCAATTGAACGCTGAAGTTCAGAGCCCTGTCAATTTTGATGAGACGACCAAATTGAATCATGTTAACGACGACGACCGACACAATGGTACAGTGTCTGTCAGCATTGGCTCTTGTATCGTAGACATGATTGAGGTTTCCGCTTAGAAATATTTTTTATTTATTATGTGTTTTATTGTGACACAAATCTGGTGTAAAGGCGGCCTTATCACCATAGGTGATGTCTTCCAGGCAATCCTTACTATAGAAAACAGAAAAAGATATATAGATTTTGGCAGGTGTACCAATATATCCTTTAATAGATATGTAACATGTATATATATATATATATATATATATATATATATATATATATATATATATATATATATATATATATATATATATATATATATATATATATATATATATATATATATATATATATATATATATATATATATATATATATATATATATATATATATATATATATATATATATATATATATATATATATATATATTCCGTGGGAGAGCCTTGCATTTGCACGAATGGGCCGGCTCGACCGGAGTGATACCACGGCCTCACAGAAAACCGGCGTAAAATGACGCTTGCGTCGTGTTTCGTCGCGTGAGTGAGGGTACCGGAGGCCCAATTCCCCCCACCCCCCTCCCTTATGATGGCGCAGGTTAAAGAAAATCTACCCCAGGAGGGTACCAACTGCGCTAGCGTTGGAGAATCCCTCTCTGGACACCCAGGCTCAGGACTCAACTCAGCGGAGCGTGGATGTCCAGGCCGCCCCACGAATTCTGGGGGGGGCAAAACCGCGCTAAATAATTCCCGGGGCAAGAGCGGACGTTACACGGCGTCCCCTGCCACACTAGTTGTGAAGTTTTGCAACATCAGGGGCTTACATTCTAACATCAACGCTGTCCACTACCACCTCGAGACAGTAAAGCCGGCTTTGCTCTTTTTGACCGAGACGCAAATATCGTCTCCGGCGGACACCTCTTACTTGCATTACCCTGGTTACAGTTTGAAACACTCCTTCGTACCAAAAGCAGGTGTGTGCGTGTACGTTAGAGGCGATGTTAGCTCACGCCGCCTCAGGAATCTTGAAGGTAAGGACCTCTCCATCTTGTGGCTACGTGTAGATAGCGACGACCACCCCCGCATCTACGCTTGCCTCTACAGGTCCCATAGCGGTGATGCCGAAACCGAGCGACTCCTTGAGCACGTCCAAATGGCTACAGATTTGGTTCAACAGTAGATCCCTTCCGCGGAGATCGTGATACTCGGCGATTTTAACGCCCACCACGCCGAATGGCTTAGTTCACGCAAGACCGATCACGCTGGAAGATCTGTTCATGACTTCGCCCTGACCTATGGTTTTACGCAGCTGGTTACAACGCCTACGCGAATCCCAGATGTGGAAAACCAGGAACCTTCACTGTTGGATCTTCTGCTGACTTCCCACCCCGAAGACTACACCGTGTCTGTCGGTGCTCCTCTAGGCTCCTCTGACCATTGCCTTATCCGGAGTGTGGTGCCACTCTCACGCTTAGCGCAACGACGTTGTCCACGAAGACGTCGAGTGTGGCACTACAAGTCAGCAGACTGGGATGGATTGCGATCCTTCTTTGCGTCCTACCCATGGAGTCAGGTTTGCTTTGCACTGGTTGACCCCAATGCCGTTGCTGATGCTATTGCTGATGTGGTGATGCAGGGTATGGAACTTTTCATTCCAAACTCTGTGGTCCCTATTGGTGCCAAATGCCAACCTTGGTTTAGTCGATCCTGCAAAATTGCTTCTCGCAATAAGTGGGAGGCTTACCAGGCCTGGGCGGCTGCTGCAGCGACGAAGGATGTGAATACCAGTGCCTTAAAAAAGAAATTTAACCACTCATCCCGATCCTTCAAAAGAGACATCGCTAGGGCGAAGTTCTTGTACACCTCCAAGATTGGCGAGCGACTAGAGCGTCTTCCATCTGGAACTCGCTCATTTTGGTCTCTAGCTAAAGCCGTCCAAGGAAATTTCTGTACGCCATCTCTACCACCTTTGCTCAAGGGAGAAGATTCATTGGTCCACGACGCAAAGGAGAAAGCCGACCTCCTGGGCAAATTCTTTGCGTCCAACTCATTCCTGGATGACAAGGGTCAAGACCCGCCAATAATACCACGGTGCAATTTTGTCATGCCGGACATCCGTTTCCACCAAAAAGCAGTGCGGTCAGCAATGCTATCCCTGGATGTCCACAAATCGAGCGGGCCCGATGGAATCTCTCCCATTGTTCTAAAGACGTGCGCCCCGGAGTTGGCACCGGCAATAACGCGCCTTTTTCGGCTTTCCTATTCCTCTGGCGTAGTCCCGACTTCATGGAAGACAGCTTTAGTGCACCCGATCCCTAAAAAAGGTGACCGCTCAGATCCGACCAATTACAGGCCAATAGCCATAACCTCATTGCTCTCGAAAGTAATGGAATCCATTATTAACAACCAGCTCCTACGGTACCTTGAGGATCACCAGCTGCTTAGCGACCATCAGTACGGCTTCCGTCAGGGTCGCTCGGCTGGTGATCTCCTAGTATACCTGACACATCGTTGGGCACAGGCCATCGAGAGTAAGGGCGAGGCTGTGGCTTTTAGTCTGAATATAGCGAAGGCCTTCGATCGGGTTTGGCATAAAGCGCTACTTTCAAAGCTTCCTTCCTATGGGCTTCCTGAGAAATTATGCGAATGGGTCGCCAGTTTCCTAACTGACAGAAGCATAAAGGTCGTAGTCGACGGCGAATGCTCTGATCTCATGTCCGTTAATGCTGGTGTCCCGCAAGGCTGTGTGCTATCACCCACGCTGTTCCTCTTGCACATTAATGATATGCTGCAAATGAGTGGCATTCATTGTTATCCAGGTTCGGCCTCACATGGAATACTGTTCACATCTTTGGGCAGGGGCTCCCCAGTACCAGCTTCTCCCTCTAGACCGCATTCAAAGGAGAGCGACTCGAATTGTCGATTGCGAAAAGATTTCTGATCGGCTCGACACCTTGGCACTGCGTAGAGATGTAGCCTCGCTATGCATTCTCTACCGCATATATCATGGGGAGTGCTCTGAAGAACTGTTCGGGCTGATCCCTGCCGCGTCTTTCCGTCATCGATCTATGCGACAACTCTACCACCCCCACCACCTTGACAGTTGGCAGAGTACTACTGTGCGTTTTAACTGAAATTTTCTGCCCCGCACCATAAAATTGTGGAATGAGTTGCCGCATGCGGTATTTCCGGACAGATACGACCTGCAGACCTTCAAGAAAAGAGCGTATTCCCATTTAAAAGGCCGGCAACGCATTTTGTAGCTCCTCTGGTGTTGCAAATGTCTATGGGCGGCAGTATTCACTTACCATCAGGTGATCTGTCAGCTCGTATATATATATATATATATATATATATATATATATATATATATATATATATATATATATATATATATATATATATATATATATATATATATATATATATATATATATATATATATATATATATATATATATATATATATATATATATATATATATATATATATATATACATGTCGAAGAAGTTCCTCCAGGGTTATTGTTAAAAAGCGTGACGTCAGCTTTGCTGATGTCACTTTCACCAACATAATCTTGATGGCAATGAAATAATAAAACTATTTCGGCAAAATAATAGGTTTATTCAACAATCTATCGGGATACAAAGTTCGTCCGAACAGTCCGACGGCTCGAATGAGAATGAACCCACGAGTAATTTTTTTTTTTTTTTCTGAAGGGCTTGAATGCTGTTGACCTCAATTGGTCTTGACAGCGTCACCGGGCGGGGGGGGGGACGGAGTGTGCCTCGTCCCCAGAGAATAAAGTGAGCATTAATGGCTGCTCAGAAGAAGGTGTGT
Organism: Dione vanillae; assembly: GCA_037178615.1. NCBI lineage: Eukaryota > Metazoa > Arthropoda > Insecta > Lepidoptera > Nymphalidae > Dione > Dione vanillae. The sequence goes on from JAZFAU010000352.1 coordinate 104,141, forward strand.
AGGGCGGTCATGGACCCACTGGCCCCGCCGCGCCGAGGCGCGGTCGTGCCGTTGTGAGAGATGGGCCGCGTCGCCTGTTACGGCGGCGACGGCGAGTCTTTGGGACTGAGGAGTGTAACCTTCCGTTATATATATATATATATATTCTTTTGTTATATATATATATATATATATATATATATATATATATATATATATATATATATATATATATATATATATATATATATATATATATATATATATATATATATATATATGTATATATATATATATATATATATATATATATATATATATATATATATATATATATATATATATATATATATATATATATATATATATATATATATATATATATATATATATATATATATATATATATATATATATATATATATATATATATATATATATATATATATATATATATATATATATATATATATATATATATATATATATATATATATATATATATATATATATATATATATATATATATATATATATATATATATATATATATATATATATATATATATATATATATATATAGGCGGTAGCCTTTCATAATCAGAATTAGACATGTCTTCAATAAATTATAATGTGGGTGGGAACAAAAGAATCACCAAAGTCACAATGAAAAGTTATTTAATTACAAAAAATATGTCTCTTAGAGAAATTCACTAAAATTTTGTTACTAGCATTTAAGGAATCACTTAATTAAAGTCTTTTAATTACTTTTGAATTAACAAGGCATAAGATTACATGGAACAATAGCGATTCGTCGCAAACGTGGTGCGCTTGCCGTTGACGTTCAAACCAAAAAGTGAAGTTCAACATGGCCGCGCTGACCGTCGACACGACGCTCCGCCAGACTGACAGTTGTCAAATCTCGTTCCAATGTATTCTCAACAAAGAAGGCCAGCTATGCGCCGTCACGGCCGGACTGACTTTCGACCGTCCTCGGGCGCATCAGATTCAGTCCTGTAACAATGACACAATCAATCGGGCAGGTGTTAGTAAATCTACCCGCTCGCCCAACCTGACAAGCTACGATTACGTCGTAACCTCATTGTCGTACAACAATGACTGTCTCAAAATTAAAAAAGCACGTGTCCTTTCGACCAATAAACACTTAAGGTTGGACCGGATGAATGTGTCCCTTCGACCAGCCGCTATCAGCTGCATGGCCCGGACGACATTATCCTTTCGACCACCTTCCACACACCACGTTACTCGATGACTCAACGTCAACGTCATAGTTAAGTAGACATGAACTCTACTTGTCAAGCAATGCTTACACATACAAATTACACATATCATTAAGTTAGGGACTGTCAAGGTCAACGTCAACCACCGTCATGGCCTCCTCTTCAGTCATCAAACTAGTAGATATTTCAACTAACCCGTCATGACCCCTAGGTACTGGACGTTAGCGTATTTTAAAGTACGATGTGAACCGGTTATACTTTTCAACTCGTAACGATCATTATCTAATACAGCGATTATTACATAAAATATCAAGAGTGTTATAAAATTTCCTAGATAAGCCTCACTCGAAACCTGTGCCGTTGATTTCGTCACCACCAATGGCCATAAGATATATGAGATATTGCGCACAGTACCTGGGAACTTACTAGAATAGCTCTCTTTAATCAACGAGCAAGACGATCCGCTATCAAACAAAAAGGAGACTGACTCACCGGATCCTATAGTCCTTAAGGCGCCCCTCGGCAGCCGTTGTTCGCAGACATTGACCTCTTTCTTTGCAGTAGATCCACCGCTCTCTCCGATCCGATCCGATCTGGCTCTTGGATTTTCGTAGCTTCTACCCTTCGCTTTAGGGAAATGCCTCCTAAGATTCTAAATAACTGAAGTTTGGTAGTAACAGCATATGCATTCAGCTCACGGCGTATCGAATTATCCTTCTGACATAAAACAAACCCAGTTGTAACATCTTCTGGCATTCGGGCTTTAAGTATAATTTCGATCATATTCCATAAGCGCAGGCCAGCTTCCACTGCAGTTTCTTTAGTTCCAATTTGAAAACGCAATACTTCATCAAAGTAATCTTGGAATAATTTTGGTTTAGAAAATCTAGCCATCAAACTTTGTTTTACAGTTCCCCATGTCAGCTCATTCAAATTTAATTTAGTCAAACAAGACGCTGCGCGCCCTTTTAGTGCACTAATAAGAGCCATAACTAAATCTACGCCTTCTAAATGTTTATTCAGTATTATAAGCTCTGTAATCTTGCACCAACCTTCTATATCTGCGTCTGCATCATCTGGATTAAACTCTACGAGGTTCACTGCAGTAGACGGGGCGCTAATAGTTGCCGGTGGTTGCGTCGTTGCTAACATTCGAGTCAGTAATATTTCCATATTATTTAACATATTTAATGCGCTATTTTCGTCAGGTTCGTAAGATTTTTTCTCGTTCATTAGCGCATGGGAGCCCACTTCTGATATAGGCGGTAGCCTTTCATCATCAGAATTAGACATGTCTTCAATAAATTATAATGTGGGTGTGAACAAAAGAATCACCAAAGTCACAATGAAAAGTTATTTAATTACAAAAAATATGTCTCTTAGAGAAATTCACTAAAATCTTGTTACTAGCATTTAAGGAATCACTTAATTAAAGTCTTTTAATTACTTTTGAATTAACAAGGCATAAGATTACATAGAACAATAGCGATTCGTCGCAAACGTGGTGCGCTTGCCGTTGACGTTCAAACCAAAAAGTGAAGTTCAACATGGCCGCGCTGACACTACACGACGCTCCGCCAGACTGACAGTTGTCAAATCTCGTTCCAATGTGCGCCGTCATATATATATATATATATATATATATATATATATATATATATATATATATATATATATATATATATATATATATATATATATATATATATATATATATATATATATATATATATATATATATATATATATATATATATATATATATATATATATATATATATATATATATATATATATATATATATATATATATATATATATATATATATATATATATATATATATATATATATATATATATATATATATATATATATATATATATATATATATATTGTTGTTGTTTATTGTTTAAAAATCAAAAATTAATTAATCATTGTCATAGTGAGCTATTTAAGTCGAATTCCATAGTCAGAAAAATGGTCGAATTTTTTAATGAAAATATGAATCAGATGGCCATATTTTGCAAACGATCTTATTTGTTTAGTAGTATTTGAGGAAGATCACAGTAACATGCATCTACGTGATCCACGATGGGAAGGAAAATTATTTGTGCAAGATATATATTGAGATTTATGGGATGGAGATTTTCCATCTTCTCAATCGGTACAAGACTGCAATAAATTTTCAACTAATCTCTGAAATTTAAGGAGACCACGAAAAGATACTGTCTGTTGTAAGACCTAAGTTTTTAATAGTACTACGGAATCCTAGTTTGGTCCCACCAAACATTACAGGAGGTAACGATGAGAAAGGAATTTTCGATACTTGCTGACGACTGCCAAAGATAATAATCTGAGGTTTACTTGTGTAATAAACATTTTATGAAGAGGATAAAAATAGAAGATTATTTGGATGTCAAGTCACGATATATCGTAGTACATTACCATAAAATTGTTTAATAGAGTGTTAATATTTTATTTTTTTACAGTTTACTATTTAAAGTACAGAAAAATAAAAATCTAACTTGTGTTGACGGAACATTTCCATTTAACTGTTTAAATCGATACGTTTCTCGCTACTGCCAATCCTGTAATCCTTTCGGCCGTAATAGTCTATCGGAGTGGTTTGTTTTTTCAGCGTAGATTAAAGTTTTAGGCTGAAACTCGGACTGGGGTTGGCGATTTCGTCTCTCCTTCAAACTATTTCGTTGCATTATCTTCAATCCTCGAAAACGTTCTCCCTAGTGGACTGCAAAAAGAATTTTGTTTTATGTTATGCTATAAACAAAGATATTCATTAGTGTTCTGCCAAAAAAGTATAAGCTTAAAGTTTTTGTCTATTTTTTTACTGAATATGAACGAAAAAAATTTACCTACAAAATATTCTAGATTACTGGTAATATCGCCAGGTTTGGCTCTTGGAATTCATCTAAAACAATTAACTATTTAATCTATTCGCTCTTACCTTACCTTAAAGTAATTTAAAAATCAGCTTATCAATGTATTTGGCTGTACCTACTATATTCTGCGTTCTAAATCTAAATTTCTAAAATCTATGAATGTTTTTTATTAATAATAACAAAAATTTTATTCAATATAATATTATAAAATTATGATATCTTATAATATTATATAGAATAAAATTTTTGTTATATACATTAACTTTTACTATTAAAATTAAAATGAATAATGCATAAAACGTCACTCTATCACAGAAATTTAAATGAATACTAGAACAGTGGTGTCATAGCTGTGGCTAGTAAAATTGGATCTATGTCCTGTGTAATTCGAGTCACCTGCTTCTGCTAACCGCTTTATATCAACGTTATGTGACAGTTATTCCAGCGGATTGTGACTGGATGGTCCTCGAGTGAACATACTTCGCGGTAAAATGTGAGACATGAGCACTCGCTTTCGAGTTTTACGGCCTTGATATCGTTGTCCGTTCTCATGTGTTTTATTTTCAAAAAAATTAGAAAAACTATAAATCAGACCACACAAAAGGCAATATTTGCTAAAATCATGATGTGATAAAAAATAAGTTTCTGTATTTTTTCTATTTATTCAATTTAATGAAATGCTTATATATAAGTATAGCCTAACTCTTTCTTAGAAATTCCTCATCGTTATAACAAGCAGAGCTAGAAAATGTTACTTAAACAGTTTAAATTTTTCAAATACTTTTTTCCTAGAAATATTTTAATGTGAAGTATGTTTTTCATAATGTAATAGAATAAACTGAAGTTGTTGAATGTTATCACTAATAACATCGAAAATGTTTCACTACAATACACACTTACATACATATGTATATATAAACACCTAATTAAAATTACTTTTTATTCAAAAGCATTTATTTAAAATTCTATAATGCAAAATGAAACTTTCGTTCTGCTAGAAAGCAAATAACATTGGGAATTGAGTCCCCGATGCAATCAACCACAGTGCTTGTAATTTTGATATACATATTATAATAATAAGTACACTGTGAAAAAAGATAATTAAATATTAAGTATTTGTTTACTAAAAGTGGTTAATGCAAGTAATATAATTTTGAGTGTATAAATAACATACGTAGGGCCAGGTGCAAGAGTGTTTATTAACATTAACTATTTAGGGTAAACAACAGTCCTTTGCATTTCTAACTGCAGGTCTGCTATTTCAGCAGGTGCAAAATTAATTCTCGCTAGAGGGACTACTGTGAGAGAGTCCTAAGAATCCTGTTGCAAGCCATTAAGGCTGCTGATAGGTGGAGAGGTTTTCCGTCCGAAGGTCCGAGCTGTATTGTTTCGACAATTCCACCACATTCCCCTATAACTATACTTATTTGCTAGACTGTATCCAGCTTAATGAGTGGTCCGCATTAAAAAAAATCCCAGCGTAAAAATGAAAATTAAACCTAGACCTATCTGACGGCCGTTATACTTTAATGATGCAGTGCTAATTACATCGTCAGAATATATTAGTCAAAGGCATTTATGACTATTCAGAAAAAAATTTAAAAAATATTATTTCAGATTGAAAATTTTTTAATCTCAAATCTGTTATTTGATTGAGGTGATAAATAGCTCAAGTTGCAACTCAAGTTTAGATAGTAGTAGATTGAACTGTGTTAAGTAACGAAAACTAAGTTTTCGTATTAATACATATATAAATGTATGATGGGTCCAATATTAATAGGCAATTTTCTGTTTATGTCCCGGCAGCCGGCACTCAATTTTACACGCCTTAGATAACCTGATTTTATTGCCAGTATCAATTTTATGGTTACAACCATAAAATATGTTCTTAATGTTTAAGAGCCTTGTCGAGCTTAAAGTATATGTATGAAACTGAAAAATTCTTCTATTAAGAAGACGACAATGTTACGAGATTTGGTTATATTTAGTATTATTTACAAAGGTATGCACATAAAATATACAAAAATGTTATATGTTATTTTTTCTTCATTTTTCTAATAAATATAATTATTTATTCAATATATAACATATACTTTCAAATTTTTTATTTATATTGTATATAATATTTAAAGAAACAAGAATTAAAATATAAATTTTAATTCTTGTGTGTGTTTAAATAAAGTGTACTGAAATTAACAAAAATAAAAAAACAAAATATTGTCTCTATATCTGTGTGCTAAAATAAAATATTGTTTCAAAGACTTTGTACATAAAATATATGCACCGTTGTGATTTATATTTTAGCAGAGTAAATCTATCGTAAATCTACCTCAATCAAGGGGGTTAAATCACTAATAAGTTGTTAGTTTCGGAAATATAAAAAACATCATAATATGCCTACGCCGTGTGGGGTCGATTCTCACTCAGGGAGGAGGGTTTATTTCTTTTTTTTGCCTACCCTGCTACGAGCAGGACAAACTTAAAAATTCCTATATTTTTGAATAGTAATTGTAGGAATAACATTAAAAAATATAGTTTACCACTTGAAGCTTTGTTTCCATGGACTGTACTGTACGATTAAAGCCATTTTGTACTTTTACTTCGGTTTGGCCAGACTTTTATATGCATAAAATTCTGTATTTCATTGATGTCATCTGACAACCGAATCTTTGATACTTAAATGAGATTGTGAAAGCTCATAGATGTTAAAGTTTTGGTCACAGTCTCGGCTTTGCTTTAATTTAATTAACATCATATGAATTTAAACGTAATAAATAAATATTTCTTAGGAATGAACCTTCTATTATTTAAAATTATAATTTAAACATGCGTTCAACCACAATGAGGATCGTCGTCAATACATTTTTGTAATAATAGTAGTTTTTATATATTTTAAAGTATAAGCTTTTTTGTACGTCATTTTTGTCGTTTTAATGTAGTTCTTCAGACTTAATATGATAATTTATTCCAACCTAATAAAGTTGAAGGTGTTTTGGCACATATATTTCTATTTTAAGCTGTTAGTGATATCAATCCTTTGTAGTATTTTTAGGAGTGTTTTTATTACGATAGAGTTGTCGTCAGGGTATATTACCCTATGTATTAAAGAAAAATATATTTTTTAAAGAAACTGCTGACTGTTATAAATTCCGTTTCCGTGAATATTATCATCCTTGACATCGATATACCATTAAAGTTTGTAATTATTTATTTATGTGTTAAACTCATATTCTCTAACATCTTGCATAAAAGAAGTGTGTGCTTAAAAGAATAAGCTCACTTATTATCGTACTTATAAATTAGTTTTTATGAAATTAGCTGAGAATATTGAAAAGAAGTGTAAAATAAGCTAGATCATGACACACTGTTGTTCAATTTAATAGATAAGTTTTTGGATTATCGTTATCCTGTACCTTTTTTTGTAAACAAAAAATATTCTTTATTTTTCCTCAGTTTAGATGTCATCTTGGTCAGTCTATAGTTTATCTTTGCAGTGTAAATTATTTCCATCGTGTTCAAAGATATTCATTAATAACGAAAAAAAAAAACTATAAAAACAAAGAAAATAATTGTAAATTCAATCAATATCAACTGATTTTAATTGTTTAACAGTTTTGTATTAAAACAATTGAAATTGAATACAATTAATTTGAAACAATTTTTTACTTGGACGACATAGTAACATCGAGACCGTCATTAAAAAAATATTACATTAAGACAGCTCACGTCGAGATTAAATAGCATACTAACTCTAGTACTCTAGTTATTTTGTATTACTAGGACCTAAACAAATAATAATTTATCCAGTAGTCTCAGCTAGCAACAATTTCTGTAATATAATATAATTTGATCACTCGCCACTTAATCGCTAAGTAATTGTTTAAATAGATTTGTATATCATTTAGCCTATATTCAATTATAGGAGATTAGTAATAACAACTCATAATATAATTGATCTGCTTCATAATCGCAAATGATTAATTTCAATAAATCAAATAAACATTCTCGTAATGTATTGTTAAATGTTGTGTTATTTTCAGGCGTCACTTACGCCTTTATTAAGATATAAACATATAATATATACCAATATTTAATTTATTTTAAAGCTAAGTTTCATGTATAAATCCTTATAATTTAAAGAAAATGTAAGATAATAGTTATTCATGTTGCTTTATTAGCAAGAAGAGTGGCGTAAGGTGCCAGGTCATCATACTTCATCTGAAGATTCTTGTATACAGAGTATTCTCTTACACATTTGTGCTCATGTTACATATCATTCAAGACATGACGTTAAAGGAACGTTGATGGTTGCTAACCGTACAATGTTACGTATTAATTTCAGCTTTTATAATTATTATGTTTAAGTTGATTAAATTCTAAATAACCGTAACACGTTACAAAGAGAAATATAAGGGTTATATTGGCATAATAAGAATGGAATTTTGCAAACACTCCTGTGTTTCCTGCTTAAAAAATTTATATATTTATACACATTTTCTTAATATGTGTGTTGCGTATTAAATATTGTTTGATGTGAAAGTGAAAACTAACCTAACTCAGTTAAATCAAAAGAGGAGGGTCAGAGTACATTCAGCTACAGTATATATGCAAAATAAATCTAAATCAAAATAAAAAATAGTAAGTTATAGTATATTTTTGATCAGAATAACGAAAAATCCAATTGACATTGTGTCACATAAGCAAAAAAAGTTGAAACTGACAGTTTGTAATGTAAAAACCAAATCTTGGGCAGCATTCGACATTTATACTTAACTTTCTTTATCGTCCTTTTACCACTGGTAAAAGGTCTTGTCTTTATTGAATATTGGCGCGCCTTAAAGGAAGGTTGAGAAACTTACATTCGTAAAGTAAACACGTTTAAAGTAAGCCAAACATGGAATCGTGTTTCGTCGAATTTGCTTGAATTTATCGCAGCTTCATATTTGTTTTGTATTACGTTGTTTGCGCCTGTATAGCGGATGTGTTTGCTTTATGGAGCGTAAACTGGCGATATCTCCAAATGTTCCCACATTACTTGAGTACAGATAACTTAACATGTGATGAAAGACTTGAAATAATTTGAATTTTGAAAATCCTTTCACTGTATATTTGTATAATAATTTCTCCTTGGTTGAATAACTTAGCAAACGAAACGAATAGTTTAATTTCTGCAAGTTTAAAGAACATACAATAAAAATTTACATAAAAAATCAGTACGAGCGGTACTCGCTCACCTAAGATTACGCTGAGAAAATACTATAATACTAATAAATAAAAATAAAATATATTTGCGGTAGTACTTACTCATTTTGTATGAAATTAACTACAACCATTAATATGTATATTATATGTACATTAATACTTACCTTATTGACGTGACAACGTCTTAAATTAGGTTGCGGCTCGGAGTCACATATGAAAAAGGTAACGTAACGATGTGTCAACTGTCACCGAAACTATGATCGGTCCGCCGCGCGTATCACTTGACACATGTACAATGTTTTAGTAAACAACATATATTTTCTATAGTTAAAATTTGTGCAATTTATATTATAATTATTAATCATATCAATAAATATTCTACCGAGAAAAAGACGTTGTCACGTAAAATTTTCGCCCGTAAAACCCACTTTACAGGCAACCATTTTTTTTTTATTTAATTATTTATTTTACTATTTGTTGTTATAGTAGTAACAAGAATATATCATTTGTGAAAATTTCAGCTTTCTAGCTTTCTATCTATCATGGCTTATGAGATTCAGCCTTTAAATAGACCGATAAACAGCGGAGACATTTGTAATAGACTAATTAAATAAAGAATATTTTAATTATAATTTTATTTTTTTTATTTTTATATCTCAGGTAGGCAGATACAAGACGTCAATATACCGTTCTCTGCTATTAGAGCAGAGCCCAAATCATTGTGTTTGTCAGGATTCATGGTTGAATGGAAATCAGTTATAGTTGTATATGACATGTGGTAAATTCAGAATATAAGCTTGTGCTAAATCTGACTTTATATGCAGTGAGTTAAATCAAGAGGATAAATTTTATGAAGTATAGCCTAAATATGGACTTCCTTCATAATTAGACGATCAAACAAAAAAATTAAATTCATAGATTTCTGAGTTTAGCACTGTCCCCTAGATTAACTTTTCAGCCTTTTATAATAATAGTCAAGATTTACCATTATAAAATATAGTGTAGAAAATTGGGATTTTACTTTCATGACCAAGTAGATTTACTTTATAATAAAAAAGACTTCGAGAGTCACTTCGAGAATGAAACAGACGGAAAGTTCATTTCTCTGTTTAAATTTTATGTACTAGCAAGCGTGACATTACTATAATACGAGTATATACTTTTCTATGAATGCCTCGCGAAAGATAAATACATGAATTTCTTATGATTAATTATTAACATTCAAATTGATTTAAATATAAAAAAGTTTTTTAAGAAAAGGTTGTTGGATCTCTAATTAGAAAATATAAGCTAAATTTTTGTTTAATGTATAGATTTATACATAATACCATATTTCTTGTCACAAAATGTTGATAAATCACTTTCTACAATTATCTAGCCAATTTAAATACCACCTAACCCCTTTAGAGGGTTACAGCCACGAACTAATTATGAGTTTTCGCAGTAACCATTAGTTGACTCACTTACATTTTCATAATTACATCAATTGCCCCTATACGGTATTAAGTGTTAAAAGGGCTCGTTTTCTTAATACAGAAAAATTTGAACTGCTTAGAAATATACTTTTTATTTAAGGCCGACATGTTTAAGCTAACTTAATATCGGTGATTTTAGGCATTTATCTATACACTTAATCTATGTTGTTTCGACAGAACCTGATTTCAAGATATTCTCTCCATTTCCCGAAATAATTCAGAAAATTCTGTACTTACTAGCAAAACATCGCCTCAATTAATTAATCTAAGCGAAATATTAAAATTATAATTTAATGCCTCGACAAAGTATGCACCTAAAACTACCACGTTCCATTAAGGTGCTGTCCCACTGTGCCATTATGATCTCAGCCAGTATAAATAATGTGCAAATAATAATATAAAATTAAAGGCTTTATAATTTACTATGTTAATATGTAATTTTCTTAAAAGGAATTGTAGCATCGAATATTACAAGCCATTGGCTATATTAAAGCGCCCGCAGCAAAGAATATTGCATGCATATAAAGTTTAATGTGATAATATCGGCGCCGCTAGCGTATTAGAAGGGCATTAACATGAAAAGTTGCCACTTTGTGCACGCGAAACTAAAGATAATGCTAAAAGCAAATATTATTTTTACTTTCAAAATACTTCATAATATGCTATGGTCTGATGAACTGTTAGATAATGTAACATTACATTGTAAGTGGCTAGAAATGTTTCTAAAGAACGCGTCCTCTTGTTAAAATTTTATTTTGCATAAGAAATATAAAATAAACATGTAGGACCATTGTACTCTCACTGTTAAGAGGCTGCGACGGTGAAAGCTCTCTAGAAACGTTAAAAGCTGTTATTGTTTTCAAGTAAAAAATGAAATTTTTTCTCATTGCTGTACAAAAATTTACATTTATATTTTTTGTGTTATAAAACTTATATTTTTTTTGTACTTGTATCTTGTAGTGCCTGATAATGCCTCTGGCATACGAAGAAATATCTATAATGACAAATAGAATATTTTTACGCAATTTCGGCTTCTATATTATATTATCTTTATAAAATATGAAATGTTACAAGTTTAATTTCCAGCTATCTGTACGTCTGTATAAGTACTTCTGTAAGCAATCTAATAAGTTCTTAACAAGTAGCTTTCTAGGAGATATCCAAACTATTGACAAAACTCTTGATTTCTGAAACGTTTGCTTTTGGGTAGATGGTGTCAGATATAAATGATGTAACTTCAACAAGCTTACTGACGTTTACTAAATATATTTAGTTTACCACAGATTTTTGGTGACGTCGTAGCTTAGAAAATATGATGAAACAGCAAACATTTTCATTTGTGACTTTTTTTATAATTCAAGGAAAATTGTTATACTTACACGAGAAGCGTAAAATTTTTTTACCGCGGATGAACATTGTTTGAAGATACGTTCAAAACGCTATCCGCGTAGCAGAATTTTTAGAAATGAATATTATTTGAATAGAAGCTTACATTACGTTTGAGGGCTTAACGGATTAAGCGTCTGATATGTAAGGTTTTATTTATTTACATATGTTGCTTAATGCTTTTGGCAGACAGTCTTGGTTGAAATGCAGATATATATATATATATATATATATATATATATATATATATATATATATATATATATATATATATATATATATATATATATATATATATATATATATATATATATATATATATATATATATATATATATATATATATATATATATATATATATATATATATATATATATATATATATATATATATATATATATATATATATATATATATATATATATATATATATATATATATATATATATATATATATATATATATATATATATATATATATATATATATATATATATATATATATATATATATATATATATATATATATATAGTTTGAGGGCTTAACGCTTACGGACTTAAGCGTCTGATATGTAAGGTTTTATTTATTTAGCTTCACGCTTTTATCCCGCATATTGCAGGGTAGGCAGAGAGGACTGCAGGAGACTTTTTCGAGGCATTGCATGTTGAGTGGCGTGACTCAACGCCGTATTTTGACCTAGTTGCCAGAGTGAAGAAAATGGAAATAGAAAAATCCATCGTCCCCGACTGGGGACTGGGTTCGACCCACGCCATGACGGTCCAACTGTGTCTTGTGATATGAAAATGATTTTCCATCAAGTGAGAATTGAACCTGCAACCATATCTATGGCAATCAATACCTGTTCCACAATATTGCAAACATTTTTTGACGATGACAACATTTAATAAAATACTTTGATATGAGCTTTATAATATACAATCCTTTGTGTGCAAAGAAATTTTATATAAAACTTAAAAGAAAAAGAATAAATGTGTCAAATATGACGGAAAAATAAATACTATCTACGATAATACCCACTCTTAAAAAATAGCTCCAAATGCCGGAAACGCCGTGTCGGCAATATCCATCAGAACTGCGCATCTGAAAGCCTTTTGTTCTCATCTCTTAGGTCATTCACCATTCAGAAAAGAGAACTTATATTTCTATACATAAATATTTTTATATTATACATTTCAAATATACGCGGCCATTTAGTTTCGAAGTGTTTTTATACTATGTTCTCACTTGCGTAAAGCTCTTATATCGTCTAATAATAAAATTAAGTCAAGTACTTTCTCAATTCAACATTTCAAAACTTAAACGAAGCTACCTTAAAATTTGAAGATGTTTTTATAACAGTAGGCTGTAGGCTCTCGTAAAGTAACTTTTACATCTCCATTAAATGTTTAATTCATTATACTTATCTTTATAGAACTTCTTAATTATTAATATTCTTTATTTCAAATTTAAACATAGCAGTGCCTTAGATAGTTGAACTAAAATATTAGCATTTCAAATGAACGGTAGAAACTTTTTATAAATTAATATATTTCAATTAATATTACACTTTTAATACAATAGTAAAAATTTTTAATTATTATTTTTTCTGTTTTAATTTATCAGCTTTGTTATCGAAATGTGGCCTGGCCTAATTATTCAATGATTTTTATGGCAATGGAAATTGCTTTCTGTATTAAAATTTTTTTACTAAGGCCCTTTTTTATGCTCAAACTGATTTAAAATCGTATTGATTTCATTTCTAATATATTAAATCATATTTTTGCAGATATTTTAGAGCTATTAATGATATTGAGTGTGTTATTATATACATGGTACATATACAAATAGAGGACGTCGTAGCGTAGAGGCACAACGTCTGCCTGAAAAGCAACGGTTTCGGGGTTCGATTCCCAGTCGGGGAAGATTGTTGTGTTGCGTTCTACCACTCAACACGCAATGCCTGAAAAAGGCGGAAATCGGGGACGGAGAAAGCAGGGACTAAGCATTGGAGTGTCTTTACACTAGGTTCCGACGGTTCCTGTAGCCCCCTCTCCCTACCCTGCCATGTGCGGGATAAAAGCGTGAAGCTAAAAAAAATATGCAAGTATCGTACGAGCACATGTTTATATACATATTTTGGAGATTGTTATAAATCGATATTTAAGATGTTTTTCTGATTTTCAATTTCATTTGAAGCAGGAAACAAAATGTCTTAACAGTATGTTCCTACGGTTCCTGTAGTCTCCCTGCCTACCCTGCTGCTATAAAAAAGTAATAAAAAACATTTTACTTTTACATAACAAAAAACATAGTATTTATAATTTTAATTAATAAATTTTATAATTCCATACATTATTTTCTTTTGCATTAAAAAAATTAATATTTCAACTGATATGTTAACACAACGATAGTGAATAAAAATAACACACGTATATTTTGATTCATTATCGTTGTGTTAACATATGCAACTCTAAATAGTTTAAAGAATTAAATAAAAGTTTAGGTCTTTAGTTTCGTAGTAATTAAAAAAAATGTTTAAGAACTATTTAAATGTCACTTACAAATTTACACTGTAATTAGTGTCAGTGTAGTCAAAGTTGAGTGAAATTAAAATTTACATCGTGAGGCGACTTGAGAATTAAATAGTAAAAAAGGTTTTAAAAAGACTGGCGTAATGTCAGTCTTATTAATCTGTTTCATGTTCAAAGGAGCCATATTTACATTTATAAAGTGATTTATTTGACTATGTAATCTTTTAAATCCGGATTTCACTTTCAAAGAAACAACTTGAGACTGGATTACGGGGAGCGTTGTACTTCCTTTAATGGAAAGAACTTTCAAAAGCCTAAGGCCGCCTTTATCAACAAATGTACCTACTAAGTACACATAGTGAAAAGGATTTATATATTTAATGTAGTGATAGTAATTAAAGAATTGATGAAATAACGATCTCTTCCAGGTAACCATGAGGCATAGGATATAATAACGGGTAAGAGTTTAGGGTAACCAATAAATATTTTTTATAAGCGTAAGAAATATAATATATACTAATGTTATTTTAACGTATTAATATTTGTAAATTAAATATAAGTATAATATACTTATTTAAAATATTATATCCTTAAAGACATAGACACAAGACACAATATGTAGATATCGATGTACTTATGTATACACACAGATATACATACACACAAGGCACAATTGGAAACTTTAACTATATAAAATGTAAAATTGTGTATTTAGATATTATGAATAATTTTAGAATATCAGCATCTCGTTTATTTTTGTAACTACCGTACGGATTTGAACATTTTTTTCCACCGTTTCCAAACGGATAAGATCTAGGATATATCTGATTTTATCAAATGTCACATTTAATGTAGAACCGTAATAGTATAGTTAAGCTACTTATAAGAAATAATAACGTTTTATAATACTGCTAGTTTTTAAGCTTGTTAAAAATTTAAACAAAAATATTTATTAGAAATATCTGAAAATCTCAGTTCCTAAACTCCCAGATCTTTAAGTACAAAATCTTATGAAGCACTTTATTTGCGTAAATGAAAAGTAGAGAATTGAAAATTGTGTCTTAGCGTACAGACCATTAAAATTGTCAGTTGTAAACAACAAATATATAGTTAATTAGTAAATCATTACAAAATTGATCGCGTTAGGGATTAGGCTGTATTGTGACGGTTTCGAGTTCGAGTGAAACTCAAGAGTATTAGTGTGTTTGAATGATTTACACAAAATACCGCATGGGGTTCTATCACGGAAAGGTAAAGTGAAGAGTAGAAAGATTTAAAGAGAATTGTTTTTAGACTATTGCAAATTTCTATATAGAATAAAAGTAATTAGAAGTGGCACAGCAATGTTCAAAATTCTATATAAACGTAGTTGCGAACTGTAAATAATTTGCTCAGATTCTTTCCGTCACCTGAAAAATTGTAGTCATCATTAAGACTTATGACCAAAACCTACAATCAGTTTTGATAAATTTTTTTCGTGATTCGAGCACGACAACAAATTTACAAACAAGACCAATATTAAAGCAGTAATTTATATAAAAATAAAACAATATGCGTACCAATTTATACATAACCGTTCAAAATGTAATTTGCAGCATTAAAAAAGATTTAATAATAATAATTTCTATATTTCAATTAAATTTTATATAAAAATGATGATTCAAGTACATTTTATATGATAACTTACATAATTTGAATTAAATTCATAATCATAATAATATACAGTTAGATCAGCCCCAACTGCGTCCTGATGTCGTCATTAGGCAAAATATTAAAATTTCACTGTAGCTCTACTCTGTACGTGTACTGAATTTGAACGCTGTAGCAGATGTCTCAGTCGTTAAGACCACAAAAGCAATGTGAAGCGTCGTTGAAATAAAATCCGTTTCACTGGAAAATGGATATTACTCATATTGAATATTCATTTACTAAATGAATCTATTTGTTTATTGAATGAATATTTCCCTAGAATCGGATCCCAAAGGATACTAGGCAATATATAACACAATGGTAATGTTATTTTTGAAACTTAATGTGAAATTCGATTTTGTATATTGTTTAAGATAATGAACAAAATATTTATAATAATGTATAAAAATCTTTGAGAAAAGATTTTAATGAAGACGCTCGGCTCTGAATGTAAACTTAAATTGCACGTTTCAAATTTTATACATTATTTTTGCATATTCTATGAGAGTGAACAAATACGGATTGTAGTAATTGATTTTTATTTAATTTTGATTTTACTTAAATTTCGTACATGTATCTCATAGTATTTTATAACATGCATGCATGTATTACATATATCATATATATATGATATATGTGTTTTGATTTACGTTAGCTTTGTAAGATTCATCTTAAGGGGTAGGCTTTTCGTAAGTCACGAAATATATTTATTTGTTATATTTAATATGACAGACATATCATTGTAATGTTTTTTTCTACTTTTTAAGACATTCATCTTTTTTCAGTAACATTTTAAGTCTATTAGTATCGAATGACGTCCTGTAATTTATTTATTGTAATATATTTATTTAAGATAATGAGATTTCCGTCTTGTGAAATTGGGACGGATCGTTAGTGTAAAGCCATAATATATGTCTGTAAAAAATGTTTCTACGCATTATATTTCATTATAATAAGCATACCAACTTAAAAATATAAAGCAAATTCAAGTACCTATTCATTTATTTGTTAAAAGCAACACTTCAACTTCAAAAAGAATACTTTCTGGTTAAGCAGAAAAAATGGTAGACAAGCGATTCTAATTAGATTCGTTTACGAGTGCTCGCCTTTGTACTTTGCCCATTACGGCATCAAGAATGTTTTTTTTTTCTTTCTTTTTTAATAAATTTAAATAATATCTCATACCAGCATTAATTGGCGACCGCAAAAAATATATATTGATTATTTCTAAGAATATATAACAAAGGAGGTGTTTGTAATAGGATAGTATGAAAAAAATACCTTTCCAAAAGTTCAATAGAAAACATCTATTACGTGTTATTTATGAATTTAAAAATTTTATTTTCAGAGAATAGACATAGTTAAATCCTAATATGAATCAGAAAATAAGTAAATTAATAATGTCCAAGGTTATTATTAATTTACTTATTTTCGGATAATCTAGTTTGGGACATATTTTATGTATGAATTAGCGAGACAAAACACTTCACTTTTACTCAGGAAAACGATAATTTCAATTTTGAGAAGTCGCTGTTAGCATAATAATAATGTGAGTGGTGGTGATATCTGAAATTGGAAAAGTATCTATTCACACATAGTTCACATAACCCAATTATATACTAGATTTTACAACAATAAATATAAAAAAATAATAGTTAATGAAATATAATGATTATTATTAAACAATTTTTGCACGGTCCCTGCAGTTCCCTCTGCCTACCCTTCCATGTGCGGGATTAAGCGTGAAGCTAAAAAAAAATTATATATAAAAATATATCCTTGTGACTTTCATTAATAAACAGAGTGACCCAAAACTTATATTAGTATGTGTGCATAACATAAGATTAAATTGTGAAAACACTGAAAATTTATAATGTACAAAAATTTTCGACATGAAAAATTGTATTCGCTGGCTAAATAGACAAATGCGTAATTCAAACGGGTTGCTAAGCTTCTCGGGTACTGGAATGTGTTTGATGGTACTCATAATTATTCCCATTTGATCATAGCTGCAAAGCTATAAGGAAAACATAGAAATAAATTATGCCTAAAATGATAATAATATGTAACAATTTACAGAAGCTATATTGCAATAATCTAAATAGCTTATATAGACTAACATTTTAAATTTAGTCTAAAGTAATTTTACCATTTGTACAATGCAGGTATAATAAAGCAATAAAATTTGAACATATAAAAGAATATTTCTACATAAATCTTCTTGAATAATAAATGATTTTCATTTCTTTTATGTCCAAAATCCAGTCAATTGATGTGGAAATAAATAAGACGCGGGCGGCTCGTTTGTAGAAAATTACACATCAAAGCCAAACCAAAATAATGCCGAATTGTCCTTCGATTAAATCTACTCTTACCCGCATTTCTATGTCACTGAGCGATGAAATTGAGTGAATATAAAAAAGTATATTATTTTTAAAGAAACAATTTACCAGAAGTAATGAACAATAAGTACATCGTATTTACTACATTCATTAATTTACATTAAATTTACAAAGCGACGTTCTATTTGTTTAACATTCTATATATTTCGGTTTCATTAATATACTACAATTTGTTATATTGTAATTTAATCTCTATATATAATAAAACAGTAAAAAATCGTGTCTGTAAATTGAATATTTTTGCAAAACAAAATATGTAGATAATAGTAAATATATCTTATAAAGAATGATAAAAAAGTAAGAATTCGAAAAAATAATTTTGTCTATATGTTTGAATTTTTGTCTGTTTGCACACGATAACCTCAGGAACCATTTGACGGATTTTCATGAAACATTTTTATTATATAGCTATTAGTCCTGGCTAACATATAGACTATCTTATTTTGGAAATTCGGTCTTTAAGGGGTAAAAGGGGGGAAGCAAATTTGTATGAAACTCCGTCAGTTTTGAAGCTTATTCGAATAAAACTAATATTTGGCTATTTGGTAAGAAATTAAGAATGACGCCAAAAAGCTTTTTGGAAATTCTGCATTAACGGGGGTGAAAAAGGGTAAATGTTTTTATGAAACTATGTCAGTCAGCTTTCCTTCGTTTTTTGAAGGTTACCTGTTTAAAAAATCATAATGAAAAGAATCATCCCTTAGTTGCATAAATAGATACTCAAAATCGTACTTTATTGTATTGTAGCGGATTATGAAATACACCTATTATATGTATTGAAAAATATGTATAATATTTCGCAACATGATACAGTCAAAAAAAAAATAATATAAAAAAAATTATTTCAGGTTTTAAAAAATCTCAAGAACATAGTCATAATAATACCTTTATTATAATTATTTAAATGACTAACGTTGGTCCAAACCAAATCACAATTATATATATTAGTATTTATATATATTAGTATTTAGTACTTAGCTTTATCAAGACTGTGGAGGTAAATGTTACGAATTATTAATATTAAATATATGACTAAGTAACGGAGTGTCTTAACACTAGGTTCTTATGGTTCCTGCAGTTCCCTCTGCCTACCCTGCCATGTGCGGGATAAAGCGTGAAGCTAAAATATATATATATATATATATATATATATATATATATATATATATATATATAGATATATATATATATATATATATATATATATATATATATATATATATATATATATATATATATATATATATATATATATATATATATATATATATATATATATATATATATATATATATATATATATATATATATATATATATATATATATATATATATATATATATATATATATATATATATATATATATATATATATATATATATATATACATATATATATATATATATATATATATATATATATATATATATATATATATATATATATATATATATATATATATATATATATATATATATATATATATATATATATATATATATATATATATATATATATATATATATATATATATATATATATATATATATATATATATATATATATATATATATATATATTTTTTAGCTTCACGCTTTATCCTGCACATGGCAGGGTAGGCAGAGGGAACTGCAGGAACCATAAGAACCTAGTGTTAAGACACTCCGTTACTTAGTCATATATTTAATATTAATAATTCGTAACATTTACCTCCACAGTCTTGATAAAGCTAAGTACTAAATACTAATATATATAAATACTAATATATATAATTGTGATTTGGTTTGGACCAACGTTAGTCATTTAAATAATTATAATAAAGGTATTATTATGACTATGTTCTTGAGATTTTTTAAAACCTGAAATATTTTTTTTATATTATTTTTTTTTTGACTGTATCATGTTGCGAAATATTATACATATTTTTCAATACATATAATAGGTGTATTTCATAATCCGCTACAATACAATAAAGTACGATTTTGAGTATCTATTTATGCAACTAAGGGATGATTCTTTTCATTATGATTTTTTAAACAGGTAACCTTCAAAAAACGAAGGAAAGCTGACTGACATAGTTTCATAAAAACATTTACCCTTTTTCACCCCCGTTAATGCAGAATTTCCAAAAAGCTTTTTGGCGTCATTCTTAATTTCTTACCAAATAGCCAAATATTAGTTTTATTCGAATAAGCTTCAAAACTGACGGAGTTTCATACAAATTTGCTTCCCCCCTTTTACCCCTTAAAGACCGAATTTCCAAAATAAGATAGTCTATATGTTAGCCAGGACTAATAGCTATATAATAAAAATGTTTCATGAAAATCCGTCAAATGGTTCCTGAGGTTATCGTGTGCAAACAGACAAAAATTCAAACATATAGACAAAATTATTTTTTCGAATTCTTACTTTTTTATCATTCTTTAAAAGATATATTTACTATTATCTACATATTTTGTTTTGCAAAAATATTCAATGTACAGACACGATTTTTTACTGTTTTATTATATATAGAGATTAAATTACAATATAACAAATTGTAGTATATTAATGAAACCGAAATATATAGAATGTTAAACAAATAGAACGTCGCTTTGTAAATTTAATGTAAATTAATGAATGTAGTAAATACGATGTACTTATTGTTCATTACTTCTGGTAAATTGTTTCTTTAAAAATAATATACTTTTTTATATTCACTCAATTTCATCGCTCAGTGACATAGAAATGCGGGTAAGAGTAGATTTAATCGAAGGACAATTCGGCATTATTTTGGTTTGGCTTTGATGTGTAATTTTGTACAAACGAGCCGCTCGCGTCTTATTTATTTCCACATCAATTGACTGGATTTTGAACATAAAAGAAATGAAAATCATTTATTATTCAAAAAGATTTATGTAGAAATATTCTTTTATATGTTCAAATTTTATTGCTTTATTATACCTGCATTGTACAAATGGTAAAATTACTTTAGACTAAATTTAAAATGTTAGTCTATATAAGCTATTTAGATTATTGCAATATAGCTTCTGTAAATTGTTACATATTATTATCATTTTAGGCATAATTTATTTCTATGTTTTCCTTATAGCTTTGCAGCTATGATCAAATGGGAATAATTATGAGTACCATCAAACACATTCCAGTACCCGAGAAGCGTAGCAACCCGTTTGAATTACGCATTTGTCTATTTAGCCAGCGAATACAATTTTTCATGTCGAAAATTTTTGTACATTATAAATTTTCAGTGTTTTCACAATTTAATCTTATGTTATGCACACATACTAATATAAGTTTTGGGTCACTCTGTTTATTAATGAAAGTCACAAGGATATATTTTTATATATAATTTTTTTTAGCTTCACGCTTAATCCCGCACATGGAAGGGTAGGCAGAGGGAACTGCAGGGACCGTGCAAAAATTGTTTAATAATAATCATTATATTTCATTAACTATTATTTTTTTATATTTATTGTTGTAAAATCTAGTATATAATTGGGTTATGTGAACTATGTGTGAATAGATACTTTTCCAATTTCAGATATCACCACCACTCACATTATTATTATGCTAACAGCGACTTCTCAAAATTGAAATTATCGTTTTCCTGAGTAAAAGTGAAGTGTTTTGTCTCGCTAATTCATACATAAAATATGTCCCAAACTAGATTATCCGAAAATAAGTAAATTAATAATAACCTTGGACATTATTAATTTACTTATTTTCTGATTCATATTAGGATTTAACTATGTCTATTCTCTGAAAATAAAATTTTTAAATTCATAAATAACACGTAATAGATGTTTTCTATTGAACTTTTGGAAAGGTATTTTTTTCATACTATCCTATTACAAACACCTCCTTTGTTATATATTCTTAGAAATAATCAATATATATTTTTTGCGGTCGCCAATTAATGCTGGTATGAGATATTATTTAAATTTATTAAAAAAGAAAGAAAAAAAAAACATTCTTGATGCCGTAATGGGCAAAGTACAAAGGCGAGCACTCGTAAACGAATCTAATTAGAATCGCTTGTCTACCATTTTTTCTGCTTAACCAGAAAGTATTCTTTTTGAAGTTGAAGTGTTGCTTTTAACAAATAAATGAATAGGTACTTGAATTTGCTTTATATTTTTAAGTTGGTATGCTTATTATAATGAAATATAATGCGTAGAAACATTTTTTACAGACATATATTATGGCTTTACACTAACGATCCGTCCCAATTTCACAAGACGGAAATCTCATTATCTTAAATAAATATATTACAATAAATAAATTACAGGACGTCATTCGATACTAATAGAGTTAAAATGTTACTGAAAAAAGATGAATGTCTTAAAAAGTAGAAAAAGACATTACAATGATATGTCTGTCATATTAAATATAACAAATAAATATATTTCGTGACTTACGAAAAGCCTACCTACCCCTTAAGATGAATCTTACAAAGCTAACGTAAATCAAAACACTTCCTCAATTTCATAGCTAACAACGTTGACTGCTCCGAGGTATCCGGCTAACAAAGAAACTGAACCGGACGGGCCTTGAAAAGGAAACCGGATCTCTTCCACTAACGAACAACTAGTTATAAACGAGCTCAGTCTCAGTTGCCACTTGAGCTCATCATGTTGTACACGTGTATGTGAAAGTTTCAAGTATTTTAAATTAAAACTTTTTCTTAAAAAATAGTTACCAGAAGGTTTACATACATAAAAGTATTTATTTTATATGAAGATGAAAGATATTGTATGCTACATTGTAAAACTATTATTACAAAAGTATAAAGACAATCCTGGCGACCACTTCGCCATGTTTGACTGTTAACGTAATGGTTATGGTGGTGATGAATTATATTTTATAGTATTAAACAATATTTTGTTTTTAAAACTGCTACTAACACGTTACAAAACGTGAAGCTGTTAAAAACGTAACTTATTTAATATTTTTTATCTTTTTCAAATATCTATTTTATATCGAATTACACGTTTTTACATTAAAATTGTATCTGCCAAGCAGGTATTTATAAAAAGTGCCTGCTTGGCAGATACTTAAATTAAATAATTTTAAGTTGGGACAGTATAAGAGTAAGCGTCCTTTGATACTTCATCGTCCTAGAAAATTGCTTTCCGCGTTTAAAACATAATTATTTATGAACTCATAGAATTTTTTCTTGTGAAAAATACAAGGGAACTGGAGAAAATTAAGTGTACAACAAACAGCTTGAAAGTAATTATTTAATAATAAATTTGATTTAATAATTTATAAGTCTTGTTTATTAGTCAAATTGTACTAAACCATATTATATGAAATTATCTTAAGTGGAGAAACGACATTAATTCAAACCTCCAAGTGGCCACCGAACCCATCTTCTTTATCATCTTCGAGTGCCTTATACTCGGATAGTATTTAGCGCGTGGATACGTAATATTTCCATCGTGGCAAACATTGTGCAACGATAATTTCAATATATTTTTCATTTGTATTCAATAACAATAAAAAATAAATAATGCTGTTTCCAGAATATTTAATACAATATTGAGTCGATTAAACATTATAATTAGACAAAGCAAATTATAAGGTAAGGATTATAGAAAGGACCAATGAGAAAGTAGCCAAAGAGAGATAATCTCGTAAATATTACTTTACCTCTCATAAATTAAGGCCGTCAATTAAAAATGTATAAACTTCGGAGCTCCCATCTGTGCGTGGATTATTGGGTATCATAGCTGTACCACGTTTCAATCACTTCTGTCATTTTAATTATTTATGAAGCAATTAGTACCTTCAGATTGAGTTAATGATTCATTGAAACACCAGGTAACATTTTTATTTAAGTAAGTAAATAGCAGTGAATATTGATAAATCCCATTTTTAATTAAAATATCTTTAAATCAATGATTTTATATTTTATTTTACTTAACGAGAATCAATATAATCGATTGCTTTAATCCCTTTTGCACTTTAGCGTATTTTTTTATCTTCACCTGCTTATCGGATGTAGTATAAAATATTGTTTATTTTTTTATATCTTATATAAAAAAAATACAAAAAAAAGTTTGAGGAGTGTTGTGGTGCAAAGGCGTAAGCGTCTGCCTGTAAACGCGACGATTTGAGGGTTCGAAGAAAATGGATTTTTCTATTTCCATTTTCTTCGCTCTGGAATCTCGATGAAGCCCGGCGTTGAGTTCCGCCACTCAACACGCAATGCCTCGAAAAAAGGCCGAAAGCGCGGACGGAGAAAGCAGGGTAAGCAACGGAGAGTCTAAACACTAGGTTCATATGGCCCCTGCAGTTCTGCCTACCCTGCAATATGCGGGATAAAGCGTGTTTATTTTTTTATTTCTATGTTTTATTTTTTTAAGAAAGTACAGTCACTTGTGTATGGTCTCAATATTTTATGAAGTGAGAAATATCCCTGAAATTTTGATTTGTGGCAGGAATTGCGATAGTGGAAGTCTGCAGCCGGTATTAACCGATAATAGAGACTGTAGACTTCCACCAACGCAATTGCTGCCACAATAGTTCTACAGAATATTCTCCGATACGATCCCTCTGCAGAACTAGATATACGAGCTCCTTAGTGATACTTTTGTCGTCAATAATCCAAACCGCCTAATATGGGACCGGTCAAACGACAAAGTTAGTAGGTATTGGGATGGCCCAAATCAGAGATGAGAACAGTATGTGTAGCCAAATTTAGACCTTATTTTTTTTGCAAATTTGTTTTTTTTATTGATTAAACTTTCGATTTCCGACACAAATTCTTTCTGGCTAGGAACGTCATAAATAAAGAAAAAAAAAAAGAAGAAACAAATTTATTCTAGCCACCACTGACGTGTGCTACCCATTGTGTCATAAAGTGATCCATTCATACTCGTTGCTCTACCTTAAGTCGTAATGTGTTAATGCGTAAGTAATATATAGATATATGTTTAAGCAATAATATATACTATATACCACTTATAAGTAAAGTTGAAGTGGTAGCAAACATTATATGTTTACGTGATATTCGTACAAGGGAAATGTTTATAGAATATAGATATTTTTAAAATATAGTAAAATTTCAGATCAACAGTATAAATAATTTTTAAATAAATAAATAAATCGCTTTATTTCCAGAACAATGTTCCAATTTTACAAATACTTATTTAATAACACTACTACAATTAAAATCAACAAATAAGAACTAAAGAAAAGTAAAACAAAAATCTTAACTTAAAAAATTTTTATCACACAATAAACATTAGCACATTCCTTGATAATTTGTGTGTATTTTGGACCAATGCTCTAACAAATATCCTACATTAATGTTCGAACATGCCTTAACTAACGAATTGTTGTTTTGAGTATATCTCTTCCAGGTGCTCGCAATTCTTACACGCATCAGCGCCCAAAAACTACTCTCCTTTCGGTGAACATTTCCGACGTGCTACAGTATCTTGGTAGTCCGAACAGTAATCGGAATGCGTTGTTATACTCCACACGCATAGCGTTTATGGCACTTTGTGTGTATTTAGTCCACAATTCGGTTGTATACAGACACATACAATTAGTGCGAAATAATATAAATTTCACCTCATCGGTGCATAGTCTGAATTGTCGTGATATCATGTTCACACGTATGGTTATCGCTCTCCTTTGTCTGTTGATATCATCGACGTCTGAGAAGTCGTCCCTTATTATATGTCCTAGATATTTTATAGATGATTCCATTTCAATAACCTTTCCATTAAGTTGAACTTGCGGAATTGTATCCGGCCCATTTCTATATTTAAATACTAGGAGACGAGTTTTGTGAACATTATACAGCATATTATGTTCTTCAGCATATTTTTCACATTCTTCTATCAGCATTCTTAAGGCTCTGATGCTGGGCGCTAGTAACACCATATCATCTGCGTACCCAATGTGATTGATGCAGGTATTGTTTATATGACAACCGACCTTCGTTGCCAATAGCTTCTCACTTAATGCATCCATGTACACATTAAACAGACTAGGCGACATGGCTCCACCTTGCCTGACTCCAGTGCTCAAGAATGTCGGATCAGATGTATGGGTACCCCACCTTATGACATTCGTTTGTTATCCATGCCAAAATTTTAAAATATTAGTTATATATTCTGGTGCCTGTCTTTCATGGAGTTTATTCCAGAGATTTGTATGGGAAACTCTATCAAAAGCCTTGCTGAGATCGAGAAAGTAGCCGTATATTATCGTTCGTCTTTTATTATAGTAAGATGAGTGAAGATTGCAGTGTTGGTAGATGTATCAGGTTTAAATCCCATTTGGTGGTCATTTGTGTGTAACTTTTCCCTTAGATGAACAAATATTACTTTCTCAAAAAGTCTTGCGATCACAAATAAATAAATAAATAAATAAATAAATAAATAAATAAATAAATAAATAAATATATATATATATATATATATATATATATATATATATATATATATATATATATATATATATATATATATATATATATATATATATATATATATATATATATATATATATATATATATATATATATATATATATATATATATATATATATATATATATATATATATATATATATATATATATATATATATATATATATATATATATATATATATATATATATATATATATATATATATATATATATATATATATATATATATATATTTATATATATAATAATAATAATAATAATAAGCTTTATTTTTCTCCCTTACAATTTTCAAATACATGTGTTAATTGTTAATTTTTATAATAGTTATGTACTTATTTATTTGTTAGTATTGTTAGTATTTGTACTTAATCTAAGGTTACTTTTATTAAGTGTAAGGGCCGCTTTTTGCGGTAAAAGTCTCCTCCAAACTGTTCCAAGTGTTTCTGTCCTTTGCCAGTCTAGTCCATAGATTTCCAGCTATTCCTACTATATCGTCGCTCCATCTTTTTGGTGGTCTTCCTTTCTTTCTTTTTTTATCAATAGGGTACCAATTTGTTACAGTTTTTGACCACCTATCGTCTGATGCTCTTTGAATGTGACCTGCCCATTTCCATTTCAGCGCTAACACTCGTTTTACCGCGTCTTTGGCTTTTGTTTTCTCTCTAATATGCGAACTCTTCACTCTATCTTTTAGTTTAATGTTCATATAACTGCGTTCTATTCCTCTTTGGCAACTTCTTATTTTATTTAAGAGAGGTTTTCTGAGTGCCCAGGTCTGACAGGCGTAAGTGAGAACTGGTGTTAGACATATATCCATAGCTTTCGTTTTCAATTTAGTTGGTATAGTTCCTTTGAAGATTTCTTTCATACTCCAGTATTTATTCCATGTATTCTTGATTCTGCGGTCGATTTCTTTCTCTGTACAAGAGTTAGTTGAAATTAGATGTCCGAGGTAGATGTATTCTGTGACATAATCTATATCTATTGATTGTGTAGATATAGGAATTTGTTCGTAGTTGGTCATTATTTTTGTCTTGTCCCAGTTGATTTGAAGACCGACGATGTCGCTATGTTGACTAAGGGAATCTATCATGTATTTCAGCTTGTGTGGGTCTTCTGATAGTAATACTATGTCGTCTGCAAATCTAAGATGTGAGAGACATTTTCCGTAGATGTTTATTCCCAATTCACTCCAATTCAGATTTCTAAAGATGGATTCCAGAACTGCGATGAAAAGCTTTGGAGAGAGCGGATCCCCTTGCTTTACCCCTTTTTGTACTTGAAAAGTTGGTCCTCTCTTTTCCAAGCGTACTCTAGCTGTACTTTTCAAATAGATCGATTTAATAATTTCTATGTAGTCGTAGTCCACACCTTGCTGCTTTAAAGCTTGCCAGATAGACTCATGTGAAATTGAATCGAACGCTTTTGAGTAGTCAATAAAGGCAATATATAAGGGGAGGTTATATTCTCTAAAACGTTCTATTATTACCTTTATTGTATGGATATGGTCAATGGTAGAGAAGTTCTTCATAAATCCCGCTTGTTCTACAGGTTGGTTCTCATCAATTTTTGTTGCAATACGCTTTAGGAGGACTGATGCGAATACTTTATATAGGCAAGATGTAAGGCTGATAGGTCTGTAATTTGATATTAATTTAGGGTCTCCTTTTTTATATATTAGTGCAATTTCTGAGCATGTCCATGTTTCTGGTATTTCTTTTGTTGATAAAATTTGTTGAAGAGTTTAGTAAGCGGTTTCACTAGTTTGTCTTTCGCGGCTTTAATCATTTCATTAGTTACTCCGTCTGGACCAGGACTCTTTCCTAATTTTAATTTATTTATCGCAAGCTCTACTTCACTTTCTAAAAAGGGTGGGGCTGATTCTTCAGTTGTCTCTATCTTTTTAAGTGTCCGTTCTTTGCTTTGATTATTTTTATTGGTGTAGAGATTTTTGTAGAACTGTGTAGCTATAGACATTAGGTCTTTTCTATTTGTAGTAGTGGTTTTTGAACTATCCTCTAGTTGTGTAATGACATATTTGGTTGTTTCTAATTTTTTATAAGCCTTTTTTATTGCTCCGGTTTTTTCCATGAATTTGCTTAGTGTATCTAGTCTTTTCTTTCTGATATTTTGTTTTGATTTTTTTATGTATTATTCTGTATAATTCACTTAATGTTTGCTTTTCTTTCCTCGTTTTATTTTCTTTGTTTTTTAATATATGTTTTTTATATATCAGAGTTTCTATTTCTCTTGTTATGATTTCTCTATATTTAGTTTTTCTCTAGTTGTATTTTTATAGCTATAGTCTTTAAGTAAATATGTCTGTATTTTCTTGGTGATTTCATGTACGTTATCAGTTTCACATTTCATCAAGGGTTGAAGGTCTTCAATTGTATTTTCATATTTTTTGTTAAGTATTTTGCCTCGATAGTAAGCTCGTGATTTTTTATTGCCCTCTATATTTAAAGTAACTCTGAGCATTCTATGGTCACTGGGATGTAATAGTTTGCTAAAGACATTTACATTTGGATATATTTTGTCACATTTGTAGCTATAAAATCAATTTCATTTTTAGCTTTTCCGTCAGGTGTTTTCCAGGTCCATCGTAGCTTTTCTGGTTTTTTAAATAGCGTGTTCGAAATTTTTAAGTTATATTGAAAGCAAAATTTTATAAACCTTTCCCCTCTATCGTTTCTTTCCCGTAGCCATAACTGCCTATTATGAGTTCTTCATTTTCTTTGGGCCATCCTATTTTAGCATTCATGTCACCTAGGAATATTATGTTTTTTGTACGTTTATTTATGGCTTTGTCAACATCATCGTAGAATTTATCTATTTCATCCATATTAGCTTTTTTAGTAGGGGCATATGTCTGAATAATATAAAATTCCTTTCTATGTATCTCTACTTGTAAAGCAACAACTCTTTCAGATATTGCTATGAAATCATATACCACTGTATTGTCTTGCTTTTTTACTAAGAAACCAACTCCTCTTTCTCCTTTCCTTTCACCCTAGTAGTATAGTAAGTATCTTCCCCTATCTTCAATTTATAACCTTGTTTTCTGACTTCAGTTAGGCCAATAATGTCCCAATTGATCTTCGATATCGCGCATTCCAATTCAACTATCCGTGCTTCATTAGCTAAAGATCGTACATTAAATGTAGAAATGTAATATATATTGTTTTTTATGTTTGGAGGGTGGTCGTCTACAACCCCCGCGGTGACGAGCCGTTCTGGGGGAGGATTTGTTTTGTTTGGTTTTATTATATTAGTTTTGTTTTTTATTTTCGAGGGTGCAGTATTTTTATTTGTAATGATTGTATTGATTGCTATTCGCCTGAGGCGTTCGAAGACATCAATTTTTCACAGTCCACTGTTAACTTGCTTGACTCAGTATTTTGTTTAGCAAAGAAATTTTCCATAGACATTTGCGATTTTCCCGTTTTATTCGTATATGGTTGCATTTTATTCTTTTTTACTGCTTGTTGTTGTGTTGGGTTTTTGTAATTATTTCTTATCTGGCTAGGGGAGATATTTCGAGTTCCCGCTTTTTCCTTGTCTTGTCTGTTTCGATTTTCTTTGTTATGTCTTCTTCTTCTTCGCTGTTATATTTGCTGTACTTTTCTCGAACTATGAGTTTGTCGTACCGCAAGTATGCAATTTTTTCCATCTTTCCTTTCTTTGTTTAACTCTACTTGTAGTTTCTTTCTTGTTTCCAGAACTTGAGGTGGGTAATCTTCTTTTATGTAAATAGTTTTGTTCTGTATACATTTTTGTTTTTTAATATTGTAATTTTTCTGCCATAAGTCGTAAAAGTAACGACAACAGGTCTCACTTTGCCTTCTAGGTTTTTTCCCATTCTTCGAACCATCTCCAATTCCTTTTTGTCACAGTCCAGTTTTAGCTCGTCTTTAAGTATTTGTAATATGATTGATTCTAATTCTTGATAAGTTTTTTCTTCTTCTTTAATTCCGAAAAATATCAAATTTCTTTGCCTGATATGTTTTTCTATGGCACTTATTCTTCTATTATGTTCAGAATTAGTTTCCTTAATTTGTTCTAGTTCCCCGTGTAATAAGTTAAAATTTTGATCTATTTTAGCATTTATTTTATTCGTATACTTGTCTCTAAGCTTAACAATGTTTTTTCTGTGTCTCGTTTAATGTCCAATCTTAATTCCTTTAAAAGTTTTTCTATTTCCGACATGGTGGTGGCTTCTATTAACCAGGTGTCGTGTTATGATACGCTGTTTGATTTGCAATATTTATATATATTTAATATTTCTAATATGTATTTATTTTCATTTAATTATTATTTTTTAAATTTTTTTTTTCTTTTTTATTTTCGGTCATAAACACTTTATTTTTACAGCCCCCCCTAGCGGTGGGTGGCAGGCGTAGTTGCAGTTGAATCGATTTGTTAGTTTCCTCTCGCCACTAGATGGCGCTGTTACGGAATTATGAATATAAATATCTTTATGATTTGTAATAACGATCTTTTTAGGTTATATTTTGTCTAAAATAACACCCAATAATTTGAGAAGCTTTGATTTAAGCAGAACACAATGAATTTTGAACACTGTTGATCGAAAAACTGTCTTTAACTGTAACCACAACGTAACTGTAACCAAAACGTAAGCACACTGACGACGCAATGTTTTTAATTGTTTTTTTTTTATATTTTGAAGCACTTATAGTTCTTGCTAATGTATAAACACACACTTTTATTGTTAATAGTCGCTACACAGTTAACTATGTCACTTTTATCGTTGGAAATGTTCAAATATTATATTTATTTCTACTTTAAACACGGAGCTGATGTTAACCGTGACACGGTCGCGCCCTCTCCCTTAAGCCTATATATATATATATATATATATATATATATATATATATATATATATATATATATATATATATATATATATATATATATATATATATATATATATATATATATATATATATATATATATATATATATATATATATATATATATATATATATATATATATATATATATATATATATATATATATATATATATATATATATATATATATATATATATATATATATATATATATATATATATATATATATATATATATATATATATATATATATATATATATATATATATATGTATTTGAAATAGCAATCGTAGAGCAGATCTAAGTCTCAAAATTAGATGCCCAATTTTATGCTTTTAATGCTATGTTTTTATTGCTATTAATTATAACTCTTTTCAGAAGACCCGGGTCATGCGTGACGTTGCATACTTAGTGTAGCAATATCGCTATTTAGTAAGCCATGTGCTTTAAATACATACAATTGCTTCTATCCAATAAATAATAATTTCTAATTATTATACATTTTGTCATAATTTTAATTTTTATTATATTTGGCTCTTTTTGAAACAGTGAAGCATCGTTTGTTATCGTTATAAAACAATTTTCGTGTTAAGTTACAACACTATTAAAAATAATGTCATAAAACAAATTCTATTCCAAATGTATGTTACTACCAAATCATTTACTGTATCACCACGTACAGGGGTCAATAGACAACAAGAATAATATTCTATATAAAAAAGATAATAATCTACTAACTATCTCCTATGACAGTGACATTTTATTTAAAAAAATAGCGCGGTTTCATGTTTTCATTCTGCAGTCGTTTTTATTTAGCACGGATGGGCACGATACAAAGGCGTCACATCCTGTATATATAAGCATGTATAAAGTATATATAGTATAGCATTTTAAGTGGATATGGAAGAGCTTAGGGAAAAAAATATTACAAATAAAGTATTGTAGGTAAAGTTAGAAAAAACCTCTATTATTGTAGTAATATTTTTGCTGTTTGATTACTTGTTATGTATGAAATATAATTATAATTTATAATATGTTAGCTTATACTATTATTAAAATATTTAAAATAAATAGCTACACCCGTAATAGCAAAATAATTACTCTCAAAGGCAACGTATCATTTCAAAAGACTCATTGAACACGTCTCTAATTATGAGGGGATAAATAGGAGCGAATCAATACGTACAGTCAAAAGCCGTAGCAGTTGCCGTATCTAGTTTCTCTACATGCCTCAATATTTCGTGTGTATGACTATGTACGGTATAATCATGGCTTCATCAA
Source organism: Dione vanillae (assembly GCA_037178615.1). Taxonomy (NCBI): domain Eukaryota; kingdom Metazoa; phylum Arthropoda; class Insecta; order Lepidoptera; family Nymphalidae; genus Dione; species Dione vanillae. Next base: position 137,558 of record JAZFAU010000352.1, read on the forward strand.
AAGAGCGACACTACGCGTTTCATAGCCATCAGCGAATGAAACGTCAGAGCTTTCACAGAACCCCTTCACAGTCAACAATTATAAGGCACAAATGTAGCCGAAATACAAATCTTTTTTTTGAAAGTTTATATAGACATTTTTAAAAGAATCACTTTAAAGTTTTTACATTTCACAGCTTTCAGTTTTCAGAAACGTTTATAAAAGAACTAATATAAATTAACTCGACAAACTTTTAGAAAATAGAAAATAAGGAGAAAACCAGTGCTTTTGGTTTTCGTTATTTAGTTGTCTCTTTATTTAGAGCTGTGATATATCCGTCCGTTTCACTGCAAATTAATTAAAACGCCGTTGCTTTTACAGTTTCAATTTTTCGCTTTTTCATAAATTTATTTTTCAATTTCTTTTCTTTATTAAATAGAGTAGAGATGTTTAATCTGATTCTTTGCGTAATGCGCGGTATTATAAGTAATACGTAAGTGTATGAATAAACAATAATAAGATGCTAGAATAGGTTACATTCTTACCAATCGCTGTCAAGAAAAAACTATTATTGAAAAGAACAACCTGTCACCTCTCCTAATAAATTTGATATATTATGTTGAATGGCAGAAGTACCTGCAACTTTTAGATTTCTGAGACCAAAGAAAAAAGAAACAAATCAAATTAATTATACTCTTGAATGGAAACTGAGCCCACATCCATCGTCCCGTCCCGTCTCAATCACTTCATAATATAATTACTAAGATAATTAAAGCAGCTTCTATATCAAATTATATCAAGTTAGAGACCACGTTCTAAACATTAGCGTGTTGACGTGAGACAGCTATTTAACTACAAGTAGCTTAGAAGTTAAACGGCGTCTTCTTAATGACCAAAAGCGTAAGTTTAACAAAGGATAATTATTTCACCATCTCTACATACGTTATTTGGGTTACCTAGAAAGAGATTATTTAGCTATGAAAAAGAAATATTTGCTTTTAATTTATTTCTGTATTGCGATAAGGTAGTATAGTGTAGTATTTTTTTGAAAAAGTTTATTAAAATAAACTTTTTCAAAAAAAGAACTAAAGCTTTACTGAAAATAATGTGGTGGATGTAGATGAATAGGAGATAGGCGATATAGTCTAGAAGGTAATTAACAAAGGTATAATTTTACGAACGCTATTATTTACAAAAATTTGTGGAGCTATTACGCTTCTAAAACATGTGGAGTTAAAGTAATTTTAAGCAAGAGGAGTCACGTAGTCGAACTAACGAATAGAAGTTAAAGCTAAAAATGAAAGGTTACCGAAGTGATCGAGCTGAAAGAGAAAACTTGTCAGAAAAGCTATTTCTACAGTGTCAACGACTTAACGACAAACAGTCAAGTTATCAATTTTTACAAACGCTTGCCATTGTGACCGTTGATTGTTAACGGTCATCTATGGAAAAATGAAATCCTGTGAAAATCACTAAGACAAATATGAATTTATTTTGGTACTCCAATTTTATAGTAAACGACTATTATTTATTTTATAATATTATGATTTTGATATACGTATCGTACGTGTCATATTACAAGTTCATGTAGGATAAATTATCATAACGTTGAATACCTTACTTTATCGATGTTTTCACAAAAAAAATAGATATATTTTTGTCTTATAGTATAACATAACAACTTAAAACCCCACAGTAACCTGTTGAAAGGTTATTAATATTTATAATAATACAATTAATATTAATTATATTTATGATAAGAACATAAAGTATAATTTAAAAAAGTACGTCTACGTACTAAGTGTCTTTAGGGTTGATTATATTACAAATAAAAAAACAAAAGTCCCTAGGATTCTTTGAGAACGTGTGGTGGTGCTACAAGGGAATAAAATAAATTATAGGTGAAAATAACAAATTTTATTATAAAAATTATCCTAAACACGGTGTGATAATTCATCGGCTCACAATGTACATTTATAAATTTTGAAATTAGTAAGTGATATAAGAACTTGAGTGACTCATATATTTTTTTTATAGCTTCACGCTTTTATCCCGTATATTGCAGGGTAGGCAGAGGGAACTGCAGGAACCATAAGATACCTAGTGTTAAGGCACTCCGTTGCTTAGTTCCTACTTTCTTCGTCCCCGCTTTCTGCCTTTTTTCGAAGCATTGCGTGTTGCCTTGTTTCCAGTGCGAAGAAAATAGGAATAGAAAAATCCATCTTCTCCGAGTGGGAATCGAGCCCTCAAACCGTCGCGTTTACAGGCAGACGTTTACGCATCTGCGCCACAACGAGACTAATATTCTATATTAATTTTACTTTGGAATAAAAAGCCCTAAAGCCTCAAAATTTTATATAACTACAGTAAATAGCTTGCAAAAGAAACGGTGAAATGGAAGATTTATTCAAAGGTTCTGTTTCTTGTGGCCACTTAATGCTCTCATATAAAATTGGACATGCCCTTTTGCGTTATGCCTATGTTATAATATCTTGTAGTTCAATTTTCTTAATACTACTACTATTCACTTTTTTTATATACCTTTTTACAAATAAAAGTACAAAAAATGACTAATCATGGCTGCTTGCCTATGGCTAAGCTTGTAGAGAAAACACAAGCTTCAATGAAGTCGTCATAGCGACGTAAATGAATATATATATATATATATATATATATATATATATATATATATATATATATATATATATATATATATATATATATATATATATATATATATATATATATATATATATATATATATATATATATATATATATATATATATATATATATATATATATATATATATATATATATATATATATATATATATATATATATATATATATATATATATATATATAATATATATATATATATATATATATATATATATATATATATATATATATATATATATATATATATATATATATATATATATATATATATATATATATATATATATATATATATAGATATATATATATTAGACAATTATATTATATTAGAGAAGTAACAAATTTGATTTCTGTCTTAATTCGAAGAGCTTGAGACTTCAACTAACAATGAGTAAACATTTAATTAATTGAAAGTAATCACAGGCCGCTGAAGAGTTTAAAACAAACGATATAAATAACAATTTAATTGAATCGCTTTTTCTAATTTTAAGAGTCTTATATAAGTTTTATACTTTACCTTCGTCAAGGTAAACAAAAATGTTTTTAGACAATAATCTGAAGATAACATCTCCTCCTTAATAAAATGAAATATAATCTATTATTAAAAATAAATATATTTCATTCAGATTTATACATCAAACTTAAAGCTTAGATTATTAGGAAATCATATTTTTTCAAATTTACTTACATATAATTATTAAAATATATATATATATATATTAGAATACCGTCGTAGCGCAGAGTCAGAGGCTACCTGTAAACGTGACGGTTTGTGGGTTCGATTCCCACTTGGGTAAGATGGATTTTTCTATTTCCATTTTCTTCGCTCTGGAAGCTAGGTAAAGCACGAAAATAAAATTAATATAAAAAAACAAAGTCGTATTAATTAAAAAAATCAAGAATATTGAAGATTATTACGTACAAAATAAAAAAAAAACGCAAAATAAAAAACTCTTAAGGTAATAAACAACATATTAAATATATAAAAACCTTAACTATATAAATATTTAGTATATAGAACTATATAGAAACTTAATAAATATTAATAAAATCTACTAATCACTTACTTGTAATGTATTTTTAATATTACAAGCAAAATACTCGTAATAATTATTTCCCATAAACTACCAACAAAAGTAATCGGAAAGAGAACATTGATGTGAACAACAGGAATACAAGTTTAGCAGTTACCGGACTTATCGGTTTTACCACTTCTGAAACAATAGTACGATAAAATACGACGAAACTGGACTTCTAAAGTTTTATGATGCATGGCGACGTTGGATCTCAAAATTGGATATCCTGCTAGCACTACTACCGGTGTGTTACAGAATTTATAGTAGATTCTCGTCTGACATAAGTGAAAATAATCGTGGAAAACATATTTGAAAGAAAATTTACACAAAAGACAATTCATCAAACCATTTGAAATTGTTTTTTCAATTTCAACTAAAAGCAACCGTTTTAAATCGACTATAAAAATAATTCAAGGCAACTTAATCATTCCAATTCACGAAAGCTGTGGCAGACGGCGACTGGTACGCTATTCATTTATTATTTTTACAATCTTTGTCCTTAATAAAATCGTTAGTGAGATGGCAATTTCTTTTGTCAAGAGGCTTTTCAATAGTTTGTTGAATGTTGAAATGTTACAAAGTAGTTTTTTATTCATTTACAGACAAGCATAATCGATTCTGAATTGCTAAAGTTTTCCTTGTGGGCTACGTTGAACTGTCTTCGTTTCTGTTGTTTTTTTTATTTGATTTGATTTCGATTTTGTTTAAGTTATATACTGGTGCTTATAGTTTGAAAGTGAATTGCACAATTACTGAGATTTTGGTAAAGGTTACTACCATGTAAATTACATTACTTCGTATTATTCAAATGTAAGGCTAATAAACCCAATCTCAGAGGGGCGTCAGTGAAAATAAATGAAGCATTGTTCGTCTACATTCCAACATACGAAATAATTTCATCACAACAATGTGCTGAAAATGCCAGAACGAAAATGGGTACTGTTTTTTTAGTCACTGTAAAATTTAATGTAATTTGAGAAATTTCTACAATTTGTTTTGACAAATTTTGAGGGTGAAATTCATTTTCATAATTTCGGGGAATATTTGTGTTGTTTATCGCAAAGAAAAATTTATATTTTAAACTGCACAAATTTTGTTTCATATTCTTATTAGGAATTCCTTTGTAGGGAAAAATGTATATTTAAGTGAATGTCTACTATTACATTGTAACAATATTTCCATCATACCAATAATTACTATTAGAATATAACACATATATTTATTGAATATTTTGATTTGTTTGATAATTGTACATGCAAAATATAATTCAGTAATCACAGTTAAACTTTTAAAGCACGTAATGTAAAATGCTATTTATTTCAATATTAAAGAGCTTATGGAGTTTTAGAGCCCATATAACAGGGGTGGGTTATTTCTTAGGCGATTACGCACATGCGACTGCTGGCTCAGGTGGGTGTCGAAATTGTCGCCCATTACATTCGCTCTGCCGGACCATTTCATAGCAGCTGATGTGAAATCGTTAGGAAATGGAACACCTTAACATTCATGTCTTGAATAAATTCCATAATTTAGGGAATAAAATAAAAATTTGCACGACTGCGTTTGATTTTTGTATAGATGGTAAAAACGCCTTTATATTCTTAATAATATTGCTAAAAAGGCTGCTTGAAATCGTTGTGGTAGATGCAATTAGAACTCTATTACATCTATAATGAAATACGTGAAGTTGAAAATTTAAATTTTTTGCCAACATAATAAAATTTGCTAGCTTGGAGTATCGTAGATATGAATATTTTTCTTCGTCTTCATCATTAGATAATACAAGAATAAAACGATGTGCGCTTTCTGAGATTCATAGTTTGCCTAACTTTCATTCGTCAGCTTTTATCTTCTCAACAACTGTGACGTGATGGTTTGTGGGATTTCTACTTCCATATCAACAGTTTCTAGATATTCTTCTTAATCAGCAATTACAGCCTGAAATATATAAATTATAGGTGAAAATAGTAAATTTGATTATAAAAATTATCCTAAACACGGTGTGATAATTCATCAGCTCACAATGTACATTTATAAATTTTGAAATTAGTAAGTAATATAATAACTTGAGTGACTCGTATATTTTTTTATAGCTTCACGCTTTTATCCCGTATATTGCAAGGTAGACAGAGGAAACCGCAGGAACCATATGAACCTAGCGTTATGACACTCCGTTGCTTTGTCCTTGCTTTCTCCGTCCCCGCTTTCCGCCTTTTTCGAGGCATTGCGTGTTGAGTGGCGGAACTCAACGCCGCGCTTTGCCTAGTTTCCAGAGCAAAAAAAATGGAAATAGAAAAATCCATCTTCCCCGAGTGGGAATCGAACTCTCAAGCTATCGCCTACGCCTACTACGCCTCTGCGTCTCAACGATTCAAATATATTGAATGTATATGTTTAGCAATGAAAAGAAACACAATATAATTTTTTATCTATATAGTGGATCATTATTTTCTCCTTCCTTTTTTTCTTAACGTCTTCAGTTCAGCTTTCAAAGATGAAAACTTTCAATGATCCTGTAGTTCAGACTTCTGTTGTCATGACGCTAACTGTTGGCGTGATTTAAGATGAGTTACTTTCTCTAGTACTTTTTTCACTTTTCACTTAATTTACTACTTTCGTCACAATTTCATGTAAACGTCTTATGCTGATAACTTACGGTTCTATAAATATTTTGATGACAAAATATAAAGATTAGAATTTAAAGATTATTTATTAGATTTTTATCATTGACAAAATAAATTAATATAAGCTCTATATAAATTTAACTATAATTATGTGGACGATGGAAGTTCACTATTCCATTTCTGAATTTAGAAAACAGAAGTAGTCAAAACTTAGTTTAAAGAAAAACTTAGAAGCATACATTAACCATATTTTTCGAGTGTATTCGGACAAAGATTCAGCGTGATTGCACTAAATAATATAAATCACCTAAGTACAAATTTATTTTTGATTTCATTGCTTTTAATGTCTTTATCGTCTAATTATACCCTCTTTTTTTATAAAAGATTCCTAACGACGTACTTAAGGAACTAAAGCTATTACTTGCGACTACAATTTCTTATTTTCGGAAACATATGGAACATAATTTGAACTCTGTCTCTTTATGTTACATATAAGTACAAATAAAAAAATATATTATTTTTATATTAAAAAATTCTGATACGAATTCTTATAACGATTTGTTACTAAGACGTCTAATCTTTAACAAACTTGTAAATATTCAAATATTGAAAAAGTAATATAAAAGCCAACCCTACAGGCCGATATCTTAAACGGCTTTAAATATCTTTAGACTAGAAAAGGAAACAGCCAGAGGCTTAAACCTTTAAACAGCCGTTTTATTCAGGCCATATTTTGTAGCCGTCCTCTGATACTGTAATCTAGTAGGATTATGATAGTATATAGTACTGTTGAGCCTGTTAAACTGATTCAACCGTAATATTTACGATAAAAAATACATTTGATGAATATACAATCGTTACATTAAGCTTGATATTTAAAGTTACAATAATAGAATTAACAAAAAAATATAAATCTTTTCATTGTTTTAGAAATGATAATAAGTAAAAACATTATAAAATATGATTATATATTAACAAATTAAAATAGAACTAAGAAATTCAAAATACACTTTGGTACATTCATATCTCATAATTGCGACTACCATCAAGGGCGTACGAGTACGTGAATGCCGTTCTGACGAGCTGATAGCTAGAGCGAATACATATATGTAGCGCTTTTGATGAAACCATGATTACACCATATATACAAACATGCATATGTATTGATACGTATGGATTTCTGGATGCGACATTCATTAAATTATTAAATAGAATATACTGGTACGTAATATATTAATAATAAACATGTGGTTGAACCAAGTCTTCTTTGTTCTTCTTTCTGTTTCTTATTTCTAGGTATTATGCGTGTAAAAATATGACTTTATATTTAAGTTTAAGGTAAATAACGTGAAGTATCTTTAGGAATACCAACATCATATGACAGTATGAATTTCCTCTAATATATAATAATCATTAAAAAACACAATAAAAGACGTTGTTTCTGTTTTTTTTTCTTATTTATATTTGTTATATGAGAACTTTATTTAAAACAATGCTATTTATGAATAATTAATGTACTTCATTTACTGCTTCATGTGGTCAGTTGACATGACTTTGTATAGTGCTAGTACGAACTAAATAAAACATGTTGCTTTAATAAATGTAGAGTTGAATGACTTGTTTTCCAATTAGAGTAAAAACATTGTGATACAAAATGTATGTATTAATATATATGTATATATTTATGAAACATAAAAGAAGGGGTGATGTCACATTCAATTTACTAAAGTACTAAGTATTAAAGTAATGTAATATGTAATATGAATATATATATTTTACATAGAACATATTTAACTATTCCTGTATTTTGTTTTAAATTATAAGCTTTAGTATTACACAATCTAATTAGCATACTATCTTTGTAGAGCATCTGTGAAACTGTTTGTGAATTACACATTATGAGCCACCGTACCGTCACTGTAGGTACGCACCTCGTTTTAATAAAGAAGAGTGTGCGAGGTCGCAATTTGAGCAGTATATTCAAATTTAATAAGCGAGGCTCGCTCGGTGCTTTAATAAATGAACAACCAAGGGTTCGACGCATTTATTAAAACTTATCTAAATATTGCATCTGTCCTTTCCAAGCTTATGTAAATTGAATCAATACGGCTTTAATATTATTTGCTTTTAAGGAAACATTTTGTAGCAAACAAAAATTTATGTATATAATAAAGCTTTAGCTTTACGCTGTTGTTGCACATACATAGAGAGAAAGAATTTAGTGTTAAGACACTCCATTTCTCATTATCTTTCTAACGGAGCTCTCAACGACCCACGTCGTCTCGTAGAGCGAGGAAATTAAGTAATTCATTCTCCCTTAGTAGGAAGTGAATCTATAACCGTCGCGTTGAGTAGATGCTTTGTGTTAGCCTAAACATTTTGGTGATATTTGAAGAATTAAATTTACTTAGCCCACGTGGTCATATATATATATGACCTCATGGGCTAAGTAAATTTAATAAGTCAACGATTTCTTCTTCCCGATTTTAAATAGTCTGTGTCCGGTCACGCATAGAAAAGTACCCTTCAACCGTTTGTAATTTAATTAGTAATTTCCTTATCCGGTAGTGAAGTGTAAAAACAAGATAAGAGATAAAATATATGAGGGTATCAAACCTGAGCTTTATTAAAGTGTCTTTTTCGCTCTATTTTTTGTATGGTAAAAATAGTAGAGTTAAAGTTAAATTGAAGAAACACGAATTTCAACTTTTCAACATGCTCATTTTAATGTGTTGTATTAATTATATTTGCTAATGAAGAGCAATTTTGTAAGTAAGGCTATCAATCTTCTGACGACAGAATGATGTACGACCCCAGCTATCGGCAGGGGGCACATAAATTTTAGATATACCTTCGTGTTGACTAAATAATAAATGCATGTCATAAAATATGGCATTAATAATTTACTTAAACCTTATATCAAGTACAAAGTTATTAAAATTGTTTGTAACTAATTTATTATAGTTATTATGCCGTAGTGGAATACATTTAGCGAGAAGACAAATAGAGACAGAACGTCAGGATCACTGCCTCTCTTTGGGAAATCTCTGAATGTATCAATGTAAATTTGTCGAAATTTTAACTACTATAATTTCAGTTTATGGCTTATTTTAATTTTGTTAACATTGTCAGCTTACATTTTTAAAAAAATAGCTCATAGCCAAAGTAAAAGAAAGTTTAACCATCAGAGTTTGAAAAAAATTGTAAATAACAGTTATTATATAGAGATATAACACGGTATAGTTATACAATCATAATTAAATATACTTTATGTTCAACTGTTCAATATTTTTCAGTTTTACTCTGTATTCCGTATACCTTCTATTTACGAGACTGATGGGATGAGAAAACCTAATGTGAAACACTTTCTCTACTTCTTTTTGCCTCGATTCGATTAATTGCATTTAGAGCGTCTCATTTTGTCTTTACTTAAGCATTATAACAAATATAATACATATTTTAAAAATATTCTTGAGGTATAAAAATATTTCTTTATTTTTACTTTTGAATAGAGGCTAACTACATAATCTCTAATGTAAAATATGCATAGTATAGGTTAGTATATTCGGAACACATATTACCGCAAAATATTGGGACACAAAGCAAACTTTCGATCCCATCTACAAAGAGGCTGTCAAGGTAATCCCTGTGAGAGCATGACAAAATATTTGTTTATAACCATGTCAAGTAACAATACAATGTTTGTGTGAACGTGATTGAATGGGCTTAGTAAAGAGAATATGTATTTTAGGTCTTCTTTTTTCGTGTAAATATTATATTTCCATTTTATATTATATTGAATACGTATTGGAATAATTTAAGCGACTTTGTTGTATTTCGAAATATTTGCCTAAAGTAAATAAATATATGATTTTATTAAATATATGATTTTTGTACAGTTTTAATATTAGTATCATATGTTTATTAAAAGTTATATTTTAAAATTCAACGTACTATTTAGATATAGCGGCAGAAAATATATACATATATGTATATATGTGTATGTGTATGTGTGTATGTGCTTGTGTATGTTTAGAATTTGTCCAAAGGTATGATTGTAACGATTTTCAAAGAAATAATAAGCATTTAAATGTGGTCGCAACATAAAAGAAGACAATATAGAAATCTTAAAAGTGCTTTTCTACTATAAACTTTGATTGAACTGGCAAATGATTGTTATATATTAAAATTAGGAATTTAGTATCACACAAGAGCATTAAGTATTAGACGTTTCATTTGGAATCCCAAATATTCTATGAGGATTACGTTCGGCGCATCCATTAGTGGGACAATAGCTGCCGGCATAATCTGCGCTCATCTCATTAATTTTACACCTGTCTTCGCCGTTGTGTGCGCAAAACTTCAACAGCCACCTGGCATTCATTTAGTGTCGATATAATAATTTATGTTTTCAATAATTTACAGTTGTCTTGGAAACGTTCTAGAATATGATCTGATTAAAGGTCAAAGTGTAAAAATTTAATAGTTAACCTAATACACAATACAAAATAATGTCGTTTTACATTCAAGTTTCACTCAAATTATAGCCTATATTTATTATATATATTGTTTCTATGTGTATCTTCTGTATAAAGATATTTTTACGAATATATTGCCTTGGTTGTCCATTTCGATAAAAAATTTAAAATCTATTAATGTATACAGAAATACGTACTCAGCTTAAATAATATTTGCAGTGAGCTTTAAGCAATGTCATAGATGTAAATCCTGTATTTATTGAAACGAAGAAAATGAATAGTATTTCCCTGTCAGAGTACTGTCAAGACCAAATGCTGTTCGAGTGTCGACATAAAACAAGATACTAAATAGGTAGTAAATATAATGCTCAGTAACTTTTTACAGGTCGTAAGACTACAATATAGCGCTTAAGAATTTTAATGTATCCCATCTTTGTAAGCGAAATGAGTTCAAGTTATAAAATAAGAGGACCGTCGTGGCGCAGAGGCGCAACGTCTGCCTGTAACGCGGCTAACGCGACGGTTTCTGGGTTCGATCCCCAGTCGGGGAAGATGGATTTTTCTATTTCCATTTTCTTCGCTCTGGCAACTAAGGCAAAGCGCGGCGTTGAGTTCCGCCACTCAACACGCAATGCCTCGAAAACGGCGGAAAGTGGGGACGGAGTAAGCAGGGACTAAGTAACGGAGTGTCTTAACACTAGGTTCTAATAGTTCCTGCAGTTCCCTCTGCCTACCCTGCCATGTGCGGGATAAAGCGTGAAGCTAAAAAAAAAAAAAAAAAAAAAAAAAAAAAAAAAAATAAAGTAGGTATACTTAGTATAATAATGAACAAATTATTTTGTTATTTATATATTGTTTATTTATATGAATATTGTTAATTATTTATAATAATGGTAATTTTAACCGTCGTGGCGCAGAGGCGCAACGTCTGCCTGTAACGCGACGGTTACTGGGTTCAATCCCCAGTCGGAGAAGATGGATTTTTCTATTTCCATTTTCTTCGCTCTGGTAAACTAGGCAAAGCGCGGCGTTGAGTTCCGCCACTCAACACGCAATGCCTCGAAAACGGCGGAGAGCGGGGACGGAGAAAGCAAGGACTGAGCAACGGAGTGTCTTAACACTAGGTTCCCACGGTCTCTGCAATTCCCTCTGCCTACCCTGCCTTGTGCGGGATAAAGCGTGAAGCTAAAAAAAAAAAATTATTAATAATTCGAGTCTTTTTATTTCCATAACAATCCCATCTTTTATTGGTTCATATATTATTGTCAATCACTACAGTGATATTTAATTATTATTTACTGTTCACATTAAAGTGCAATATGTGGTCTGAATTATATTTTATCACAAATATCAATTAGAAAGATACTTGTATAAAAAGTATAATATTCAAAAACAAAATATATATACGGCTATTTACTAAAATTTTTAGATTTCAATAATTTTATTTCATGTTATTAAATTGATGTTTAAATACTCTAAAGAAGCTTAACTTTACTAAGCTTCAAAGTATTTGTAAAAAAGATTCGGTACATTAATAACAAAGTTATTGAAAAGATATTTGAACTTTATGCCGGATTATCCGGTTCTAACGAAGAGATATAACCGGACGCGCTTCGACTGATAAGGAAACCGGATCTTGTATCCTAACGAACCATTAGTTACGTGCTTATCGACATTCGGGAAGCCAATGCCTTGTTTTCTAAAAGATTAAGTGTGAATTGATTTAAATTATTAAATTTGAAATTATATATTTTTAATATATTATTATTATATAATGTATTTTTTATAAAGCACTATACATAACTATTTATATATTTTTATTATTTTTTAAACTGTTATTCTAAAACATTTTTTGAAATATTTAAAATTTCCACCCACCGTCCATGCGCATTGAGTAAGTATTTTTGTAACATTCTGGGCGGTACTTGTATGCGTTTTTGGTATTGCTCCAGAAAGCAACTTTCTTCTACCTTCTGCTTAAAGTTTCGTAAAAATCAATTTAGCGATTTTACAGATTAGCCTGCATAAACAACCTTGGTTCTAAAGAAAAAATTAAGTTTATTTTTTAAATCAGAAAGATATACAATTTTTTGATATTTTTTATTATGTATAAATAACACCTTCACTTTAAAATTACTATACTCTACAGAGCTAACTAACTCTTAATTATTAGTGATAGTTTCAAAACAACTGGAAGTCAATTAAAAAACCCGTTAAACCATCTTTATTATTTTAGACTTATCAGTACATTACATAAAACTTTTGGAAAAATATTAGAATACGTTAACTTGTGCACTATAAAGAAAGTTACATATTTAGAGTTTACACCCTCTTACTACATCCTAAATATACGAGGCCGCAGGATTAAATATCGCCTAAGTATAAAAGATATTGGCTTTCTCGTGCTTAGTAGGGGTTATGATAAAGTACGTGAATTACGTTAGAAGATACTAAAAGTATAAGAAGGTATATCATATTTACCATTATAAGCTTTTCATGCAGAAGCGGTTTTACATAAATTATGAAATATATTTTCCTTTACGTTAAAATTGAATGTAGTATTATTTTTGTAATATTTGGTGAATAATACGAGCAAAACATATAAAAAAGGTTGATTTTATTTTGCATTTGTGAATTAAGCTTTCTCTTTTTTTAACTGCTTTGTTTTTTTTTCAATTATAATTAAGTCAAAGTTACAATCTATAAATTAATAACCTTCATGAAAAAAAATTATAGTTCTTATTATGTGATATGATAAGCAAAAGTTAAGCAAATTATGATGTGATAAACAAAAGTAAGTCATTTGACTGTTTAAAATCATTTACTATATATGGATAAATGCAACATATGTTTACATGCATATATTCAAGATGCAATATTTTAATGATGCAGCGAGAAACGACGCAGTCTTACCTTTGAAGGTTCCCACTTAAAGTAATTGCTTCGCCAGTAATGGGCAAGATGTGTCTATTTACCAGCATACGGTATATGAAAGTGCTAAAGTTTTCATTTAACATTTAAAATGTTCGTCTCTTTTACTCTATTTTAGCCATACATTGGCTTATTCTAAGCCATACATGAGAGTAAAATTATTCTAAGCCGAAAATACTTTGCAAAATTACTTAATTACACATAAAGATAAAAAATATTACTTTTTTCTCACATATAGCCGTCTGTTTACCTTAGACAGAACAAGGGAGTTTTGTGTTAACACACTTCGCCTCAAATTTTCACAAGATATTGCGTAATGAATGGCAGAACTCAATGCCGTGCTTTTTTTCCGTTTTCCGCGATGCTTTTTAAGTTTAATAATACATTTTCCCAAGTAGAATACAACTCAAAACTGTCATGCCCGCCGAGAGACAATTTCTTTTTATATTTAATTTTTAAAATATACCTGTTTTATAGAAGAGAATTTAAAAAATAATGTAATTTTTTCAAAATCAAAGTCATGTAATATTAAATAATAGACCTCTGAACATAATTTAAGCAGCTAATTATGTAATTCTGAAATTTAAATATAATTTAAACTTTAAGCTTAAATCGATTGCAGATATTATTATTTGATGTGACTAGCAATAATGAAAACAAAGAATATTAATAAATGTATATAGAATGGATACAAAATAGATTTAGTTAAAAGGAAAGGAACAAAATAATGTTCTCCTAAATTCAATTAAATTAAAAATCAAAATGAAAAATTATCACTAAAATGTTAATATAAATGATATAATATATAAAACAGGCTTAGCTGTTTTGAGATAAATTTAAAAACAATGGTTCAGATAATGTTCAAGTTTTTATCATATTTTTATATATTTGTCAAAAATAATTTTCTAATAAGTTTTTGCTTTTGTGTAAAATTTGCCGTGAATTTTAAATATATATCTGCTTGAGGGCATTTTTGCTCGTAAATAAAAATTAAATTTATCAAATAAAAAAGTATTGTGCGTTTAAATAAACTGAATAAGTAGCATCTAGTACTTTTATTCTGTAATATATTTTATTTCCTTAATGTAAGAAAAATGAAACCGAAAGCAGGATACAAAGAAAGCGTGTAATGAATCTATAATTACCTTTTTTGCCCCAAGTAACATCTTGAGTTACAAGGAAAGTACTTCCGTTTATAAAAACAAAAAATGTGCCCTTGTTTTTCTAATTAGCTTCGTTAATAAAAAGCTCTTTTGTATTAAATAAATAATATTTCGGGGTCTTGAATTTAATTATGCTGTTGGACATTTGATATAAAAAATAACGGGTAAATGATATTATGTGTTTCGTAACAGATTTTAGAAGAATGATTTATGTTCAAGAATTTTATAATCGTATATTATAACGGACGGAACAAGGTAGTCTTGTGTTAAGACACTTCGCCTCACCTTTTCACAAGATATTGTGTAATAAATGGCAGAACTCAACGCCGTGCTTATTGATATATATTATTTATACATTATTATTATATATTATATATTTTTCTTAATTAATCAGTTTTTATATATTTCAAAATCATATAGTATATATACAGTTAATATGAGCGTTCATTTTTATCTTACCATTTTTGATTATAACTACAAATTTTATTTGTTCCAAAGTTTATCACACTTATTATGGATTTATAAACAATTTAAAAGATAGTAGAAAATGGTTTTTGTGAAAAAATGAGACTCCGTCTTTTTTATAGGTTTTTTTGTAAGTATGATGAAAATCATCTTAATATAGCCTTACGCCTTCTATTAGATCAGATAAAGAAATGTATTTAATGAATATTGCATATTCCTATAAAGCGAGGTTTGAATCCACTCTCATTTTCAAAATCAACAACGCCAATATTATAAAATAATATTTCTTAAAATAAAAGAAAATGTTTCTTTAGAAGTAAAGGTAACACAAAACTTAAGTTCTAAAGTAACTATATTTTTTGAACAAAATATAACATCAATTTAAATTTATAAAAGGCAGGTTGTTATTGAATATTACTACAAAAGTTGAAGTCTTCGAGCACATATTGTAAGACAGATGCTTAAAACTTTTGAAGTTGCATCGAGAGGCGTACTTTAAAGAAACAAGTATCTAAAAGCTTTTCTGAGGTTGTATTGAACTGTTGACAAACCACTCGAAGACGGAGGAAGCGTTTACTTTGGTAAGATGTCAAGTAAAACGTTCACCTAAGAACTCGTGTTCTTAGGGTGATGTTCTACAGGTTACTTGATGCTACGTAAATTAATAGTAGAAAATTTGTTTTGTATGTAGGGTGAATAAATTTTTTTTAGAAAATTACTTTTAAAGAAAATATTTAAGCTTTTCTTTTATACTTATTCGATATTGGTTTAACAATCTTAATTGGATGACATTGTTCGAACATTTTGTACAGAATGTACAAATAACATATAAAATTATAATTATATTATAACAATTATTCTTTTTGCTTTAAAAATGAAGTTATTATATTGTTAAAATAAAATATCATAAATCAATTCTTTTCTTCGTTTCGTACCAAAAATTAGATATTATGATAATATTGCTATAATAAATAATTCAAACTCAATATCAAATAATACCATTGAAGAAAAATTGCGACAATAAGATTCACTTCTCGACACGTATATCTTAAAATTGAGGGTTAGGTGAGAAAGAGAGTGTTTTCACACTGGTTTTCCCTTCTGTATGTAGGACAAGCCGTAAAGCTATTGTTTTAAATTTAGTATAATGAAGTAATTGCAACAATTATCATAAAGTTTTTTAAAAACAAATAAGCTTCCAGATATTGTAGTTACAAATATTGACGACGAACTTAATTTCTTAGTAATTGTTTTATGTAATGATTTATTTCACAACACAAAACCAATATAACCGTATAAAGTACCTGAAACACCGTTTCTGCGTAACGAACAGGCTCTGCTGGATTTGTCATGCTTTAAAGCGCTCAATCCTATCGATAAGAGCATTACAGTGGAAACAAAATCAAGCGTATGTTCAGATTAGGTATTTCCAATAGGGTACTTTAAAGTTTCAGGTAGAACTACAAGCTTTGTACGGGGTCATATATAAACAAAAAGTAGTTATAGCTTTTACATATGTGTGTATGTTGATATTTTTGCTAAACACTTAGGTTTGGTGATACGAACGTTTGAAAACAAAAAAAAAATATTATTTTTGTTATTTATCAACCCTTTGTTATTTATATAGATTTCATCAGACATTTGGACTTTTGATTTTCTTATGGGAGCAGCAAGTAACAAAGCTCTTTTTGCGTAACTTGTACGATACGAAATATTTAAAGCAAAATTCAAAATTACACTATAGCATAAACAGGTACAGGCATTAAAAGCAAGCATAAACGTCTTAAATGTGACCCAACTGTACTTAATGTGTAGGTAATATTCATACATTACTTATTCATGATACATATAGATTTACAACTAATCTTAGTTGTCCGATAAAACAGCACGATCGTCCCCTACAAGCCGGCCTTGAACTGTAAGTTAGGGAAAAGATCCCTCTATCCTCAAAGGCAGCCATTTGAATTGCTAATACTCGATGGCTATGGCTATTTGAGTTTTATATTCTGAAGAAACTTTATCTTCCTATCTTTATTTACTTACATTACAGTTTAGGAAACCTTATAAACAGGAAATTTACAAGGGATAAAAAGGGATCAAACTTTAGTAATTTACTAAGTAAATTTAAGGATAAGGTTTTGGATGTTTATATTTTATCTGTGGCTTCACCCCTTTGTCAATAAAATAAGAATTTTATATGATGTATAATACTTATTAATATTATATAATATACCAAATATAATTTTAAGCGCGTGTACAGTAGATATCATCGTTTGTACCTTAAAGCTAATGAGTAATAAAAATATTCCAAATGTTTCTTTTCATTTCAAACAGTACAGTCTTAAAATAATTATATAGAAAATACCTCTACTAAACAAATTTTTAAGCTTTATTATATTGAAAGTATAGAATATAGATAGGCGTGATCTTGTCGCATATATTTTACACAAGGTCACATTATGTAGACGTAATGTGTACCTCCGACCCTTTGTCATGGCATCCATAATACGTTACACGAGGTTAAGAATACAATCATAATACATAATTTTTTTAAAAAAAATACTAAGCAGTATTTAACAAGTACAATAATATACTGAGTGATGTAAAACAAAATCAGAATAAAACTGGTTAGCCTCTTTTTACGGTGAATTGAACTAAAAGGCTTTCAGAAGCAGACAGTGCCGGATGTGGCCGGAGCCGGTATTCCGGCTTTAGAAGCACCGGTTTTACATGCATTTTTTCTGGTGACCTCTTATACTTTATGCTTGTATAAATCTAGCTGATTTAAAATTGTATGAATATATTTTCGCTTGGCGTTTATTTGATTTTCACTCGAGTATAATATTAGTAATTGGCTTTTTGTATGTGAACAGTGATATAGAGAGAACTGCCCCTCGATACTTATTTGTAGTATTATCTTTATTCTTTAACTTTAATAGCATTTAATTGCTGAAGATGCACTAAAATTTGAAGCTAATTATAAGAAAAGTTATATTATAAATTATTTTTCAAGTGGCTAATTATTAATGGAGTAATTAATTTATTTTAATACTTATTGTATCTTCATACTTACTTAACTAGAAAATGTATATCGAAGTTAATATTTTATTTAACAGCAAACTATATAAAAATAGTAATCTTATCTTCTGCTGGTTATTGAAATGAAGAGTCAAAGTCGAGTTGAATTAAAAGCATTTTTTTATTCAGTATTTTATATTACTAAATAAAAGTAATGATAAAACTATTTTTTTTAAACGAGTGAGCGTAAGAAGAACCAGAAAAAAAATAGCATGACTCAATTATTTTATTAAAAGTAAATTTTTATATAGTAATTCAATGGTTAGAATATTTTAAAACATTGTGTTTGATAAAATTATTACTTTTAGAATGTCATAATCAAGAAATGACATATCAATATTATCATGATATTATCTATTATGTTTATTTTTAAAATATTTTTAATACCATCATGGCGCAGAGACGCAGTGACTGCTTGTAAACACGACGGTTTTACCCACTCGAGTAAGGGTTCCATTCCCACTCGAGTAAGCAGAATTTTCTCTCTTCGCTCTGGTTACCATGCAAAGTGCGGCGTTGAGTTACGCCACTTGATACGCAATGCATAGAAAAAGTGGAAATCGGGGAACTAGTGTCTTAATGTCCCCACCTAGGTAGGTGTAGGTTCCTACAGTTCAATCTGCCTACCCTGCTATGAGTGGGATAACGCGTGAAGCTAAAAAAATTAACTACTGTTGTGATTATTTTATCACTTAATTGTACTGTAATTTATCGATATTTTATTATTATTTGTATAAAGAAATAAGATATTGTCTTGAATGTCACTGTTATTTGTCTATGAATTAATTTTAACATTTGTAATATCCGATGTTATAATATTTTATTAATTGTTATAATTGATTATATATTTTATTATGGGATTGTATTTCAAAATTAAATTATAATAGTTTAGTTGGCAACATTAAATTGTATCGGAAGTGGTCAACTGTGTGGGGGTATAAATGAACTAGTATAAATATTTGATTGACCATTCTTGGGAAAAACATTCTGAAGAGAACATTAAGCAGTCATGCTGTACCTTTTGATATCTGAATTGTACTCGGTATTAATAAATGTAATTGAAGAAGGAACCTGGTTTGATTCATTACACTACCTTACAGTTCTTTTTTGTATGGTAATTATATACGTTACTATAATGCCCTTATATGTTAATATATATTTGTTTACAAATAAGTGACGCGATAAAATGACAAAGACTGGAATTTCTAATTACTACTGGATACTTGCTCGGATACTTTGTCATTGAATTTGATATTATTTGTAGAAGAATGTGTCAAATGCCTTCAAGCAAAAATGTGCACACTAATCCAAGTACATTAATATAAAAAAGTATCGATTAAATACTTAAAGAAAACATATAAATCACAAGAATAGTTTTAAATCACAAGAATAGTTTTGTATCACAAAAATAAGTATCGATTAGTTATCGTTTAAGAGTTTTCACAAAATTAATCGTCACTTTATGCGTTAAATTTGATTGGCATAAAATGTTAGAATTAACGTGTGGGGTTATGTTTCCATTTAAATAGAGCTCGTAAAACTACAATTTAATCAACAAAAACTAGATAGGCTAGTTTAAATTTTGTAGTACCTGGTCAGCCACAGCACGGCCATAATTTAATTGCATGCTGCTGACAGAACGGTGCTTACTATAAAATATGACTTACAATAGCTAAGTAATAACTTTGCGGCAACTGGCCTCTATTTGTACTCAAAGGGGAATTAAGTCCTAATCTTGAAGTTACAAGTCATGTATTATTCATATATTCCAGATTATGTCAGAGTTTATTCATGTTGCAGAAAGTTTTACGAAAAGTTGCTATTTTTTGCGTTTACTTTAGTTTGTATGAGGGCCAAACTGAAAGTTTTTAGAACTGGCAACTTAAAAGCATTATATTAAAAAAATAAGTTTAAATTTTGAAAATAGAACTCTTTATCAAAAATAATGAGTATACATTTCGTTCATTTGTCATTTGTTTTACGATTTGGCGGCAAATTGAAAATTGTCTGTGCACGTCAGTATGAATTTAAGACGAGAAAATTTTCGTGCAATGATTTTTTATGACTTTCGATGTCATATAAGTCAACAAGAAAGTTGTGATAGACTTCGATTGGCTTTTCACGATGAAGCCCCTTCTCGTGCCACAGTTTACAACTGGTTTAATGAATTCAAACGTGGTCGAACTAATTTCACCGATGATTTGCGTGAGGGACGGCCTTCTACAGCGACGACTGAAGATAATATCAGTGTTGTGCGGCGTATGATAGAGACTGACAAAAGAGTGACCTATCAGCACATTCGGACAAGTCTAGGCATAGGTATGAGTCAAATGCACAAAATCCTCCATGAACATTTAGCGGTCAGGAAGCTTTGTGCCCGCTGGATACCGCATAATTTGACCGAGGCTCAAAAACTCCGCCGTGTTGATTGGTGCCGAGAAATTATACAAAAATTTAACGGAGGTGACTCAAATGCTGTGTTCGACATACTAACGGGTGACGAAAGCTGGATTTACTGTTATGATCCGGAAACCAAAAGACAGTCTGATCAGTGGGTGTTTCCTTCCGAAGAGTTGCCAACTAAAGTGAAGAGAGGTCGAAGTGTTGGAAAAAAGATGGTGGCCTCGTTCTTCGGAAAGACAGGTCATTACGCGACAGTTGTCTTAGAGGATCAGAAAACGGTTAATGCAGAGTGGTACACTAACAACTGTTTGCCACTTGTCTTGGAAAAATTTCGAGAGAAACGACCTCGCAGCAGAATCCTCCTTCATCACGACAATGCCTCGTCGCACACCGCCAGGCAAACGATCGACTATTTGGCGACCTTAGACGTGGAATTACTGAGTCACCCGCCGTATAGCCCCGACCTCGCATCCTGCGATTTTTATTTATTCCCGAAAATAAAAGAAAAACTTCGAGGAAAACATTTTATGGACGCCCAAGAAGCAGTGGCTGCGTTTCATAAGGCTGTTGAAGAGACCCCTAAGGCCGAGTGGGCAATGTGCTTTTCTCAATGGTTCCATTGAATGCAGCGATGAATTGATGTAAATGGACGCTATTTTGAAAAGTTATAATAAAACTAATAACTTGCTAGAATGCTTAGTTTTTGATTTTCTAAGAACTTTCAGTTTAATCCTCGTATTACACTGTTTTATTAATAAAGTTCATTAAATTTTGGATTTCGTTACTCGTTAGAATGCAAAATAATGAATAACTCAATATTCAATATGTATAACCTAGCACGTACATATGACACATGTACAGGCTTTTTAACACACTTACATTTCTCACATATTTCTTATTTATATAATAAACATATACTCAAGAGCAAGGTGAGTAAACTAGTTTTCAACCTATAATCTCGGAGATGGAAATCGAAATCAGCTTTATTTTCTTCTTAAGTAAATACTATCAAACTAATAAGTTAAACAGAATGTTGTTAAAAGTTGATAAATAATACAGAGCACGTAGGTTACAACTATAACTAAATATATTTTAAATTTCAAATGTAATAACATTCCAGATACAGTTTCCAATATATATTTTTGTCGAAAGAATTTCTCATTTATTACGTCAAATAAGTTAATTGTTCAGAGCGGGCAAAGAGCAGCGTTCAGGAAGCCGGATATCCGGTCTTAGTATTGCAGCAAGAGTGGCCAACGAAGTATGTAGAGAAATTCAACTACTGGAAGCTTTTATTTGTTTTTCTTATTTATTTTATATTTCGTAGCTACAATGTATTTGTCTGTATTTTTTTTATATATTTTAATTTTAATTATATATAAAATATGTGTGTATGTTACATAAATATATATGACGTATGTTGATAGGTTAAGCTTAATTGATTATTTTTATTTATAAGTATTATAAATTATCAGTATATACATTAGTGTATAAATAGTAAATCTTTGAACAAGTGACTTTTATGAAAATATTACTTACGTAGTTATTACAAGAAAAGAATGTTGAATTCAAAACAGTAAAGGTAAATCAAAAAATAAATCAAATTTTGTTTATTGACCAGACAATGTACCGTTAGGTGGCTGATTGCATATAAAGTGAAATATTGGACACCTCCAATGCTACCGCATAAAAACGAAACTTAACTTACGGAAATACAGCAGATATTAAGAATTCAAAGGATTATTAACAAATTTGAAAGAAGCTTACTTTATTTTTTAAATTAAATTGCTTCGGTCTTTGTAGGTTTCTTAAAATGAATACAAAAATATATATAATTATTTAGACATTTTTTTTAAATTATTTAATAATAATTTGTGCAATGGGAGGAGCACAATTTTATGTAATTTTGACAAACATTTGCATTTACCCAACGACTTAAATGTAATAAGAAATTTAATACTATTAAATTTAAGTTCAATTTATTATTATAATTTGAAATGGTAAACTAAAATTCAGTTGAAACCATCGCTTTGTTTGCGTCACATTTTATATTTTACGATAGTGCCAAAGTTAGATTAAAGCACCTAACATAAAGTTTATGTCTCAAGACAAGGACACGTTCCATCCTGCAGTGCTTGGCTCTTTTCCAGTCATTGCTTATAGTTAAACCACGTTCAGATCGCTTTAACAGTCCATAAAAAACATGTCGGCCATATAACCATGAACTTTTAGGTTATCTTATCAAATATATATTTTAGTGTTTTCAGAAAAGGTTTATGAAATATTTCTATAATTTATTAAATATTTAACATCATTATATGTTTAATTTAATATACACATGTAAAAAAATATATATGTACTATTTAGTATATATATAGTATACATATGTATATAGACAATAATATCACATAAATGTATTTTAAATTATTTGCGATTTGTGTAATTTGTTCATTAATAACCAATTTAACGGAAATATGTGTGCACATTACGTTATTAGTGAAGCAAATACAACATGAAACTCGATTTGTGTAGCAATATCACATTATGGTCGCTATCGTAGTTCATAGAATGTATTAAATGTAGGAAGTATGTCCGATTGTACTCTGTGGTCAGATTTATATATGTATATATGAATATTTTTACGTCTCTGCCGTAGCGCTCCATTAACGATACAACGCTAAATATTTCTGAAATGAAAATTTGTTAATATTTTGCTTTTGATACATATAAATGAACGAATCTGCAAATTTATAATGAAATCGATTCTCATTCATTTTTTTAATTGAAAATAAGTAAAAAAAGAAACTAATTAGTAAAAAATCTCAATTTAAATAAAACAATATAGAAATGGTTAAAAACAGTTGAAATTGTAAGAATATGCCATAATTAGACATAAGATAATCCTTGAACAGCTATACCTATTGCTATGTTTCATTTTGTACCATAACAGTCGTAGTCGTAAAAATTTACGAGATTTTAACGGTCTTATATATAGCTTCTGTGGGTAGTTGATACCGTAATCGCTGTTTGTTGTAGATCCCCTATTATACATATACCTACTAGAGTTACTTCTAATGCTTTGATAAAAATTTGCATCACGTTTTAAGCTTTAGAGTAGTGCCAAAGATAGATTACGTATTTTTCTTGGTTTATTTTGGCAGGACTTGGCACTTATCTCTCGACGGACACGATATGTTTTTTTTAGTATTCTGTTAAAGTGTCATTGGCATCGTTACTCGCTTGGTGAACATTTCATGGTAAATATTTTGGCATGGCATATTTTCAACTGGATATCGGACAGCTGTACAAATTATGAGTTATATTGCTTTACGTTCGTATGTACTCTCGTTCTGTCACAGCATGTAGAATCAATGTTCAAAATTCACTTTATGAGTTATTGGTATAGTAACAATTTTTCACTGTCGTTAGTTATTACAGTCCTTGCTTTTGTTATTGTAAAAATACAATCTCGTAGCATTTTAATTTAAGAACACTGTATCTAGGTTGTTTTAAATGTCATTTTTTTGCAGAAAACATAATAATTTAATCTATATAATTCAATATATAACAAAAATATATATTTAGACTCGTTATTAAAGAAAGAAAATACTTAAATAGTCTAGAATACAAGCATTAGCACTTGTATTATAGAAATGGATCTGTTGTAGCGCAGTTGCGGCGGGGGACACGATTGGATAATTTGGAATTGTCTCGCCGCCGACTGCTGTTCTCCTAAAACGTGACTTGCATTGCGCTCAATGTATGTGTCGGCAGAATATAGATACAGATGATACCGCTTAGTGCTATATATATACAAATGATATATGATAATATTATTATCGTACTATAGTAATAAAAAAATTAAACGTGGAAATGAATATCGCGCTGGTTTTTTATAATAATTTATTAATTGTTTGTTTTTTAGCTTCACACTGCATCTTTTACGTAGCATTATAGGCAGAGAGAACTGTAGGCTTTAGAAACCCAATGTTAAGATATTCTATTCCCGGCTTTCTGACTTTCGAGGGATTATGTGTTAAGAGGCGAAATTAAACGCCGCGCTTTTGATTTGTTACCAGAGCAAAAAAATTAAAATTTAAATTCTTTTCAAGTTGGTAACAAATACATAAGCCGTCATGTTCGCACGTAGACATTGATTGACACGTATTCATTAATGAAATGCCTTTTATACTCATTTCAATTTTCCTATTGTTAGCGTTATATAATATTTTTGGACAAAACGTCACTCTCGTATCAATTTCTTACATAAACATTGCAATGCAATATATGTTTAAGTTACGTATTACGTTATTATTTATATTCCATTCATATGCTTAGCTATATGTGTACTATACACGATTGTAATAGAATTGAATTTGTGTAGTATTTTTTATATAGCAAGTGTACACACAAGTGTAACTGTGAGAATACTCATTTGATTAACCAAGAACTTAAGCCCTTTAATAAAATTCGCGCTTATTAAGTTATATGTATATGGAAATTTAATTAAATAGTTACTAAAAGGTATCGTTTTTAATAATAATTACAAGTAAGCTATACAATTTTATAAAAGAATTCTATATACATTGTATAAAATAAGCAAACATATAAAAAATACACGTGTTACAAAATTAAATTTAACAACGTGTTATTTCAATTACAGTTATGAACCTCCATTCATTAAAATTAAGTGCAGGCTTTATTTGACATAACCTACTTTTACATAAAAAATGTAGTTTCATATTATATAAAATGTGTCAGCAAAAACCCGAGTTGTAATACAAGTCACGTTTTGAGTGAACAACAGCTACCCCGTGGGATGATTCTAAATTATCGTTCTTCAGCGCCACCGCGTTGCTGATAGCTTTACGCCAACCCATTCTTTTAAATTAACTGCTATTATCGTTACGCTAAAAGGAAAATATGTATGTAAAAATGTTTCATATAATAGAGTAATAATTGGAAATAAATTTAAATATAAAGAAGCTTTTCTACTGAAAGAGATTTTTTGAGGAGGTTTTTTAGATATTTGTCCGTAAATGTTTAGATGGTGCATATGTATTTAGTAGAGTAGTTCAACATTACTTAGTAATGTCGCTCAGGCTTTATCTTACTGCTACTACTTACTAGCTTCACGTTGTACCCATGTAGCAGGGTAGATATAAAGAATCTAATATATGAAACATTTTGTTTTACAGTTTCCATTATAATTGGAGACTTTGTATGTTGATACAGGACTTAACGCCCTGCTTTTACACCATAATGACAAAATAAAAATAATTTGTTATTTCTTCTTGAAGTTAACTTCTATTGTCCTCATATATTTAAGAATAGAAGTAGGATATTGCGACTTTTATATGATTGAATTAAATTATTAATTAAGTAAATATAATGATTAAATAAAAAATATGTATTTAATAAATTTTATTTGTTTAATTTTCATTTATTAACTTAAAAATATAATTTAGTAAATTAAGTTTCAGATTAAAATTGGGTAATATAATAACAAAAAGTTAAAATTTCCCGGTAAAACTTTTTGAGTAATTTTTCCCTTTATAAACCTCATAATTTGCCTAGCAGCGTCGGTCACGTAAATAATTAATAGACGCAACGGTCACACTACCTGCCCGCCATTTGTTAGTAATTACTTAAGCTTAAAAGTGTTTCAATTTTTTTGTAATATACTAATATTTTAGGCACAGATTCGAACAATCATACCTTTTTTATTTTTTTAAAAACATATTTTAGAAAGTGGAAAAATAATTCCCACATTGTAGGTACAAACGAATATTTTTATATATAAAAAATACTCCTCGCACTATATAGCATACAGAATGGTAGGAATAGTGAACCTTAAAAGAAACAGTGTTAAAAGACTGTTTTCGTAGAATTCATTATTACTGAGTGGGAATAGAACCTATAAACCGTACCGTTAACGTATTTATAAATTAATGTACATTTTTATGTCAATAATTAAAATGTTTAATAAATGTTTAACTTGTTACAAGTGTCAAAGTATAGTTTAAAGTGTGCAAGGTGATTCGAAACGCCATAAATAAAGAGAAGAAGAAGAAGAAGAAGTGCAAGGTGATATTAAGAACCAAATAGAGCTAACAACAATCAAAACAAAGTGAAACATGTAAATTCATACATGAAAATTACAAAAATATTCATGAGACAATAATTTTATTGGGGACAACTTCGTAAAGTTAATCTCCGAAACCTTAAGGGACTCATTAGTCGTTGATTTATAAGTGTACTATAAATTTATTGCATACGTATTCCGCAGTTAATAGCTTAGGCCATTCTGCGGCTTAACGCAAAACTAAAATTCCGGATTAAAGTTACCAGATAACCATTATTAATGGTTATGGTGAAAATAACACCGAATTTCCATATAAAATTGGTTTCGTTATTAAGTTTTACGCTATTTAAACTCAATGAAAAATATGTTTTATCAACGATTTATTTTACAATTAGGGTTTTTTTTAGCTTCACGCTTTATCCCACACGTGGCAGGGTAGGCAGAGGGAACTGCAGGCACCGTGGGAACCAACTGCTAAGACACGTAGCTTAATCCCTGCTTTCTCCGTCTCTGCTTTCCGCCTTTTTCGAGGCATTGCGTGTTGAATGGCGGAGCTCAACGCAGCGCTTTGCCTAATTTGCCAGAGCGAAGAAAATGGAAATAGAAAAATCTATCTTCCCCGACTGGGAATCGAACCCAGAAACCGTCGCGTTACAGGCAGACGTTGCGCCCCTGCGCCACAACGGTCCTCAATAAGTTCAGGAATTTTAATCACTTTGTATTCACTTCGATGTAAAAGAATATTATGGTATTGATACTAAGTTCGTACATCTAGTTTAATTCGCATATATAGAATAGAATCAATATTATTTAATATTAATCTTAATTATTATACAATAATGAAATGCCTGTAAATGACTTCATATATAAAATTAAAACAGCCAATACACGTTTAATTTCATATATATTTCTATTTCTAAAAAGTTATATTTTTTCTTTACTCTTTTCCTACACTAAATCTGTTTTGTATACACACTTGGAAAGACTACTTTTTGACTTAGAATTTTATTTTTGATCCCATTTTAAGAACATATAACCGATGCTCGAACTACACGTTAGCCAACTGGACTTACTTGACAAACAATTGCGCGCATTCTTTGTCAGTCTCATAATTTCGTCTTACATCAAAAGTTTCCTATAAAAAATATACTTCCTTACTGTACCATCCTTAAAAAGTGTTAGCTACTAGACCATAATTGTATTTATCAATAATGTACTTTATATCATAACTATGCTTTATATCACAAATATCTACTTTAATTTGCAATTGTCATAAAAAGGGCTGTTGTTTAATTTATTTCTGTAAAATGAAGTCTGGAACCTTGCCCGCATATAAAAGTCACTTGAAAATATTACCAAATGTAAAAAAACTGGTAAGTTTTAAGGGGAATAGTTATAGCGGCGGTTGACAAACGGCCGTACTTTTAATTAAAAGCTGCTTAAACTTTACATTAAACTTAAGCACGTTTTAAAGATCATAATAAGTTCTAAGCTGTAAAAAGCATGTTTGTAAATGCTTGTGCTTTATCATCGAATATATTTTTATTGTATTAATGTACAGGGAGACTTTATTAATTAACAGTATAAGTGAATATAAATGACAAGATTTTTTGATATTAAGGCCATTTCTAATAGGGCATCATCCGATTGTAATAGCAATTATTTCGGTTAGATTGCTCTGTATTTTTAGATAATGCAATTATTTAATTAAAATCCTTTAAAAACATCTAACTTTCCTATGTACATTTTTATTATTTGCCATTCGAAATGAAGCTATTTGAAAAAGCTGAACGTCCTGAACAAAATGTAAAAAGTCATTCCGAACGATAACTTTTTGAGTTTCATCCATCCATCACTCAGCTATTCGGCCTTTGAGCTAGTAATCCATACTTTTATAGAGAGATTGTAGTGCCAATTTGCGATATTAAAAACCAGTTCTGTGATACTTTAAGCAGTTTAGTTCCGGTTTAGCTAGTTTAGGTTTAGGGTGAAAGAGTATAAAATATTTGTTATCCAGAAAATTAAACATACAGTCTATAATTAAAAAAGGGATTGTAAAAATAAACAAAATAAAATTAATTTAGTAAAATTAAAAATAAGCCTGATATTATATAGATTTCATACTATTCTATTATATTGTAAAACTGATAACTAAGTGAAATTTCAAGAACTTTCAGAAAAATTGCAAAACTATTTTTTTTTTTTTTTTTTTTTTTAGCTTCACGCTTTATCCCGCACATGGCAGGGTAGGCAGAGGGAACTGCAGGAACCATATGAACCTAGTGTTAAGACACTCCGTTACTTAGTCCCTGCTTACTCCGTCCCCACTTTCCGCCGTTTTCGAGGCATTGCGTGTTGAGTGGCGGAACTCAACGCCGCGCTTTGCCTTAGTTGCCAGAGCGAAGAAAATGGAAATAGAAAAATCCATCTTCCCCGACTGGGGATCGAACCCAGAAAGCGTCGCGTTAGCCGCGTTACAGGCAGACGTTGTGCCTCTGCGCCACGACGGTCCGGTCAAAAACTATTTTTATTTTGTATAATAAATTTAACGACGATGACTGTAAGCAATATTAAATATCAAGTTAATCATTTCTGTTTAACTCATTATAGCTTAGAGTAGGTTCAGTTATTTTAATTTTATCACTAAAATTAAAGGAATAAAATACAACTTAAATGTAGTACTATATTTTGGTATATGTATTTATACATCTTATTCGCATCTATAGAAGAGAGGTATAGTTGTGAAGCAATCATTTGAATCTGGAGTATTTGATTTTATCACAAACTTTAGCATGTGGTTTTTAGGGTGCGAGTGTAAACTTTGTAGCCGTCGTTGCGGAGCCTGTGGTGAGATTTATCTTTAGATAAATTTATTATTATTAATGGAAGTGGATCTTGAAATAAAAAAGCTTTATTTAGGTATTGGGAATAATATGTTATCTTAGAAAACATAAACACACGTCGTTACATAAAACATATAAAATCAAAGTAATTTAATCACTTCAGCTTGCAAACAAACGATGTCACTAAAAATCATCTATAAAAAGTATATGATATTAATATTTCCTACGTATTTCTATAATACTACTAATATTTGTGTTATTATGCTGTTTCTCATAAA
The DNA here is from genome assembly GCA_037178615.1 of Dione vanillae. NCBI lineage: Eukaryota > Metazoa > Arthropoda > Insecta > Lepidoptera > Nymphalidae > Dione > Dione vanillae. Next base: position 167,645 of record JAZFAU010000352.1, read on the forward strand.
GAAGTAGGGAATGTTTTTACAAAAACAATGGGGCTCTAATGTATTTTACTTTAATAAAAGGTGACAAAATAATAAATATATTATAAGCTATAAATATATAGCTTATCATTTCATTTCATTACGTCTTGTAGCTGGTTACGACAATTTCAAGAATGGAATGAAATGTTTTAGAAAAGTTTAAATTGTACACATATACAATGTGTAGGATATAATTTGATTATATAAAAGTTTGATGTTATGTAGTTGAATAGGTAGATAAAGACTACAATGCGATGAATTTTTGTCGCAAACAGAGGAATATAACTTTAAAATATTGTTCTTAGTTTTCACTAATTCATATTAGAGTTTAATATTTAATAAAAAGAGTTTATATATATACTATATGAACATAATAAATAAATAAATAAATAATATATATATATATATATATATATATATATATATATATATATATATATATATATATATATATATATATATATATATATATATATATATATATATATATATATATATATATATATATATATATATATATATATATATATATATTGTTTTTTAAACCATAGAGCTTTGACTAAAATATGTGAAATGTATAAATAAACATTGTTTCTGCTTGGGATTGTGGATAGCACAAATTTCTAAATTTACGTATGAATATTTCATAGGCTGTCCATGCGACCACATCGCATAGATGGAATTTATATTTAGGTTGAAAATGTTTACGAAATATAGCGTAAAGCTAAAATATATGTATATGTTTACTTACTATTGCTATAATTATTGTTACAAAGTATAATTTATATAAAAAATTATAAAATCTTAATTGATTTAGTCTCCATTATCTGCGATATAATATGTAAACAGTGAAGGAAGTTATCGATATCAGCACACATTTCTCCTATGGACAAATCCTTTTACTGCCAATCGTATGAATTGTTTCATATCTTAAGCTCTAAGGAATCTTCAAGAGAAAAATTTAGAGAAGTTAATATATTGACAGTTGCATATCAGTATATACTTGAAATTGTTTTGTATTGTAAAAAGAATATTAATGATTTTACCAAAATTGGCGTTTCCAAGTCTGAGGCATTATCCGTGGCCGTGGGTGCGTGAGATGGGGGTCTCACGCATCCGTTTTCATACGGCCGAGAGGAAGACCGCAGTCCGATATGGCCCCGGACTGCCGGTGTACGCACCAGCGAGTGGTGCGGGGATGGCGAGACCATCTTCGCTCTTCTGGGAAGGGCTCCACGAGCGGAGCAACGCACGGGAGAGGCCGCGGACGTGCTGCGAAAGCGATCCCGTAGCCTCTCTGTTTTTCCGCGCTGTGGCAGCCATCGCAGGGGGTTTTAGTGAGTACAATCTCACATAACCCGGCCTCCGCCCCAGGAGTCGGGTATCTATGAAGATTTCCCCCTGCGTCAACAAAAAAAAAAAAAAAAAAGTCTGAGGCATTAAGTTTAGTGAACCGGTGGTAATATAATAATTAATGTTCAAAAAATGAATCGTGTATGTTATGAATAAAATGATTTAAATTTAAGAACTGCTATTGAGAGCAGTACCAGTGTGTCTCTAACAAGCTGCAGGTCCGAAGTTATCTTTTAAACTACGTGACACGGTTGTTGGTGCTATCTTCATCCCAAAAGATAAAATATTTTACTTTCACACAAGATTACTTCAAATTCTTTATGTTGTGATCGCCATTTTCGTATGAGCAGTACGTGGCTACTCTAGGTACTCTAGGTACTCGTGGCTCTTCTGACACAAAAGTTTTACGGTTGTAAATATTAATACAGCAGTAAGAAAAATTTCACAATCATCATAAAAATTATACTAAGCATGGTAAGAATTTTAAGCATTGTTTTTAGCTCGAATCTTCCGTCAACCAATCACAGGGATTCTCTTTATTTTTCTCATTGCATTTGAACGTCACATAATATTATACAATATATATTTTTTGATTATTTTTATTTTAAAAGCACATTTTACAGTATCAATTACGGAGAAGCGTAGTGTCTCATGTAAGCTTGCTTGTGGGTTCGATTCCCACTCGGGGAATATGGATTTTTCCATAACTAAGTATATAAAAAATGAAATGTAAGCTTTTAAATTTCATGATCGCATAAAATGTAAACAACTTATATAAATAATAGTATAGTGATATTATTGTTGTACGCGATATGAAAGCTATTGAAAAGATAATAGTGTATCGATTTCGCATTTGTATACAACGGGCAAAGTTGTAAAAATTTACGAGTATTCATCGAACGTAAATACGTAGTTTGTTCAATGGTTGTCATTTAAAATTATTAAAAACCTATAGAAGTTTCTACAGCGTTATTTGCAACACTTTGAATGCTGTTGTAAACTAAAACTTCTTTGAGAGCCATTTCTGAAAACTTTTTCTTTTATACATTGAAAATTTCCGTACTCTGCAGTTTGGCGACGGTCCAGGCGGACCTAGAATACATTAGAAAAATGTCATTTTTAAGAAATATTATCTTCAAGTATAATACATACATATTTACAGATACAATATACATATAGATACATGTATCACACTGTATCCCGTATATAGAATATTGACTTTATAAAAATATTTCTTTTTGTATCTCTTAATGTTTTTGTTAAGTCATTTATATATTTTTTTATGAAAAAATATCAAATACTTAAGTAAGCTATTACCTATATAAAATACTTTTTGTTACTATCCTAATAAATCGTCTGTATATTGCTATTGGTGAAGGATCTCTTTTAAACGTGCATTCTTCTTTTGTGTAATGTTATCTCCTTTTTACGGTATCAACGTGACATAGGTGAAGTAAATTATGCTCAACTCGCACGGTTGGAACGCAAAAAATAAAAGAAAAAGTAAAGATCTGCAATATCTGATGTATTTAGAATTTAGATGTTTATATTATATTACAAAACCATTACAATAGAAAAATATAACAAAAAGTTAGTAAGAAATTACTGTTGACTGAAAACGTGACTGTTGTGGGTTCGTTTCTCAATTAGGGAAATAAAGTATTCATTCATAGAAAACACAGAGCGGAATTTCTATTATTGTTCCGCGTCGGTTTCTAATTTTTTACAATATTATCGAAAACTATTCTTATTAAAGAAAACTAGGCTTATTCGTTATATTAGTCCAACACCAAATACTTCATAACTATGACGTATACATACATACATACGAATAAGTTGAAAATGCAGATTTATTAGATATCCATTTCACAGTTGGCTAAGAGTAAATTTGGGTTAACCGCACTACTAAAATAATGGGTATGCGACAAAACGACCAAATGTGGCTTTCGCTTGCTTAAATTAGTTCTCCTTTTGTACTTTTGAATTGTTAAATGTAGTGTTCTTTTTAGACACTAATTGTGTGTAGCAAACAACTTATATTTTCAATGAAAGTATTTTCAGGTTTACGTGAAGCAGGTTATCATATTTATTATAATATATCTTAATACATTTTTCAGTTCACGTATACATTTACGTTCCTATATATATCGTATATTAATATGAATTGATATTAAATAAAATGTAGTTGTAAAAGTTACATTATAACTTCATCATTAAAATTATATTTCCACTTAAACTTAATATTAAAGTTGTCCATTTCTTTTCATTTTCTTTGTCAACAAATTTTTCTACTAGTAATAGATGCGAACGTGAAAATTACGGTTGTGTCGGCGAAAATTCAATTCGGGATGCGGTCATGAGTTGTAATCAGATTGGCAAAAATGAAATACGAGAGTTCGAGGTCCTGACCCATGTCAAATCAGTATTCGCAGGTATACCTCAAATTATTTACGACCGACTCACAGCTATGAACATTTTTGTCACTGCCATAAATTTAATACTACTAAGATTTCTTTGTTGTTTGCTCATTCTTCACCTAGACCTTTTTTTTTATAATATACACAGAAAAATTATTTATTTCATTTTCTAATACTATATGTTTTAAAAATTGTGCCATAATTTAATAAAATGGATGTACTAATATATCACTAATGATTTATATAAATATGATTCTATAAAATATGATACCCTGCCCTAGGTATAATAGTTACTTTGATACGCTTGCGGCGTATTTACGGCGCTTACTTGTGCCCCGTGCCAGAGTAGTTACTGACGCAGGTACTATACAAACTATTCATTATTTGTAGACATGACTGTTGACCATTATCACCATTCGTATATGCTACTTACCATGAGTGAATTAGGCAAGTTTTGTTGATTTAGTCTAGTGGCATTTTGTCTCAAAATTTTCTGGTAAGTATTTTAAGTGTTAGAATAATTACGCAAAGTAAAAATGTATTATATTTCGATTGTACGGTGAACTAATTAAAATATAATTTTATATATAGTAAATCAAATTATAATATAAAAGCATCAGCTTGGTTATACACAATTAAAGCCACACTCTCTATCTCTGTGCATAAAGCACATTAGGTAAACTTGATATAAAATATACTTTAATACAGAGTGACTGGCATATCGATAGTCAAATTGTAACGAGTTATAGAGGAGGCCATTTCCAACTATTTTGTTAGAGAGAATTATTCCTTTACTATTTATTTATGTGAAATAAATTTTTCAAGAATATTTTACGTAATATTTATTTTGTAGTTTCTTTTTATAAGGTCACAAAATTAGACAACGTAGACAATATTTCTTGTAAATTTTATGCTAACAGCAAGTTATGATATCACTAGAAATATTCCTGTTAATGAAAATTCATTCTATTGAGGACCTGACGATTTGATTCCCACTCGGGGAAGATGGATTTTTCTATTTCCATTTTCTTCACTCTGAAAACTAGGTAAAGCGCGGCGCTAAGTTCCGCCACTCAACACGCAATGCCTCAAAGAAAGACAGAAACAAGGACGGAGAAAGCAGGGAGGGATCGTCTTAACATTAAGTTGATATGGTTCCTGCAGTTCCCTTTACCTCCTACCCTGCAATATGCAGGATAAAGCGTGAAGCTAAAAAAACAGAACATCCATTATATATGTAGATAATCTTACATACTAAAAGTTAAAAAAAAATGTCCTAACTCGTTTAGGAGTTCACAACTATCACGTTCACATGTAATAGACGTTTCCATATTGCCACAGAGATGTAAAATTATGTTTCAATATTTTATAACACGAGCTGCCTAACAGCTATGTTTTATTTTTAGTAACACAGTTTTCATAATTGTTCTACCTTCCAACTGGAAAACTGCCAGCAAATAAAAAGCTGCTGAAGTGTTGTGTTTCCGGAAACCATTTTACTAAAATAATTTCGCTCTGAAAATCCTACTTTAATTAAAATCAAAATATACTTTCCCTTCGCCATTGCAGCGTAGTGATTAGTTCAGTGACTGTAAAGCTTAAATAAAGCAATCGCCAGACTAAGTGGATAAATTCACTAATTTGTTTTTCACTGATTCTTTTTGTACTTATACGGTAAAATCAAGCTTACAACATTGTTTTCATTTAGAACTTGCGGACCGTTCGTCACTTTTGCCGCTTAATCTTTGTTCCGGATTTAATTGTTTATAAAAAAGAAATTATATATATATATATATATATATATATATATATATATATATATATATATATATATATATATATATATATATATATATATATATATATATATATATATATATATATATATATATATATATATATATATATATATATATATATATATATATATATATGTAAAAGTCATATTTTGATATCTCAAATACATTCAGACATTCCACTTTTTCTCAACAAAAAAACTTCAAGATCATGCTTCATTTCTTCACCGTAATTTCTTAGCCCAATATTACAAAAAATATATCAATTGTGATATCTACATTTCTTCATGTCTACTTTTTCTCAATTATAGTTCTTTAACTACCACAATTAGAGGCTACCTGTCATGACAGTGAATCACTATGACAACAAATGTGAAGGTAAAAGAATTTCTTAATAAGTATAATTTATTTATGACGCCATTTCAGACAAGTCGGATGTATCACACAAATTGCCGTATTCCCTACCCTTGCATATTTCATGAGAGATCCATAGGATGATTTCTCCATCTCACGGTCTGGGATGAGCATTGTATCCGTTTATCTAGGATATACTTTATGAATATGTATGAAGCAACACATATGTGTAACGTATAATACATTTAGACAATAATATTTGAATAGTAAATTGATTTCAATATAGTTACTTAGAGTTATTACATGGCTTTTGTTTTGAGATGATAGTGTTACGTAAAATAAAGTATAAATCTTCAATATAAGTGATAATACATATGTTATGAAAATTGTAATCGTTATTCAAATAATTAAAATTTTCGAATATAGTTTTTAGTTATTGTAGTCAATACATAAAATGTTATATGGTTTACACTGAAATCTCATAGCGACGAAATCGAAAGTAGTGTATGATTTTATAGCAATTTGTAAGATATAATATAATAAAATAACCGAGGACTGTCGTAGCACAGAGGTGAAACGTCTGCAACGCGACGGTTTCTGGGTTCGATTCTTAGTGAGAAAATGGATTTTTCTATTTCCATTTTCTTCACTCTAGTAACTAGGCCAAGCGCGGCGTTGAGTTCCACCACTCAACACGCAATACCTCGCAAAAAGGCGGAAAGCGGAGATGGAGAAGGCAGGGACTAAGCAACGGAGTGTCTGAACATTAGGTTCCACGGTTCCAGCAGTATATTCTACTTACTGTTCACAAAAAGTATTTGGTTTAAATATTAAATATATAATTTAGATATAGTTATTAACAATAAGAAAAGAAAAATAAATAAGTAAACAACATAAAGACTAATTCTAAAATAAATATTCCATTTACATGTGACTCTTTTCATTAACAGTTAACAAAAACATTCTTTTATTTAAAACTTGATATTTTTGGTAAAATAATACAAATCAAAAGATTCCATAAAGTAGCGAGTATACATACAACTTCTTCTACTTTAATATTAAATGGCTTCTGATTCATTATGTTATACCCTAGTAGCGACATTACCAACAGACATTGGTCAGTTTCTTGTTGGCTTCTTGATAAATAGCAATAAAAGTGATTATTAATTTAGGACCATAATTCATATTGTAAAATCTCTCTGATTCGTTTATATATATTGTGTAAAACATTTTTTTCCCAAAGTCTAGTCTAGATCTACTAAAGATCCACAATAACAGATACTAATTAATATAAAGAGGGTTTTTAGAGTAGTATTGCACGTTCTGCGATCAATAAGTTGAAGAAAAAGAATTTCCGATTATTGTCATACTAAAGCATCAATATTTTTGTTCGATTCTTAGTTCAATTCAATCGAATTTAACATTTTTCTATGTGGGACTCATGTACAATGCAAAAATAAATTATATAAACATAGTTCTATTATTTCGTTTGAAATACTACTGTTAGGGATGTTTGTTGAGAATTAAATGGACCGCTGTCTGCTAAAAGACCTCGGCATCGAACGAAGGCCTTCGTCAATATATTTTTAAGACGTTTGAGAATAAATCGTATATATTTTATAGACAATAATGCATTCTGAATAAATATTATTTATCCAGAATTTTATAAAAAATCTGTGTATATTGTGGGTAATAAATTAATTCATTCAAATTATACTATTATAATATTATTGTCGGTATTTAAAAGAGAGTTTCACTTACAAACAAAATTTTGTTTACAGCAATTACAAATTTCTAATTAGTCGAGCTAAGTTTATCAAACGCAGTGTTTATGTTTATGCATTGCCTTTGTCCACACACAGGCCAGATATTGATAACAGTATCGTTTTCTATGCAAATGATGCCGGTGATTGCATTAACTCAGATAGCGATTAGAAGGTTTGGCTATTTGAGGTAAACCATTATATAACAAACTTGGGCTAAAGCAAGTTGTGAAACTAATCTCGAAGTCGATTATTTTGTATTTATTACAAAGCCTCATTTATAACTGCTTACGTGGATAGCTTTTATGACATAGAAACATAATTTACATTCTAAATTGACTGTGTAAATAAATTTTCTATGTATAAGAGTAATTTACTTATAATCCTTACGAATATAATTAAATTGAAACAATTTCAAATATTTTAGTAAGCACTGTAATAAAAGTCTTTATTTCACAAATGATTTACTTCATTTATATTTTGTGTAGTTTAATTTATATTTTGTGTGACTAATCTGATGTGTTTATTGTATATACATAATGCACGTGTATATGTTTTATTGTAGGTAAAGAATCTATTATAACTGAATCTCTTTTAAAGCCAAGCGTACAAGCATACAATCTCTTTCCATGTGTTCCTAAATCAACATGACTTTATTTCTTATAAAAACTTTTTTTTGATATGTGATGAAATATGTTGAAATAGCTATGTTGAAACATACAGTTGATAATTTTATAATTTATGATATTATTATTTTTTTCAAATTATACTTATTAATTTATAAGAATCTTACTCTTATTATTATTTATTGTATTGTATGTTTTTAATGGTTTTATTACTAGACTTTCACTTTTACACTGTTTTTTTTACATCAAATGTGTATATGATTGACAAATTTAGATAATTTTTCCAAAACAATTTTGGACAAATTAAACAGCTATACAAACGGGCAAAAAGGTATTCCGTATTTTTTATACGAAAACGACATAAAAATAAGTTTAGAATTAATAGTAAATATATTAAATATACGTATCAAAGACAGTAAAGTGTTCATAGTGTTTAAAATAAATTGATAAAAAAATAAAGCCGTTAAACTCTTGTGTTTATTTTGAAGCTATGTTTGAATAAAAATGTTTTTATAAGCTGCAAAGATATTTGAAACTATAATTGACAGCTTCGTGTAATATAAATTATAATAAGCCAAAACGCTAAATTGCATTTTGTTGGCGTCGTTGATTGCGCATATAATTATTAAATTTGCAATTTAAATATATGCATTATTACGATTTCAAACTGTTGCTAATTATATTGTTTTTATTAATGCCTATCATTTAACGGTTCGAAAATTAACATTTAAGCACGCTTAATTATTCCAAGCTTTATCCCGCACATGGCAGGGTAGGCAGAGGGAACTGCAGGAACCATAAGAACCTAGTGTTAAGACACTCCGTTACTTAGTCCCTGCTTACTCCGTCCCCACTATTCCGATTGTACATAATATTAAGATGTAATATCGTGTAAATCTACAATTCAAATGATTCAAAATTATAAATATCACATTTAAGAGCCTGAACAATCTCTTGCTACGATAAATGTATTATTAAGCTTTTTTTTAATATCAAATGTCTTTTGTTAAAATACTTAAAGTGCCCGGTGTCGCTGAAAAGACCATTCAGTGTCAATAGCATAACTGTTGTTGACCTCCACTTAAGTTGTACTTGCGTCCGTCTGAATAATAGAAAGAGGCGTTGTAGATGAGTGAATGAGTAAATGAACGACGAATTTGGTAAGTAAAATAAAGTAGCTCGGACAGTAAGACAGCTCCACTTCGGCTTCAAGTCCTAGGTGCTGCGTTGGGCTTCTAATTCGACAATATACTGATACTGATAATATACTGATTCTTCTGAGTTCTTTGAGACTTCTCTATCTACGTCTCGTCTGGTCTCGTCATGTATATGTTAAATAACGAGTAATTTGCTGTAAGCAAAGTGCATTGTTAATATTTCATGTCCGTAACCTATGTTAAGAAACCTTCACTATATGAAAATACCTACTACGTCTTGATCAGCTACCACTATATTGATAAGTAAAAATTGGCTCTTTTAAAATAATAGACTCTGTCTCAAAAGTAAAAATATTTTTAACAAACATGTCCATGTCAATTTCAAGACTTATTTCAAAATTTAGCTCGAAATGTAATTTAATACTTAACTAGTAAATATGTTGATTGGTATTGTTGTTCATTTCTGGTGAACATTTATAGGGTAGGTAGAGTATGTACCTTGATTCAAAAGCCTCTCACAATTCTAACATAGAGCTACAGAACGTGACTTGTGTTCTGTGTTGATTGCATTTATTTGCCATGTCCAAAGATATATTAGATCAGGATGCAATAAACGCCCTTTCTTGTATCGGTGAATGTCTAGAATCCTTTATATGAAACACTAAACCATATACTACAAGTTGTATAAAGGTATGAATAGCTCTTATATGTTAAGTATATTTTATCAACTATATATCCACTATAGTTTGTTTATAACCTGTAGTGGACAAATATTACTAAAATAAAATTTTACAAAAACCAAAACTTATACTCGCCTATCGGTAATCTTATTAATAATATTGAAGAAGCAGCTTTTATTTTACACGACAATAGGTACAGGTATTTCAAAAACATTTATTTCTCATAAATCTTTTATTATCAAACCTCTTGCGTCATTACGCATCATAATAAAACCTTTATAATAAAATATGATTTTGTGATTCAATGACGTAGTAACATTTACACTACGCATCAAATTTAAATGCGGCTTCCGTCTATAATATATATATATATATATATATATATATATATATATATATATATATATATATATATATATATATATATATATATATATATATATATATATATATATATATATATATATATATATATATATATATATATATATATATATATATATATATATATATATATATATATATATATATATATATATATATATATATATATATATAGAGGAAAGTCACCAAATATGGAATACCATTTTGTTTCTGGGATATATAAAAAAAACTTTATATAAATTTGGTTAGTTTAATGTTTTTACTGACCAGGCATACATTTATGAGAAGTAATTAACAGTCTATAATCAAATATATTAATTATCAAATTAAAATCTAACACAAAAAACAAAATCACAAATGAGTAACCAAATATGGAATAGGACCCCAAATATGGAATATAAATATAAATCAACATAACAATAACAAAATGGTCATTAATATCTAATATCTTGTGATAAATGAAAAAAGTAATACAATTACTTGCAAAAGTTACAGATCCAAGTATCAAACTTTGGATCAGCACAATCATAATGTACCCAGAGCCTACACATCAAGCTTTTAAACCAGCTTTCTCCACTTGTATGGAAAAAAGGCTTGAACAGAAAATACATTCTGCATCAGAAGTCAGGAGTGGACCTGTGGTCCATCAACTCATCATGTTTACTATCTTCATTAAACTGGATAGCACCTAGTTCCTCAATGTCTTGTTCTTCACTATCATCCATATTCTAGTTCGGAGCCCAAGATAGTTTTTCTTCCTAATATAGTAGCCGCTGCTACTTCTGGAGACTGTTGATCTTTTTGGCAGAGATGTAATAAAGTTCTCCTAGGCACTTGAAAATACTGTACCGCTTTCACATACCCCATTTTCTTTTCCCGGACGAATTTTGTAGCTTGTGTCATTTTTTCTTCACTCCAGGTTTTTCGTTTGGTTGATTGTGAAGTGGACATTCTAAAAACAGTCATTCCATATATTGTATAAAGAAATAATATCAATTATCTATCATATAAAATATTAAAATTGAATTATGGACTATTCCATAATTAGACACCGACGATTGTCCATATTTGGATTTTTATACCATTTCAAACTCTTCTAAATATTTTGTCAAGTCACAACATTTTAGTGACAAAAGATCACAAAATGGTGAAATAAACGTTATATCGATACACTAAATATATTTTGACACTTATATATACAAACATAATAGTTGGTAATACTTATTTATTACTTACTTTTAAAATTTATTGCACATAACAAATCAAAACACACTTACCATACGTGAAACATTCGCGTAACTGTTTCGATGGTGTGAATGCGATAGTTAGTAGACTAAATGGAAAAAATATATGGTCGAGTGTTGCGTTTCATACTTATAGTTTTAGAGAAATTAAGGAATTCCATATTAGGACACTATTCCATATTTGGTGACTTTCCTCTATATATATATATATATATATATATATATATATATATATATATATATATATATATATATATATATATATATATATATATATATATATATATATATATATATATATATATATTATAGACAATAATGCATACTGAATAAATATTATTTATCCAGAATTTTATAAAAAATCTGTGTATATTGTGGGTAATAAATTAATTCATTCAAATTATACTATTATAATATTATTGTCGGTATTTAAAAGAGAGTTTCACTTACAAACAAAATTTTGTTTACAGCAATTACAAATTTCTAATTAGTCGAGCTAAGTTTATCAAACGCAGTGTTTATGTTTATGCATTGCCTTTGTCCACACACAGGCCAGATATTGATAACAGTATCGTTTTCTATGCAAATGATGCCGGTGATTGCATTAACTCAGATAGCGATTGGAAGGTTTGGCTATTTGAGGTAAACCATTATATAACAAACTTGGGCTAAAGCAAGTTGTGAAACTAATCTCGAAGTCGATTATTTTGTATTTATTACAAAGCCTCATTTATAACTGCTTACGTGGATAGCTTTTATGACATAGAAACATAATTTACATTCTAAATTGACTGTGTAAATAAATTTTCTATGTATAAGAGTAATTTACTTATAATCCTTACGAATATAATTAAATTGAAACAATTTCAAATATTTTAGTAAGCACTGTAATAAAAGTCTTTATTTCACAAATGATTTACTTCATTTATATTTTGTGTAGTTTAATTTATATTTTGTGTGACTAATCTGATGTGTTTATTGTATATACATAATGCACGTGTATATGTTTTATTGTAGGTAAAGAATCTATTATAACTGAATCTCTTTTAAAGCCAAGCGTACAAGCATACAATCTCTTTCCATGTGTTCCTAAATCAACATGACTTTATTTCTTATAAAAACTTTTTTTTGATATGTGATGAAATATGTTGAAATAGCTATGTTGAAACATACAGTTGATAATTTTATAATTTATGATATTATTATTTTTTTCAAATTATACTTATTAATTTATAAGAATCTTACTCTTATTATTATTTATTGTATTGTATGTTTTTAATGGTTTTATTACTAGACTTTCACTTTTACACTGTTTTTTTTACATCAAATGTGTATATGATTGACAAATTTAGATAATTTTTCCAAAACAATTTTGGACAAATTAAACAGCTATACAAACGGGCAAAAAGGTATTCCGTATTTTTTATACGAAAACGACATAAAAATAAGTTTAGAATTAATAGTAAATATATTAAATATACGTATCAAAGACAGTAAAGTGTTCATAGTGTTTAAAATAAATTGATAAAAAAATAAAGCCGTTAAACTCTTGTGTTTATTTTGAAGCTATGTTTGAATAAAAATGTTTTTATAAGCTGCAAAGATATTTGAAACTATAATTGACAGCTTCGTGTAATATAAATTATAATAAGCCAAAACGCTAAATTGCATTTTGTTGGCGTCGTTGATTGCGCATATAATTATTAAATTTGCAATTTAAATATATGCATTATTACGATTTCAAACTGTTGCTAATTATATTGTTTTTATTAATGCCTATCATTTAACGGTTCGAAAATTAACATTTAAGCACGCTTAATTATTCCACGCTTTATCCCGCACATGGCAGGGTAGGCAGAGGGAACTGCAGGAACCATAAGAACCTAGTGTTAAGACACTCCGTTACTTAGTCCCTGCTTACTCCGTCCCCACTATTCCGATTGTACATAATATTAAGATGTAATATCGTGTAAATCTACAATTCAAATGATTCAAAATTATAAATATCACATTTAAGAGCCTGAACAATCTCTTGCTACGATAAATGTATTATTAAGCTTTTTTTTAATATCAAATGTCTTTGGTTAAAATACTTAAAGTGCCCGGTGTCGCTGAAAAGACCATTCAGTGTCAATAGCATAACTGTTGTTGACCTCCACTTAAGTTGTACTTGCGTCCGTCTGAATAATAGAAAGAGGCGTTGTAGATGAGTGAATGAGTAAATGAACGACGAATTTGGTAAGTAAAATAAAGTAGCTCGGACAGTAAGACAGCTCCACTTCGGCTTCAAGTCCTAGGTGCTGCGTTGGGCTTCTAATTCGACAATATACTGATACTGATAATATACTGATTCTTCTGAGTTCTTTGAGACTTCTCTATCTACGTCTCGTCTGGTCTCGTCATGTATATGTTAAATAACGAGTAATTTGCTGTAAGCAAAGTGCATTGTTAATATTTCATGTCCGTAACCTATGTTAAGAAACCTTCACTATATGAAAATACCTACTACGTCTTGATCAGCTACCACTATATTGATAAGTAAAAATTGGCTCTTTTAAAATAATAGACTCTGTCTCAAAAGTAAAAATATTTTTAACAAACATGTCCATGTCAATTTCAAGACTTATTTCAAAATTTAGCTCGAAATGTAATTTAATACTTAACTAGTAAATATGTTGATTGGTATTGTTGTTCATTTCTGGTGAACATTTATAGGGTAGGTAGAGTATGTACCTTGATTCAAAAGCCTCTCACAATTCTAACATAGAGCTACAGAACGTGACTTGTGTTCTGTGTTGATTGCATTTATTTGCCATGTCCAAAGATATATTAGATCAGGATGCAATAAACGCCCCTTCTTGTATCGGTGAATGTCTAGAATCTTTTATATGAAACACTAAACCATATACTACAAGTTGTATAAAGGTATGAATAGCTCTTATATGTTAAGTATATTTTATCAACTATCACTATAGTTTGTTTATAACCTGTAGTGGACAAATATTACTAAAATAAAATTTTACAAAAACCAAAACTTATACTCGCCTATCGGTAATCTTATTAATAATATCGAAGAAGCAGCTTTTATTTTACACGACAATAGGTACAAGTATTTCAAAAACATTTATTTCTCATAAATCTTTTATTATCAAACCTCTTGCGTCATTACGCATCATAATAACACCTTTATAATAAAATATGATTTTGTGATTCAATGACGTAGTAAGTAACATTTACACTACGCAACAAATTTAAATTTGGCTTCCAAAAATAGTCGGAATCGATAACCAGAAAAGCTTATAAATATATATATATATATATATATATATATATATATATATATATATATATATATATATATATATATATATATATATATATATATATATATATATATATATATATATATATATATATATATATATATATATATATATATATATATATATATATATATATATATATAATATATATATATATATATATATATATATATATATATATATATATATATATATATATATATATATATATATATATATATATATATATATATATATATATATATATATATATATATATATATATATATATATATATATATATATATATATATATATATATATATTAAAAGATTTAAAATTATTTTAACTGTTTCATTTCATAATTAAATATATGTATATTTAATTATTTCAATATTCTGTCTTCTACTTTTAATATAGAAACATCTTTAAAAAATAGTATTATTAAATTAGTAAGATATCATATTATTCAAGATATAATTATTATCAAAGTAATAGAATTTTGGAACTATATAACAAATAAAGAGCTTCACAATATATCCCACAATATCAAGATAGACAGTAGGAACCTAGGTGTAGTTGTGGCCCTCAATTCCACACCTTGTCTTGGTACTAGAGTAAAGAAATGAAAACCATTAACTACCTGAAGTGAGAATTGAGGCCAAAGCCCGCGTGTTTACAATCAGGCGACCGCGACCGTATATGTATTGAAAACACTTTATTTCGATACGGCTCCTTATTTAACTATGATATATTAAAATGTAAAATTGTGATGCCTCTAGATTAGATTAATGATATAAGCTACTTTTTCTTTTTGTCCCCTTACATTTTACTTTAGCCTGATTTATAAGTAGTATGTGTAGATTTATTAGATGCCCATTTCAGAGTTAATAGCTAAGAGTAAACTTGGGTCAACCACACAACTGAAATAATGGGTTACGCGACAAAACGACCAAATGTGGTTTTCCTATGCTTTAATTAGTTTTGTTTTGGCTTAGAGCCGTGCATTAATATCATATACTGGATAATTTTAAGCATAGTAATTATTTTTAATGACTTTCAAATAGTATTTATTTCCATGATCTAAATATCTTTTATTCAAAAATAAGAAACGTGTTGTCCTTTCAAATTTCTTTAATATTGTGTGTGTGTTATTTACGCAACGAGAATTTAACCCATGAAACTTTTTGCTAATTTAAATATAAAATCTAGTCACTCTAGGATAATATAATCTTAATTTGGGAAGTAAAATTAATGTACTGTGTAGTAAAATTCTGTTTTATCTTACAATGTATAAGTTACAAATATGTCCACGCTAAATTCGAAGCCTTATATATATTTTTTTTTCAAGTACATTTTTTAATCTTTTAATCTCTGCTGTCCGCACAAATTTGAGCTCTCAGCGTCGAGATTTAGTCATCGAGAGAGGTTTTTTAAAAATTGGTATGCACATACGTTCACATAGTACGATAGACACACTTTTTTTATTTTTATTATCATTTTTGTTAGTGACGTCTAATGATATATTCTATAACATAGGTTCACATTATGATGCGATTAGAAAAATCGATATGAGGATAGCATTACCGTCATGTTAGAAAACCGCTTCACTGTGTGTCTTTTATGTATAATTTGTAGTTCTGTAGACTCTGACATTTGTTTTTTGGCTTTGCTCTAATTCTTTCTCTTATATTCGAGTGTACTAACCATAGTTGAGCATATACGATAAAATATAAATTATTATGCACACGAGAACAGAGGTTCACGAATAATGCATTATTCTTTCGGACTTAAAGCCATATACATGTTCTGGTATTATATAGGTACACGTAACACGTCGTGACCGGGGTACTAGCTTAGGATGTATGGATATTTCGTGCCTTGCAATCATTATTCTCGAATCTTTTACTTGAATATTACAATCTTTACAAAACTGAGTTTAGATGTATGCTTTAGGAAATCTGTACTTATAAACATACTTATATATTTATAAATATACTTTTTCGAATACAGTGTTCCAATTAAAATAATACAACGTAAATAAGTACAACCACTAACATAAACATATACTTAAAAAAACCTTAACTTTTACATACTTCACCCACTACCTTTATAATAGTCGTTTAAAAGAGGTGTATTTGACCAGTAAATTAAAAAAATCCATTATGGTTTTGGTTCCATTATGGTACTTACTTCGGATAGTTCCATAATACCATAATTATTGAATAGAAATTACTTTGTCAGCATTTGCATATATGAAATATGTATGTAATTCGAAAATTGTTAACTCATCAAGAGACTAGCTTATACCCATTACGCTTACGATCAGGTGCTACTAAGTGATTGCTTTTTACCTATATAGATATCAGGGGAATAGAGATGATCAGAGCAAAAAACTAGCAATGCACTTAATTTTGCATAACAAAGTGGGTATGATAATTTTTATAACAATCAATGAACTTGTGAATATTTAAAAGTTCAAGTAACTATAGCAAATAAGTAAACATAGTGTTTAGTCCAGTCGAGTATTAAAACGCTCCATAATTTTGATTGTTCAAAGGTTTCACTTAGATATATTTCTAATTATAATTATTTTTATGTTATAAAAATAAAAGAATATATAGCAGTAGCAAATAAACAGCATTTAATTTGTAGTTTTCTATCTGAGCTAAATACAATCGTTGACGGTAAACGTGATAAACGCGGGAATTCAAGGATAAAAAATAGCCTTCATTTGTGTTTCTTTATTTTGTGAGTGATTTGCGTCCACAATTTATAGTGTATATACTTATTAAATTATTAACAATTGCTGATTAAGCATATAAAAGTAATAGGTAAGGGTAGACCTCGCTTGACGTTCGAAAACACAGTAACACAGATACTGGAGAAAGGAGAGCATAACGAGGTCAATGACAGTGAACCAGTCGAGAGAGCAGTGCAGGGACTGCAGCGTTTTCTCTGACTACCCCGCTAGGGATAAAATGTAAAGATGTATATGTATGTATGTATGTACTAGTGATGTAACGAATGCCATTTTTTAACATTCGGGAAAGCGAATGCGAATGCGAATATGTGCTATCGACATACACGAATGCGAATGCGAATATTCAGTTATTCTTTTAAATTTGGCGTTAATTATTACAAGATAGCACTTGGAGTGTCCGTCCCATCGTTACTTATTATTCTTTATTGTTAGAAAATATTGCTATATATTTTTAAGATTTTTAAAGTGTTAATCCACACTCAACATAAAAAAAACTATTAATGAAAACATAAAAATTTGAACGCATCGGGACTCAAACCGCGGGTTTAAGACATACAAATATAAATACATTATATCATATAAGAGTCTCATTTTCTCTTTGCAGTCAAGAATCCTGAAAAAAATACTTTATCAAAAATTTATTTGTAAAATGTTCTTACTATATCTATTATAAGTAAAACGCTACATGTAATGAAAGGAGCTTTCTAACCAATTCTGTAACCAATAACTGTTACATGATGAAAGTTACATAATAAATGTAATATTTCCTCTTCTCATACAGTTTACAAAACACATAATTTACTGTTGTTTGAACATTTCATACTAAATAAAAGTAAATACAAACAAATATTATAACCATTGTAATCAAAATACTTCCCCAGGGCTATAACGACAAACCCTTGTCATGTTAACACAAAGATATTGTTCTCTAGAGATAGCTCTCTTAATTTTAGGTCGCAACGATTGCGTCTACGGAGTCTACGATGTTCATAGTATTAAACTTGTGAATTTCTACACTAAAAGATAACGTAAATTTGGCCTTAAAGTGTTTTCTTTTTAAATTATGTCGTATAAATGGAAGACAAAATATATTTAATTATTATACATACATTTACTTTTATTTTCATCTGTTTATGACATATGTACAATATAATTAAGTGATTTTTTATTCTTATTTTATTTTATTATTATATTTGTATAACAAAATGTATGTAATTTTGCTACAAAAATGTGATTTTTATTTGTAATAAATCAATTCAAGAATATTTTAAATATTTATAATATTAATACGTTACATAATACATACTTACGTTTGGTCTAGGTAGGTATGCTATATACATATTTACTCTGACGTAAATATAATATCGTAAACATGCCCGTAAATGGGATCGATATACGCTGCTTATCTTCCAAAAATTGGTATCGTAACTTTTGGCCATGAGTTTCGTATTACTACTGTATAGAATGAGTTTGATTGCAAGCTCGTTCAATAAATCAATGTCCTAGCAAACTTGCAGTATCATCTATGAAAATTTGCTCCGATAACATTTTCACACGTTTCCTTTTGATACTGTTAATATAGAGTCAATAATTTAGGTTACTATGAAACATTTAATAGTTTTACATATACTATCATTTTATAAATTTTAATCAAATTTTTAAGAAATTTAAATTTACAATTTTACTAGAACAACCGTTAGCATAAAATACTAAATTATTTTAAAAGTCACAATAACATATTATTTACTTCAACAACGGCAAATTTTGATAAAAATTATTATTAAAAAAGTTATATATTACACGATATGCAATTTTATATGTTTGCGCGTAAACAAAGTAAATTTGCAAAGAAAAATAAAAATATGCCTAAAGGTATATATGTACTGTAGCTTATAGAGTATACTATTTATGTAAATGTAGCTTTACGAGTATATCTACATATTCTAAGTATACATACATATACAATTACACCTAGGTGTCAAGTCCATTCGCAGCCATTGTTTTGTTCAAAGACTAATGGGGTCCGGCTTGGGCATGTTATTCAAGTGTCAAGAAGATGAATGTCAGGTTATTTATGACTTTATGCCAAAAAATGGATTTAAGCGCTGGGTGTTCTGCACAAAAATATAACGTCATTATTT
Source organism: Dione vanillae (assembly GCA_037178615.1). Taxonomy (NCBI): domain Eukaryota; kingdom Metazoa; phylum Arthropoda; class Insecta; order Lepidoptera; family Nymphalidae; genus Dione; species Dione vanillae. The sequence goes on from JAZFAU010000352.1 coordinate 187,644, forward strand.
ATTTTAAGGACTCGCATAAAAGCGAAATTCGAGCGTTAAAAGGCAAATAAAGGGATGAATGCAATGAAAGGATAAACCATTGCCGCGATATTGCTCCATAAATAATAAAGCTCTCACATTATTAGTTTTCAGTGTTTATATTCAATATATTTTTTCAATTATTTCATATTTTACGTTACGTTGATGATATTGAATCAAAATTGGTATTATTATTGCTAAATTAATGATTTCTTTTATTTAAAAGCTAGCTAGAATTAGACTTGCTTTAAAATATCAGTTACAATGTAACTTTATACATACACATATACTCCGTACTGAATAAAGGAAGTAACGTAAAATTTTGGCAGAAGCAGATTGGTAATATAATATGAGACAATATAATAATATGAGTTTTTACCTTTATTTTTACCTAAAACATTGTTCGTGACAGGAAGCTCAGATTAATCTGTGTTGGCATGCGTTGCAGTGTATTAAATTAAACGTATCAGAGCTATACAGTTAGCTTAGTAGAACACATGTTGCCGTCCGGATCTCATGCATCATTCAGACGAAGGCTGTACAGCTTTTACATTTAGGTTATAGTCAACCGACGAGATTGCATACGTTTTGCAAGTTTATTTGGAAATAACGTAGTGGACGAATGATAGAAACAGGTTTCGACGTCACGTATATTTTTACTGGTGACCTAAATCGAGCAGAGTTCAAAATAACGGTATTACCGTTACTGTTAAATACTAAGTATAGAAAATATTTTTAGATTGCTAAATCTGTATTTCCAAGCCTACTGATACCTTATTTAAATTTGGTAATAAATTGCGATCTATTTCAGAGCATGGGCTAAATATTAATTATTCAAAATGTCAGGTTGTGTAAAATATATTTTCGAATACCAAAATATACGCAATTAATCTGTTTAAAATAATTTTAATTTCACTGTAACCCTTTAGTTGCTATTATATTTTGATTTGTGACATTACTAAGACACCATTATATGGAATGTATTTCACTTATATTATATCATAATTAATGTTAAAGTACAAAATTTGTTTTTTTGCAGAAATCATTTCATATTCCGCTATACATTAAAATATGCATAATTTGTTATAAAAAATATTTAAATTCACAACTTCACTCTAAAAAAATAATTAACGAACTTTTTTTTACAAAAATAAAGCTCTTAAAAATATCGATATTCTGCAAACTATATTCTGTGGTTTTAAAAGCTTTTCCTTGATAACTTGGCAGACTTGCTTACATAACTGTGAGATAAACTAATCGGGGTATGGACACCACATGAAATATTCATGGGTAGAGAATGCGACAATTTGCGCGATATACACTACGTCACGCAAACAACATGCAGATGTGTCTTAAGTTATACCCAACAAACGTTTCCAAATAGTCTGTTGGCTCCAAAATCTGCGGTCCAATTTACATATACAGTGCTACATAATATTATAAGCAAATTGAACTAATTTAAACGACAATCAACTCTGTATTCGAATTATTATAGCACATTATTGTTTACTCCAATTTCACGCGGAAAATAATGTAAATCTATTGCTGTACAAGGACATCATATCTTTACATAATCTCAGTTATCATAACAGAATATTTGCTTTAACCACAAATATATGTATTTGATGAACATAAAGAAATAATAAGGAAAGAAAAACAATTCTTTCTTATATTTGGGGCAATAAAATAAGGTATTGTATTAGTTACGTTTATTGTATTAGGGGTATGAAATATCTAATAAGAGTAAGAATACTTTGTTTTAGATGATGTAATGAAAATATTAATAGTAATAGATAGTAATTTGTTTTGTATGTGTTATACAAAATAAATATTGTATTGTATTTCTAATTTCTACTTTAGATTCTTTATTTTTTAGCTTCACGCTTTATCCCGCACACAGCAGGGTAGGCAGAGGGAACTGCAGGAACCATACGAGCCTAGTGTTAAGACACTCCGCTGCTTAGTTTCTGCTTTCTCCGTCCCCACTTTCCGCCTTTTTCGAAGCATTGTGTGTTGAGTGGCGGAACTCAACGCCACGCTTTGCCTAGTTTCCAGAGCTAAGAAAATGGAAATAGAAAAATCCATCTTCCCCGAGCGGGAATCGAAGCCACAAGCCGTCGCGTTTACAAGCAGACGCTTACGCATCTGCACCACGACGGTCCTCTACTTTAGATAATTTTGTATAAATATAATACTATAATTTATCATAAATTATAATATTTGTTGAACATTAGAATGCATTTATAGTGTATTTGTTATATAATGATAATATTAGTTCTTCACCCCTTTAATCCTTTTTTCTCCTTCATTTCTTATACCTTAAGGTTGCATTTTTTATATTTATATTTTTTATTTCCAAATAGGTGTATAATAAAGAGTGTTATTATAGTTAAATACTCTGTAATGAACATTTTATCACTGCCACCTATACTAAACATTCGTTAAGAGCTTCAAAAGTTGTTAGTCTAATACTCGTGAGGCAGTCCTGATCACCAATTAAAGGCATGCATAATCACTTTAACTGACTTAGTGTCATATGTACTAATCTTACTAGATGTGTCTCAAGGTTTAATAGAAGACATTTTCTGTAAATAATTAAAAAAAAGAAGATCAATATAATACAATAAAAAATATTATTTGTCTTTTGTTTTGTGAGTTGTGTGTTGTTTGGATGTTAAATGAGTATTTAAATTTAATATTTAAATAAAGCCTAAAGAGACAAACATACCGGTGTTTGTGACACAGTTTACTATTACGGCTGGAAAGGTTTACCTATTTAATTTATAGGTAGCTAAAATAATTTCAATTATAATTGCAATCTGGTATTAATTTATTATTGCTTGTGATTAGTAAATATATTATTACTTATCTTTTTCACATTTTTCACTTGTTAGGCCGAGGCCGCTGATTAAACATTTAGAAAACTAAAATTTCCCTAAGCTGAAATTGAACCTAAACATGTATCTACGGTCAGCCACTATACTACATAACCACGATGGCGTCATCTACCCTTACTGTATATTTGTATGTGTATATTTATTCAGATAAATTTACAGAAATAATTCAAACAGAATGATGAACTGCATGTTCCTGCAACCACAAGTCGAAGTTCTAAGCTCAGCATCTAAAACTATGTAGCAGCACAATCTGTCGATGCATCTGTTCAAACTTAAGTGTTTGGAAACATAGTTGATAGTTGAAGCAAAGATGGAATACCTAAATGTACGTATGTACAAGGAATTATGCTATTTAAATAATACCTACATGAATAACACAGACAAACATACCTATGTGTAGTGATGAATTATGTAAAAATTCTTTATTATTTCTGTTAAAAAGGACAATAATATATAAATGATAAATATAATATAATAAGTAATAAATATTATAGTATACAGCTTCAAACGTTTTCTTCACAAGGAGAACCTTATGTTACTCCGTTTTACATCAAATTGTTACTTATGAAAACCTATTTCCAAAAGTCCTTTGACAAAGTGCATCTTAAAACGTTACAGTAATTAAATACGATAGCTACATTCCTGTCCAACTGCAAACGTAAAAATTATTTACTGATATTTAATTTTCAGATCACATTTAATAGTGAAACCCTTAATGTCTTTTAATCAATTTTCAAAGTAGATTAAGACAAATTTAAATTCGAAAATTTTTGTTAGTGTGAATCAACCAATAAAATACATTTAACTCTGCTTTTCATTAAAAATCATTTTATACTCATCATTGAAATTACCTTACATAAAAATTCCATAGTTTTCTATATATACGACTTCATTGCTTTTGTATATATAAAATAAGAAAAGATATATAATAAGAGATGTTTTCTCACTCGATTTTAAGTACGGAACACAACTACTATATTTAGTGCTTGTTCTAGGCATTCACAAAATTACATCACAATATTACTTTCAGTTCTTATAATATAATTGAAAAGGTAATATACATTTTTTATAACTTCACGCTGTTTCTCTCATATAGCGAGGTAAGTAAAGTGAACCTAGTATTAAGAAACCGAATCTCTGCCTTTCGAAATACAGCGATCTTTTCTTTTTATCCTAACGAGAGAAATGAAAATGTTATATTCTTCCAAATAGGAATTGAACTCACAACCGTTGCATGTACACTCATTCCCTGTGTCGCTGTTCAATAACGGTGTATTGTTAATATAAATCATTAAAAGTAGATTTAATTCCTTACAAATGCAAAATATTTTCTTATTTATAATAAATATCATATGCATACAATCATAATATTCCATAAATAAAAATAACCATAAAAATATTTTGAAAAATATATAATACGGTATACCCGTAACGTAACAAAAATATCAAACGTTGCATACAACAATATAAATAGAACAGATTTTATAAAGCATAGGTCGAGAGCGCTTTAGAACGTTGACAAGATAAACTCAAAAATATAAGGAGTGGGCAGACATTATCCGCACCAGCTGTACGCTGCGAACTCTGTCACATTACAACAGGTTTTATGCGTCGCTCGAGCGAATCTTACCGTAATTTTCAACATTTTCTTCTTAGAACACAAATTGAAACTTGAATTGGGAGACTTTGTGGTCTTAAATTTCATTATTTGTATCTTGGCAACGAAATTTGAACGATAAAAGAAGCTACTGTCTCGCGTCGTGTTTCAGCCTGTTTTATGTTTATGACATAAGTTAGGGTGTGAACCAGGGAAGTATCTTTGTTATTTTCATTATGTTTCTTAATGCCCCCATTTATTTATATAGCAGCGGTTTATGAGAAGATATTTTAATTTGTATATATATATATATATATATATATATATATATATATATATATATATATATATATATATATATATATATATATATATATATATATATATATATATATATATATATATATATATATATATATATATATATATATATATATATATATATATATATATATATATATATATATATATATATATATATATATATATATATATATATATATATATATATATATATATATATATATACACATTAAAATACAATATAACCTCTTACATCAATTTCGTTTTTACAAGAAGAACGACATTTTCTTCCTCCCCATCGCTGACTGTAATTTTATTGTTGGGATAAACTTTACGATACTGAATACTTTTACTGCCGTCGTGCCCTAAACATAAAAGGGTTACGACTGAGATGAACATTACCTTTCTTTTATGCTTCTTGTATTTATTAAAAAAAGATAAAGCTGTAAATTAAACTGATATTACCGGCTACGTTCCATAAGCCTCGCTTATATAAATATATATGTATATAAGCGAGGTTTATGGAACGTAGTCGAGACTAGCAAATTTATGTTGCTTAAGGAATTTAAATATGTATATCATAAAATAATGTAAAATAGTAGGTCAATTTTACTTTTGAGTATCAATCATAGTTGTAAGTATTTATGAAAATTTCCGGGTAATGATAAATATCAATTATATCATATTTAGTTGACCAAAATAAAACGGGAAATCAGAAAATTTATATAAAACATATAATGTCATTAAAAAATATTCTAATTATGGAACAATGAAAACTACTTCCACATGTTCGTTTCTCCTCATTTCGTGGCTGAGATACGATACAAATAAAATTATAAGAACAATATACTGACAATTTTATCTCTAGTATTAAAAATTTTAAACAAACTACAATAAACTCAACATTATATTAAAACTATTTCTTACCTGCGTCTAGTTGTTCCTTTTTACTATCACAGAAAAAGGAGAACCAAAAAATGTGTCCGTAAAAAATAAGCTGTATTTTTTTACTCTTAAGTCCAGTCTACATCAAATGTACACAATGGTAATACTCCTCTATGTTGTAATGTTTTCAATTTTTAGTCAAATAAGTAATACAGTATTATAGTATTTCTCATAAATAGAAATGCTAGGTGACGTATCGGTTCATATGGCATCTTTCCCATACCTTACTTGTTAAATCTTTAAAACCATTTAGTTTAAGTATATTAAATGTATAAAGTTATTGATTTTATGCCATCCCTTTATATTTAAATAGATATATACATGCCGTAGTACTTTATTGAATGGAAAATATCCAATACAAGTCACGTTTCGGGAGAACAGCGGTTCCACGATACAACGCGTTCGAATTTTCCAATAGCACTGCAACCGCTACCGATAATGGTATAGTAGCATTATCTTATGATAACTTATGGCAATATAATAAATCTTTATATACTTATATTTTTAAAGTAATATTAAAAATAAGTACTTAAATTTAATACATTTCAATATACTCGACTAATACAAAATTTTATTTTGTAAAAGTAATGAATTAAAAATAAATTATATTATAAGTTTCGTTAGATCTAGCAATTAATATTAAATAAAAAAATTATAATGAGCTACTAGATTCGTTATAGAGACAATAATGCACATTGTGTCTTGATCTCACTATGTCGATCTAAAATGTATAAGTTATTAAAAATTAATATATTACAATAATGTTGAAAGTTATAGCTACCACATAGAACTTTGTACTATTTCTATTTTTAATATGTATAGATATTGTTGTAAATAATATATTTCTATTTCTTCATATGTACACTACAAATGTTTTTTTAATGTACACTCACAAATGATCGCAAAAACTCAAGATTCAAAGCAATCAACACCAAAATGGCCGCAAGGGTTATTTCAGACCAAGCAATGAGAAGTAATGATGAAGCGAAATTCTTGTGGGAAGAGAATGTGAATCATTTGCTTGCATACTAGAACGCTAGAGCCGAACAATCTCTTACCCCTCAGATGCCTTTGTAAATACCGTAGATATTGATTTAAATTAGTTTTTGTATGGTTAGTAAATATCCTGTAGATCGATAATCTTGAAAAAAAAAACCCTGTATATGTTTATGATATATTTTTATGATTTTAAAAGAATTAATCCATAATAAGTATAGAAAATATGCTTAAAGAGAATATATAAAAATTATCACGCAGTGGGCTGCCCGCTTTATATCTATCTAATGAAATAAATTGTAAAAAACATTATAAAATATTTCTAAAAAAAATGTGTTTTGGGATTATAAATGTATTTTAGGAGTTATATCATAGGAAAATATTTGATACAGCTACAGCTACAGTAATTGAAAATTTACATCCGCCGAATTTTGTTTTATTCAGAAGAAAACAGTATCTAATGATAGCAATGATTTTGAAATTTTCACACAATTGAGACGCGTGGAGCCTATCACGCACGTTTTTGCAGTCTTCGTGTTAAATGGAGTGGAAACTGTGATAAATTACACTCTAATGTTCTTTTTTCACTGTTGATTTTGTCAAACGTGCTAAACGTGTAAGTAATTGTTTTGGGTGGTTTTAAAGTTAATATTTCATTTGAGACAAAGATTATGATGTTTGAAAGAGACGGAGAAAGGACAGAATACAACATTTTTTAAATGGAAAATCAATAAAGCAACTGAGTGAAGTAGTACAAATAAATGACAATAGACGAGGCGAAAGAGGTGGGCAGAGTTCGCTAGCTACGTTCTCTCTTACTACCCGGCTAGGGATAAAACCAGAAGGTACGTATGTATATATTTTAATTGATATAATATCTTTGCTTATAAAAATTATAAATATGTTCTTAAGCGTTCATAGAAGTGAATATTACAATACTATATAAAACTTTGAATTGTAGTAATAACACCTCCTCATATGTTTTACCTTTCTAAAAATAAAAAATCCCTGCTCTTCTAGTGGTTGTTTCCATGTAATATGAAACTATGGGACCGTGCGATACTTATAGTTCCATTATGAGAAGTTTATCATGTACCACGATATAACAGGCCTTTTATAATACCTACATGCTTTCCATAAACATCAATATTCAAATGCGCCGCTCTAAAAACTCATATGGTCCAGGTTTTTATGATAGGGTATTTTTCATCGCTTGAATATTAGAGTGAAAATCCCGCACGTATCGTAGCACCAATTGAGCTATATTTTCTGAACGGACCTTTGAATATTCCATGGGATTTGAAAGGTTCTGACCAAATTTGTTACTTTAACAGCAAAACAACAAAATTTATCTAAGAAATACAAAATATTTGTGTACCACAAATACAGCTACCGTATTGTTATTGGAAATTGAATTGGTAAGAACACAAAAGTTATAGCTGTTCTATTTTCTCTAAACAAAAGAAAACTAATCAACCGTAATTGAGACAACGTTTACGTTTTCATTACTCAGCTCGTAAAGGTCTAATTAAAATTAAGATTTATAATAGAATTGTTTACGAATAATACACAATCTTTTTAATATTTGTTAGAGTTTCCTCTCGTGTAATTTGTTTCAATTAACCAAGGGACGTGAACTCGACAGATTCACTGAATCATTTTTCTCTCACTAATAACGCGAGACGTTGACAAATGACCAAATTATACGTTCACTATATGTTGTTAAAAGTACGCTTTAAGAAAAATGATCTGTATTACGTGAGCAAATTTTAAATCAATGCTATTTGGTATATTAGGAAACTACAACTTTGTAAAATTTACCGATATATACCATGGTACAGTAGCACAGCAACATATTGTAAGCTTAATGTTTATGGGTTTGATTTCAACATGAAGGAAAAGGTTCGTCATTTTGATGCTATCTAGTGAAATATTTTTACTGAGTTTCGCTTAAACAAGCGTTCTTCTACTGTGTAATATTGTATTCTCTAAACCGTACAAAATCTTTTAGGTGTTTTCCATTGTATGCAATAATGGTAAAATGAATTGTATTGGCGAAAATAAACTATAAAAAAGAAGTGAAAAGTTGTAGATCAGGTTCAACTCAGAGTAGCGTGTATAATTTTGTGTATGTGTATTTTTTACCTTACTAATCCAATAAAACTATTTCAGATCTAGTTTCTAGTAATTTACGAGGCTTGCACTTTGTGACAAAATTTTAAACTAACCTCAATTTAAATCTAATCAGATATAGTCAATATTATAATATTCCTATAAATGATTATACAAATCACTCTTTAATGATATGTCATATTCTAAACAAATTGTATTAAAATCCTACATTCCAATGAATATTCTCATTAAGAATGACAATACCATCTGATTAACTACCATCTTTCTCATTAACAATATTGCTTTCCTGGTATAATTTTCTAAAAATATTGAAAATTAGATACCTCAAATATATTCAATCCGGGTGTAGATATTTGTAATTTATTAAAAATGGAATTTATTAAGCAAATAGTGTTATTGTGCAAAATGACATTAAACAAAGTTTTTATAAAACATAAAAGAAATATATAGGACACAGTATATAAATATAAATCATTTTCTATTACGAATAACAGCACATTTATCTTATAAAGAAAGGATTTTTGTTATATTTCTCGTTTTGTAAGAAAAATGGAGTTTATTAACAGTATCGGCGAGCCCGGCCCCAGAGATATGGTGACTGAAACCACTAATATTTCAGTCTGAAATATAACTGCGATTTATTCATGTGTAATACTTGAAATAAAAATTGACCGCTGGAAAGTAGAGTTCTGAACAAAATAATTACTTTATTAGTTCACATTAAATAAGAATTAAGTAATATAGTAAAAAATGTTTAAATTTTTTACAAAATATATAATTAGATTTATATTGCTTTCTTACTTGCTTGCTTAGCTTCACGCTTTATCCCGCACATGGCAGGGTAGGTAGAGGTAACTGCAGGAACAGGGGGAACCTAGTGTTAAGACACTCCGTTGCTTAGTCTTTCTCCGTCTCCGCTTTCCGCCTTTTTTGAGACATTGCGTGTTGAGTTGCGGAACTCAACGCCGTGCTTTGCCTAGTTTGCCAGAGCGAAAAAAATGGAAATAAAAAAAATCCATCTTCCCAGACTGAGGATCGAACCCACAAACCGTTGCGTTACAGGCAGACGTTGCGCCTCTGCACCACGACGGATTTATATTGTCCTTATATAATATAAAATATTATTGAAATAAAAGTAAATATATATAAATTTGACATTCAGGTGACCTTTATAAATAAGAATTTGAATTTTGGCGAGATATTATTCTCGTCAAAATTCAAAGTATAATAAGTTAAAATGAAAGCACATACATACATTTTACTTAAAAAGAACAAACGTTACTTTTTAAATTATAACTCATCTATCCTGCACGTGTATTGTGCCAATTCTATCTGTATATTAATCGATAGTCTTTATATATAAGCCAAGTTTAAAGTAAATATATTGGTTGAAATTCGTTATCGTTAACATGTACAGAGGTAATTAGTATAATAAATTACACGCATGCTAATGACGTGGGTGTATAGGAACTTGTTTGATACAATATCGTTATCCGAGCTGCGATCACAATCTGAAATCTGAACACAAGAATAATGGGAAACTGTCACACGTACTGGAGTATTTTTGACACACACGATTTGTAGGCATCAATCACAGCTAGAGCTCGACGGTGGAAATATTTGACATTTAATTATTCATTTCCAGGTTCCATTTCAGGATATGTTTGACATTTGTTGTTGAATAATGTATATAAAAAAATCAATAAAGTGAAAATTGATATAACACTATGGCTATAACGGGACAGATCTGATTGAATGCTGTGATCATCGAATCAAAATCCATCAGGGAGATTGAATTTATTTATGCCAAAATTAGAATTTAAATCACTAATAGACATTTACTACAGTATATTTTGCGTAAAAAATATATATTAATATTTTAGAGCTCTACTTCTGTCTAATAAATCCTGAATCAGCTAATAAACTTTTGTGAAAAATACATATATATACTTCAAAATGAATGTGGCTACCTATTTAAAAATAAACAAACCGTACTCAATCATTTAGGTTGTGCTATAAATATTTTTATAATGTTCATCCCTTCAGTTAATATTTAAGTTACCTACATTATACAGCCGCCCAACAGCCGGTGTCGCGGTCAGTGGTAAATATATCTGGGGCGGTCGTGTTTATGCATATTTCATGAACCCCGATCGCAACTGACCGGTCTGCCTAATTGTGATCTATTCGATCTTAACATTCACTGAGTTATTTTAACTTAAAGGTTTGAAAGTTAAAGAAAATACTTGTATAATATGTTTTTGATTTCGAATTTCTTGTTAATTTCTTTATAGTGAGGAAAGGTGATTCGTCACTATAAAGAAATTAACAAGAACTAGATAAAGGCCATTACATTTTTTCAAATTATAATTATAAATTAATTACATTACTCTACCTGACCAACATTATTAGTAACATTTTATATATATTTAATCAATATAGTATAAAAATCATGAAATGCACCTTATTAAAGTACGATAAAAACTATTGGTCTATCCGATATAAAATGAAATGAATATACCAATTATAACACCCAATATCAAGCTTTTAGGAACACTTCAAAAGAATTTCATATACCTATAAATAACAATTATTGCTTAATGAATTCACAATGAGAACAATTTGTTTCGGTAACAGAATATCGTTGATATTTTCAATATTAAAATGAAAACCAATTGCAGAAAATTAATTACTCAGTATTAAGTACGTAATACGAATTCACCCGAAATATCGAGTGGAGCGTGAATCGATAATAATCATTTTACTTTGCTATGTTTAAGTTGATAGTGTGGTTTTTCACTGTATTTGTATTGTTTTAAAACATTAATTATATTATTTTTTTATGCTTCAGTTATTGGTGCTATCTTTATATTATTTATCTGTAACTAATGTCGGTAAAAACAGTGCCCTTGAGTGAAGCGTAAAGTGTAAAACATTATTCAGGAACATTAAGATTTATGTATTATTACATATATTTTAATATTATGTAGATTTTAATTTCATTAAAATTGTAATATAGATAATTAAAAGAGCAACTGCTGTATGTTTATGGTTCTTCGCAGCAAAAGTGCCTTTTGAACCGATGGAAGTGACATGATCACTCAACGATTGTTTCTAAAGGTGCTTGTGAAAGTCTATTTGATTAAAAATTAATTTTAATTTATATTTGTTTGTTCTTATACTTAAAAGTATGTAAAACATAGCGTAATTTTTCAAATGTTCTTAATAGAATATTTTAGTACCATAGATAGTTTAGTAACGATCAATGGAAAAAAAAACAAAAATGCTTTTTGAAGGCTGTTCCTTCAGGTCACATTAGTCGCTAAATAAATAAGCGTTAGGGTGAAAGTACCCTGGGGAGAGGACCATGTGAATGGTTTATAGAACAACCTCCAACTCTGTGGAGTGATGACATATTACAAGTGGAAGGCAACAGTTAGAAGCGATGAGTCAAATTTGATCTCAAATGCACGATATTGTTCACCAGCAACGAAGACAATTTAATAATGTTATCCAAGCGGTTGTGGTATATAAAGCTATGAAAATATATTTCTAAATTTTATTAAATTTGAAAGTGAGTGTATGAACTTCTCAGTAGGTATATTATAAAAAAATAAGGAACTGATGTAAATTTTCAAATATAAGCAACTGCCCAGTCAGACAGATGTCATGTTGTCGTGGCAGCCGTCATTATTAATATTTTTATGAGACGTACGTGCTACGTGAAATTTATACAGAGTACTATGTAAATTTATTCGACAAACAAATCATGTCAGCTGGAAACCGAACAATTCAGTTCGTCGTAAAAAAGTGAAAAAATACAACATTTACAAGTAAGTTTCAATATTTTTTTTGGACATTCATACTCAATAAGTAAGTAATGTATAATTGACTTCAAAAAATTAAGTCCTCTTCCTCATATTTGTTATTATAAAGATTAATAAAGTGTCTCGAAAGTACCTACCCTAGGAGCTTAACTATTCCACACCTCGATATTCCTTATTTTTAATAATATTTCAATAGAATTAGGATTCTCTAAAGCGTTAATTTGAAACGTTTTTTATAAGTTAATCAAAGAAGAAAAAGCTATTTAGCATCTTCAATCTGAATAAATATTTTGGAGTTCTGTACCTCAAAAGAAGAAAATCGAACCTTTATAGGATCACTTTGTTGTCCGTTTGCCTGTCTATCCCTCTGTCAAGACCATTATCAGCTCCAAATGCATTCGAGAAATCAATAACGCGTGGAGCTTACAAAGTAAATTCAAATGGATTTCAAGGTTGTTGGTAAAGTCCCTTGACGTATAGAAAAAATGAAGGTTTTAAATCAACGTAATAAAAGAAATATTGGAAATTGTAATAAAAAAAAATATAGTTTATTACAAAAATAAACTAGTTATTAACTTACATTTGTAGGTCATTTTACACAAAATGACTCAAAGTTAAGTATTTTTACTTTTATAATTGGTACTTTTGTTATTAACAGGCATGAAATTATTAAAAATGTAGAAAAGAAACGCGAACACGAACGATTTATTTAAATTATAAAGGCAGATAAGTGAAGTTCGTAACGTAGGTTAACTGAATATGATAAAAGAACAATCAAGTATTTACTACAAATATTACCACTTTATAAATTAACAATAAATTATTGCACAAATATTGAAAGAACAAAGTAAATAAGAGGATAAGAATAGAAGGAGACCAGATAGGAAGACCTAGTCAATAAATAACAGCTGTTGGTCCAGCATAAGATGTGCTTGGAAAGAATTCACTTCCCACACGAATAAAAGGGTCTTTATAAAGTGGACGTATATAAGTATTCACTGAAAGTTGACCGTAAGACCTTTTCGAGAGGTCGACGTCTGCTCTGCCCTGTGACGTTATTGATCGCCACTTTAATAAAATTTGTTGATATTTTCTCACGTAGTTCGCGACGATACTTTTTCTTTCGATTTTTTCTGCGCAAGTCCTCTAACGGTCATTTATGTTATAAGTAGCTCTAAAATACTGATTCAGAGCTTTATTCTACGGTCTAGTATATTTATTCTTTATAGAACATCTTAAAGTCTATCACAAATTAGGAGCTACATTTGGTAATTCTCTGAGAGAATGCTATTTTTATTAAATATTTTTGTGATTTTTAAAGTGTTAATCCACACTGAGGATAGAAAAAATACTTAAAAATTTGAACGCAGCGGCGGTCAGTGTGGATTAACACATTTATTAAAAATAGCATTCTCTCTCGCCAAACGATTGTTCTTTGTAATAATCTTTGGGTAACGGAAATTTGTAAAAATCTCCCTACAGAGATACTAACAACGAAATAAATTGTATAAAGCATATAAGAAATGTCGACGCAGCGTGATGAAGAACGCATAGCTCAGCGGTGAGAGCGCTTGCACGGTTGGCAAGAGGGCTGCGAGTCCCGCTGCGTTCAAATTTTTATATATTTTCTTTAAGTATTTATATATAAAAGATTTATTATTTAGTACAAACACTTTTAGGCATACAATGTGTGTTAATAAAAAACCCATAGTCCGAAAATAGAGTAAGATTTTTTATAAGATTTTCTCTTTCTGTCTCAAAATATAGAGTAACAAAAAATATTCTTGTAAAATTATATATTTATCTTAATATTTATTATCATACGTATGAATACACAGTAATATGTATATAACTTTAAGACGCGAGTGTTATACGTACGTAAATAAATCATATTTAGAAACATTGTAACGTAAACAAGATTTACTACTTACAAAATTTACTTACAATGTATAAAGTTTTGACTATTTTTCCCTACTTTCTAGATAAAATGTTTCAAATAAGTAAGTACGGACCAACTTTGTCGACTTCTAGCAGTAATATTGAAGTTAACAAATGCAAGGCCTGACATAAATAATGTATACAGACAATGCGGCTTACTACTTAGTTTCGTAGGCTGAAACAGACCCAAACCGGAGGAAATTCAAATTCATTCCACCTTAAGAATAAACTTTGAATTACTTTTAAACTTAGAACAAGCTTCAACGATGAAATATCTTCCACAGTAATAGTTGTTATAAATTGTTGAAACAACGTAAGTTATGTAAAGTTTACAAGAAATGTTTTTGAGTAGGATTGTAGAAATAGCATTGTGGAATATTTCTAAGATTTTAATGCGTTATATTATAGAAAAATGTATAAGCTATAAGCTTTTAAACAATGTCAATATTGACATTGTGAAGATGAAAGCTCTCGTGAAACTGACATCAAAACACAAACTAAACGTGTAACTCTAAAACGCATAACTTATGTATGATAACACAATATAAATTTTCGATATATTTTTTTAACTTTTTATATATATATATATATAAAAAGGTAAAAGCACCAATGGTGGACAGTGAACCAAAAGATGACACTTTCAACAATTAAGTTCAATATTAAGAATATTTTTACTTGTATATCACAATTATTAGTACCAGAAAATGGTTGTTTCACCTGTTAATCAAATAGCACAACCATAACAGCGGTCTTTTGCTTAAAAACTTAAAATAGTATGAATTATTGCGAGCAATGTGACGAAGTCACACGTTTTTAATCATTTCTTGTGAGTTTAGCTAAGGACGCCGCAGCGGTACAAGTGATTTTAATAAATTTTAAAAAGATATTGTTTTGTTATTTGTTATGTTATGTATTGATTTATATTTTCTAAACATTAGAACAATTCTTTATTTGTTCCGATATTATTTTTCTAAAAAATCATAAGTGTCTATTATTGGTACCGAAAATAGTCAGAATACCCTAAAGATGACATGCAAGTCTACTTTTGGTGCAGTAACGAAACCTATTCCTAAGCGTAGGTTTATGCAATTATCAACACTATTTTCAACAACACAATTACCTACTGTTAAAATTGAGGCAATATTATAACACTCCAATAGTAAACAGGGTGTCAATTTTTGGGGTATGTTTTTTTGATGGTCGGGTTTTTCAAGATGCCACCTATAAGAGGCCAGAAGTTCAAAATCAAAGGAACTGGAACATGACTAAAATTTTATTCTTATAAAACTTTTGATACTTAGTCAAGGATTTCAGTTAATGCTAATAAAAAGAATTTTATAATATTCAGTTATGTCATTTTAAGCTTATTTTATAATATATTTGATGATTTTTATATTCAGGCTTGCATGTCAACTATTGGTACAAATAAGTGTCAACTATTGGTGTTTTGATTTATGAATGTGTTATCTTTAGGGTCATTAAACTTAATTAATAAAAATGGAATTTTTATTTTAATTTACGTTGATTTGGTGGGTCTTTAGTTTAAAATATACTTTTGTATAAACCAAGGTGGAATTAAATTTTTTGTTTCTTTTGTATTTCTTTTCCAATAAACAGTAAAAAAAGATTTTTGTTTAAATCTTGTGTCATCCTTATAATTTCTACCATATATATATCTTCACGCTATATCCCGCACATTGCAGGTTAGGTAGAGGGAACTGCAGGGACCGTAGTAACCTAGTATTAAGACACTCCGTTGCTTAGTCGCTGCTTTATCCGTCCCTGCTTTCCGTCTTTTTGAGGCATTGCGTGTTGAGTGTGAGCGCTTTGCCTACTTTACCAGAGCGAAGAAAATGGAATTAGAAAAATCCATCTTCCCCGACTGGGGATCGAACCCAGAAACCGTCACGTTACAGGCAGAATAGAAATTTAATAATTATAATAATAAATCTAGTCAAAGCTTATAAATATTACAATAAGCTAAATTATGAAACATTCAATTGTAAGTTGCAATGATCCGATTGCAGACATGATCACCACAACTAGCAGATCCGATTTTTACTTTCATTTCAAGATAAAATATTTTTTTTTGTTCACAAAATATTGCGAAGTATGTATATTGTTTTAGTATATAAATATGTTGTTCAAAAATAATAAGAGTGATATTCTTTGTAAATGAAATTCTATTTGCTCAGTTTTTGTATTCTGAGAAATGACGAGAATAATAGGAAACTGTCACACGTTACACTGGTAGCATTTTTTTGACACACGATTTATACCCATCAATCACAGCTAAATCGAGGTAGGTACAAAAATAATATTAAAGGACAGATTTTTTGCGTTTTAGATGGAAATTATAAAAAAATATCATTTTTGAAAATGTATAGTTTTTTTTTTTAATTCATTGAGGACCATTGTGGCGCAGAGGTGTAGCGTCTACCCGTAAACGCGACGGTTTGTGGGTTCGATTCCCACTCGGCGAAGATGGTATTTTCTATTTCCATTTTCTTCGCCCTGAACACTAGGCAAAGCGTGGTGTTGAGTTCCACCACTCAACACGCAATGCCTCGATATTATTATAAGCTATCGCTGATCTTCTTATTATTATATTTATATTGAAATATATTCCCCTATATTAATATATTCCCTATTTTAAATACGATATTAAATACAATACCAAATATCTGTTACAGTTAATGCATTTTTCATGAGTATCGATCAGTAAAATCAGACCGTTCTGATTTAATATTACAATAATTAATGTGCTTGCGGCGTGAATTATGATTTTTTTCTTTCATTTTATTTGCGTCTATTTAAAAACACAGTATTATATTCTAAATCGAATGTGCGTTGTAGTTTAAAGTACGGTATTTCTATTCCCTTAGCAAAAAAGGATGTTATAAGAAAAGGATAAATTTATTAATTAGGATTGTTCTTTTCTTATAAGATTAGCTATATGTTCTTTTTATGTATATATACGTATTATATAGTGTCTCATAGGAATTTTATTTTATTGTTTTTGGATACATATGTGTTTTAAGTAAATTTATTTATAATTATGAAGGTATTCATTTAGGTATGAGTTTATATATGTTTATGGTGCTATATTTAAGTCAAGCAAGTACATGGCCTACCGTTTTGGAAGACTCCTATACCTTAAGGTTACCTGGCAGAGATCGCTTATAGCGATCAACTGCTTTTTTGGATATTTTATTTATGTTGCACAATAAAGTATTATTATTATTATAAATCATATATGTGTGTCATGCACATATATTAGAATTGTGTAATATATACGAGTGCGTAGTTTTATACATAGCAATTTGGTTCTAATATTTTCGTCAAGGTCGAAATTAATGCAGATTAAAATAAAAATATTCATGATGTTTTTTGTCTACCCAAGTCAAAGAATGTTAACAATGATATTGATAATTTTATTTCAAGTTAGCTAAATAATTGTTTACTATCGGAATGGAAGCCCACAGTCATGGTGTATTGGACATAGTACAATTGAAGTAGAAACGGTTGTGCACTTGGTTCGTCCATGAAAGGCCAGTTTCCACGGGTGGCATAAATAATGCGGTCGATTTCGACTTACCACCCACCGCCCTGCTCAGGGGTTTCACACGAATGCTCACATGCAATTTCCGGAGACCAAAGGACATACGTATACTCATTTATAAAAGATTCTAAACCGACAACCAAAATACAAATACGCCTAAATATAAATATGAATATTGTATTTATAAATAAAAAACCTCTTTTCGGACATTTTCTTCTTGTTGATGAGAAATATTTACCGTCTTATTTCTTTGTACTATTATATTATATTACACTTTGTAGCTATCCTATTTGTCCGAATTTAGACATTAATACGACCAATATTTTATAGCCAATATCCAGAGCAGGAAAACAATCTTCTAGTGACGATAATTAGAACTAATAAAGTGATTTATTTATTATTCTCATCCCATGTTATGATGGGATTTTTTTATATTACTTGTAACAAAGAATGACTCGATTTTTTATAGAATCCGAAAATTAGCCGATGTTTTCATAATGAAACAATACAAATAAACTATAAAGCCATGAAAATATATTAAAAGATAATTAAAAATTACTCCCGCTGTGCAATTGTATTCCTGAGATTATTCACTGAGCACAAAGTTATTAAATAATTAAGTTTAATAATTTTGTTACAGTAATAACAGGTAGTTTCAATTCAATAAATTATAGTCCCAAAGGTATTTTACTTTTGGCACGTTAATAATAATGCTTATTTGTTGCGAACAATTTAATTAATTCCTATTTGTTTATGAAAATTTATGTAAATATTGTATACAAATATTTTTATATACACACCTGAATAATAACTGTTCTAGTACATAACTCATTATTAAAATAGTAATGTAGAACTCTTACGAAGAAAAAATAAATGGCGTGCGTACAAAGAACACATATCAGAAGTGAATCTTTATTGGCAAATAAATTTTGAATCTTATTTATAGATATACTACACTCAAACTTAAAGATGAGGAAAGAGAAATGTATATAATAAATTTAATAGTAGTTAAATTCCTAACATATTTTTTTTTATATTTTATGACCAATACAAAAGTAACCCGATAGCAAAAGTCGTACGTGGATACTTGGAGCTATTGCAAAAATTTGACGTGAATAGTGTTATTATTGGTTTTCGTGTGTAAAAAAATGAGTTAACTTCAAAAACAACCATGCATCTAATACTTTTTTTATATATTTTATAAACATAGTATTTTGAATTTTTAATTTCGTAATTCAGTAGCCATTTCAAATGTTTATTGTTATTTGTTAACGTTTCAACTTTGGACTTCCAAACTAATTTATATTAACTTATAAACTCAACTTAATGGGCTAGGTATAAATAAAACAAAAAAGCGTTTTATTTAAATTATTTGGTTTATTCAAGCTGTAGCTTACAACTCATTAACAATATGCAGTTTCCTTGAAACTTAAATGGGTTAAGTAATACAATCTTATAGTATATTTACATACATAATAAAATTAATGATTAAATACAGATTACACCATAAATGTTATACTTCTTTGAAGTTAATTATGAATCGAAGGTTTAACCATCATACAAGAAAAATGAGAACCTGAAGCTACTGTGTGGAATAAGTAAAAAACAATACTCAGCTGTGACTTATATTAATCATACATTCTAAATATTTTTTTGTAAAAATTTTACATCATTACTTTTACAATATCCTAGGTTAACACGTTTTTACAAGTTAAACATATTATAACAAAAGTAATTATATGTGATGTAAAACTGCGAAACGTGTGATTTACATCGTTTATAGCGAAGAAGTCAGTCTTTACCTCACTAGAAATGAAAATGTCATTAAACCTGACTATGTGCAAATGTACTGGAATTATACACGTCAGGCCAATCAGGTAATCTCGTAAATGCGTTATTCACTGTCAATTTGTTTTTAGCTGAACTCATAGATGTATTAAGACCCGTTCGTATATCATGTCCCGATGAGAATCGTACTTTTTTTTTCATTGATCTATTTGATAACATTGAAATGAGAACATTCCAAAAATTTGGGTCACTCCACAATATAGTTGTGCGTTGATCTCGTTGCTCTTTTAGAAAAGCGTATATCGAATTCTCGGGTCCAATATCGGTGAATATATAAAGTGTGTTTTTCGTTTTCAACATTTCGCCCCGAATTTTCTTTATGTTTACGTGACTGTAAGCTGACGTTAAGTAGCTTGGCGAAAATACAACCAGTGTAATGTCACTCTCTTTGCAACTGTTCTTAAAATGTTTTATGAAACTCTCGCTGCCATTACTTTTATTAATAAGTTTTGTTTGCAATTTGAAATTTTTATGCTCCCTCAATTCTGGTAAAATCTCTTTAAGCATAAATTCTTCGTCATTTTCAACATATTTAACTATTATATTTTTAGTCTGATCAATACTATTATTTTGTTCGGTAAAATGTTGAAATTTTTGTTTTATAATGGTATGAATTTGCTTCTTATACACAAAGTACAAAATAATGGTAATTATTGACAGCGAAAGCGACGTTGTGACAAGGGAAATAAATATGATAAACCTTAGATAGCATGATTCTCTTGTCCAAATTGGGCATTGAATTAAAGTATCATCTACAACCTAAAATTTATGAAAAGTTAAGATTAAAAAAATATTAGGTTTATTATAAATAAATAGTAATTTTAAACATGTCCATAATTATCTTGAAATAAAAAATAATTAGGAATAATATTTACACTAACCTTAATTTTTAGGTTTTCCTTAAGAAAGTCAATGAAATGAAAGTTTTTACATCTGCAATTCAGTGGGTTATTAGATATCCAAACCTCTTTCATTGGTTTTTTAATTAGTTCGCCATATCTCATTTTAGAGTTTGCTTCGGTTGCTTGTCTCGTATCGTCCTAAAATGATAAAATTTTATATTATATCTGTATAATTATATAAATTCATTAATTAAGACAAGATCGATTAATGTTAGACGCTGTACACCTCGTAACGCAGGCACGGCTTCTTACTTTAATAACAATAGTTACAGGTTCTATTTTCACTCGAAAATAATTAATTTAATTCCACCCATTCCATTCCATTTTTGAAAGAAAGTGTAGCTTTGTATTCCGTCAGCACAAAATGTCTCAAGAATTGGACGGAAACTGAGGAACTAAGGGTCTTAACACCTGACTTGCCTTGCACCATGCTTAACACCTAAATATATAGTGTTTTTTTTTTAATTTATTATATTATAAATGGTAGTTCATACCCAAAGGTTCTCGATTGCGTTGTAGCTGATATCCAAAATTTCATGACCATTGATCCACCAGTCTTTATAAGATAATCTAAATTTGTTATGACTTAAGTTTAGCATTCGCAGATTATAAGTATGCGCAAAAGGAGATGCTCGTATGACTGTCCAGGAGTTATTTTTTAATTCTTTACTTTCGAAGTCAAGTCGATTGTATGCTAATGACACTGACAATCTTTGCTTATTGTTACTGAATATATACGATGATATCGTTTTCAAATTATTATGTTCCATATTCAAATATATCAAACTTAGCAGAGAAGAAAACGTAGAACTGAAAGAAATAAAATTTATATCTTAAATCACGTTCATTTCATAAAAGAAAAGTAAAGCGAATATAGAATAAACTTACCTAGAAATTTCTTCAATCGAATTATGGCATAAATTTAATTTTTCAAGTCGTACTAATGAGGAGAACAATTTCGATTCTAAGCTTCTCAAGTTGTTATGACTTAAATCTAATTCTAACAAGTTGATTTGGTCGTTAAAAGTTGATTCTGGAATTGCTGCCATGTCGTTGTACGCTAATGATATGTTTGTTATAAGAGGCGAATTATTAAAAATATCATACGGTACAATTTCTATACCGCTTCTTTGAACGTATACTTGCTTTAAATTAGGCAAATTTCCAAAAAGGTTTCTCGGTAATTCTTTCATTTTTACATCGTTATTAAGAATTATTACAGTTTCTAATTTGCTGTTGGTTGCGAACAAATTTTGAGGCAGCGTTGAGAATTTATTGGAAAATAGAGTAAGCTTCTTTAATTT
This sequence comes from Dione vanillae, assembly GCA_037178615.1. Taxonomy (NCBI): domain Eukaryota; kingdom Metazoa; phylum Arthropoda; class Insecta; order Lepidoptera; family Nymphalidae; genus Dione; species Dione vanillae. Next base: position 209,914 of record JAZFAU010000352.1, read on the forward strand.
TCTTAATGGCTTAAAAATTGACGTGGGAAGTTCATTAAGCCCGTTAGAACTTAAGTCCAATTCCTCAAGAACATCTACACCAGTAAAGAAATCTTTAGAAAACCAAGTTACATTGCTTTGCCATAGTGACAGTTTTCTTAATAAAGATAAGTGTGAAAATATATTCGATGACATATTAGTCATATGATTGTGACTTATTTCTAAAGTCTCTAGTCTTTCAAGTGGCTTAAGAAGCTCCTCAGATAAGTTTATATTATTACAGCGTATATTTAACCATGTCAAATTATTTATATCCATAAAAAGATCGTCTGGTAAATGAGTAACTCCATTCACTGATAATAGTAACTTGGTTAAGTATTGTAATCCGGTAAATTGCTTCCTACTAAAATGTCCGGAAAGATTCTTAGTATTTTGAAATATTAAAGACATTGTTTTTGACACGCCCATATGATTAAGTATATCTTTAAAGGACGATGTTGGTAATGGACAGTCTTTAAAGCTGACAGATTTGAAAGTATTTGGTTCGTTGGCACATTTTGGTAGCTTTGTGTAATCTAGCGTAGTAGCATTTTCACATTTTACATTTATATAAGTACTGGGAAGTAAATTTATTTTTACGATGCGACCTGTAATAAATTGTTTTACATCAATTCGTAGTTTCTGTTATTAATATTTTATCGAGTATGCTTTCAAAATAAATCGATAATCACATTTGTGAAAGCATTTGAGTGCACTTACCGTCAATGTTGCAATTGAGTTCAACAGCGAACGTGCCACCGCAAACGCAGTTAGGATGACTTGGACACATCACTCTGGCAGTAATTACGTGTATGGCAAGTGCCATTACTAGCACTTGTATCAGTTTTCTATCCATCTTCCTTATTACATTATACATTGTTCGAAGAACAAGTTGGCTAAATCTATTTTTCTTCTTCACCCATGGATACTGCAATATTAAGTTATGTATTTGACAGTGCAAAAATAATTATTATGACGTTGATATATCAATGACATGATAGTTAAAATGGTTATATCCCTGATCTGGTGAACATTGCAACAAAGACATGTTATTTTATAAGTAATGAAATACATACATAATATTATAAAAATGAAATCTAAACTATCCCATTTTTATTACTAACAAAAAAATATGACAGATCCAATCGAATTTTCAATTATTTTTTATTATTATAAAAATCATATTTATTTTCTCATACACAGCAAATAATATATATTTTTGTGATATTTGAATAGATAAAATAATCGCTGAGCTGTGAGTTTCAAAGTGCAGATGAATTTGTTGCGCTGGCAACGCCAACAATGGAATTGATTCCACCATGCGCAGTTTACAAGCAATTGCAAATAAAAGTTCAGTTTTAAATTGCTCCGGTTGGTAAAATATGTTGTTGTTATTGAACAAATAAATCTAAGTCAATATTTTAAATTTACATATAAAATATCTAAAACAAATACCGTTGTTTTCTAATGATAACAAAATATATGTATGTTTGTACGTAGGAAATAATTTGTGACTATTATTAACTATTAGACCATAATTTTATACATTTTTTCTAAGTTAACCTTAGTAGTAGTTGTATAGGAAAAAGCTAAGGTGAAACCAAGGTAGAACTTGTTAAAGTGAATATATTTGCCATTACTTCTAGGATAGTAGACAACTTGAAGACAGTTTAGTCTGTCATGCTGATAACGTGGTTCAAGATTGCATTCTTTAATTTCGAAAAATATTATTTTTTATAATTCTAATATAAAATGTTAAAATATAAAATTTTCTTTACTGTTTTGCTTATTTTTACATATATTTTGTTAGTATAAACCTATAGAGACACTTAGTTTTCCATTATAAATTTGTAAATAAATTATATGGAGCATTTATTTTCACAGTTTTTTATTTTTTACATTCAAATAATAGTACAAGAAACATATGATCAAATGTAATATAAATACAGTATGTGTTTTACTCCATTTTCCGCTTTTAACGTAATAGTGCTAAATGCCTCTATTCTTCTCTTTAAAATTGTGAAGATAAATATACTTTTATATATAATATTCTATTAAAGGTCGAGCGCAATTTTATATGAACTTTTGTAATACAATAAAAACATTCTATAATGAGTGATAATAAACTGCTTAGCATGACGTATTATGTATATGGATAAAATAACAGAACACATGTGTCCTTATTGCAACTAAAATATAATACATTTTACATAACCGATAGGAACACGTGCGGCTGGCGTTGCAAGATAAATTACCCCTGCATTACACACACTTTTATTATTAAAATTTTCACACATCTTGGTACATTTTTACATATTCAGTGTTTGATCAAAATTGATCAGGACATCGTTTTTTACCCAAAAGAACTATTATTCGTTTAATTTAGAACTATTGTTTATTCAGTTATTTAAAGTCGATGCAAGATAGCTATTATTATACTTATTGATAAAAGTGTAAAATTGCAACAGAATTTTACTTTACGAAAAATAATTTTAACAGATATTGCGACGAGCGTAGTGTCTCTGGCTGGTTTTTTAAGTTATTACTTTAAATGTAATATATAAGAAATATCATTTATTAAAAAAATATGAAAAAAAAAAATTACCATATTAATTTAAAATTTATATCATAAAATACCGTTGGAATAATAGAAAAATAATAAAATACAACAATCAAGATATTGATGCAATCAATTACGGACTTATTATAAAATTTCGGTCCAATTAAAAACTAATTCTGATGATTGGCTGGAGGTTTAATTCAACATGTATCCAATATTGTAAACAATACATACATATCCTTAAAATTAATAATTGCAACATTTGTTTAAAATATTTATGATAGAATTCATCTTTGAAAGTAAGTTATTTAAGTAAGTCGTATGTTTTCATTTTCCAGATGTCTTTTAAGTGCACTTTTATAATACATAAACTTACTGCTTTCCTTTTAACTTTTAACACCATAAACATTTTTAGTCAATGACTTTATTTTACTTTTTGTCTCCTTGATTTTGAATAGAGTTTAATCAATATTATGAATGAATTCATAATATTTCTATTAAATAAAACATTTTATGTTTTGCATAGAAACAATAACGAAAAAGCAAAATATATTTTCAAATTACGCCAAGAATTCCCTTAAGCTCATTAAGTCTTCGAGCGAACATAACGCCAGAGGTAATACAATAAGGTTTAAGGCTTCACAATCACGTACTGCATATCCACTTAACAGGAGCGCACTGCAATTTCCTGCTAATTGGAACTGTCCATAATGAAAATTAGTCTACTAGAACTATAAAATATTTACATCTAATAATTTCTAGTTATTTACTAAATTATTTTATCTTTTTTGCAAATGTTATATTGGTTTAATCACGTTTTATTAACAGATAACAAAGTCAATATTAATCTAACAATATATAACATCAATACTAAACTGTATTAATATAATAAAGCTGTACATTTTGATTGAACGCGCTAATCCCAGGGACTACTTGTCCTGACTAAATCCTTTACCACAAATAAGAGCTTACTGTGCAAGTACTTAACAAAGTAAGCAATCCCGTGTATACATAATTTCCGTTTAATTAATAAATCCATTATGAACTATTTATTTCTTGGTAATACCTAAATATATAGCGTGCTAACAGAATTACAATTCTTTTGAAAACAGGAATACGACATATGAATTATTGAATAACACATCAATGCAGCTCGGCTTATTACGTACGCTTCTTACGCTACTACACCAAGCATTATTTGATATAAGTTTAACAAAAAAAGATTATTTGTAAGTCAAGATGTTTTACCTGAATATATAATATTATTATGTTTAATTAAATAAAATATATAGTTTATGCTATTGAACATAATAATAGGCAATCAGAAGTGCTCATAGTTAAAAATACACAAAAAAAAATTAAAGAAATAATCAAGAAATCTTAATAGGTCTTGTATATATATATATATATATATATATATATATATATATATATATATATATATATATATATATATATATATATATATATATATATATATATATATATATATATATATATATATATATATATATATATATATATATATATATATATATATATATATACGAGGTGTGTTCAAAAAGTATCGCGAATTTTGTGTTTTTTCAAAAATTATTTATTTATTCATGAATATCTATTTTGTCCCCTTCAAAGTAATCCCCATGAGATATTATACACTTATGCCAACGGTTTTTCCAATCTTCGAAGCACTTCAAAAAATCATTTTTTTTATCTTGTTCAGCTCCTCCTTCGATGCCGTCTTTATCTCGTCAAGTGTAGCATAACGTCGTCCTTTCATGGGCCTCTTCAGTTTAGGGAACAAGAAAAAGTCACAGGGGGCCAGATCTGGGGAATACGGTGGCTGCGGCATCATTAGTGTGTTGTATTTGGCCAAAAAGTCGCGCACAAGCAACGATGTGTGAGCAGGGGCGTTATCGTGGTGCAAAAGCCAATTTTTGTTCTTCCACAAAACCGGGCGTTTCTGGCGGATTGCTTCGCGCAAATTGCGCATAACTTGCAGGTAATAAACCTTATTGACCGTTCTACCCTGTGGCAAGAACTCATGATGCACCACGCCCCTGCAATCGAAGAAAACTGTCAGCAAAACTTTCACATTCGACCGAACTTGGCGCGCTTTTTTCGGTCTTGGTTCGTGCGGCAGCTTCCATTGAGATGATTGAGCTTTGGTTTCCACGTCCTCAGCAACTTCTCTAATGGTGATTCGACGATTGGCCAATACCATTTTCTCCACTTCATTAATTTTTTCGTCTGTTGTTGAAGTGCTCGGGCGTCCGGCACGCTCTTCGTCGTTCACATCTTCTCGGCCTTCTGAGAACATTTTGTACCACCGATAAACGTTGCTTCGGTCCAAGGTAGCTTCTCCGTATGCCACAGTCAACATTCGGAATGCATCCGCGCACTTAATTTCGTTTTTCACACAAAATTTGATACACGTTCTTTGATCCATTTTTTTGAATGGGTAAAAATCGAAGACGATCCAAAACACGTGCAAGCAAAGCAGCTGTCAACAATTAAGTGAACATTCAAAATGGCCGAGGTTGTCGGCATAAGTGAGAGACATGAGTACGAACATAACGCCACAAAAAAATTGAAATTCGAATATACGTAACCCGCGAAAATTCAAAATTCGCGATACTTTTTGAACACACCTCGTATATATATATATATATATATATATATATATATATATATATATATATATATATATATATATATATATATATATATATATATATATATATATATATATATATATATATATATATATATATATATATATATATATATATATATATATATATATATATATATATATATATATATATATATATATATATATATATATATATATATATATATATATATATATATATATATATATATATATATATATATATATATATATATATATATATATATATATATATATATATATATATATATAATATATATATATATATATATATATATACATACATACATATATATATATATATATATATATATATATATATATATATATATATATATATATATATATATATATATATATATATATATATATATATATATATATATATATATATATATATATATATATATATATATATATATATATAATACTACATTACCAATAGAAAAGAATAAAATATAATAGCAGTATTGAGTCCCTCCTATCAACACGTGTGGTCTCCCAAAAGAGGAAAACCGGCGACAGAAGCTTTTTAACACTAAGGTACTAGTAGTGGAAATAATTATTTTATACTTTTTACAATTCTAAAATATAAGTTGTATGGGTGTGTGTGTTTTATATACATACAAAATAATGCCCACTTTCTATTTGTACAAAATAGCGAAGAAACAGTAATGTCTTGCTTAATGGTAATAATTAAACTTTTGCAATTACCCGCACGACCTTAAAAGTTGTGAACGCATTCCCTTATCCTGTCGGAAATCTTAAGAGTTATGACGAAGGAAACTTACTTAATTATTTTAAGATTTCATATTAATGTTCCTTATTTTATACATTTTTATAGAAGAAAATACTTAATTGAATGTTGCACCGCAGCATACTATCGCCTAACTGTAACACGACGGTTGTAAGATCAATTCCTAATCAAGGAGAACAATTTATTTTATTTTTTTTCGCTCCTGCAGCACAATAAAGTGTGGCGTAGAGTTATGCGTCTAAACTATGCTTCGAAATTCGTAAAATGGAGAACGGGGTGCCTTCACACTAGGTTGCCTTCTTCACTAGGTTAATAGAGAAAAAATCATTATTAGATGTAATGTTCAGAAACGATAAGAGACAAATGTTCAACAATTACAATAAAAAGATAAAAAGAAATGAAAAACAGTTCAATAAGTCAGAAAAATTATTTTTATTTACTCCTTATATAAAAACAATATATATTATTGATAACATTCACTGAAATTATTCAATCAATAAATCAGAACACATCTATAAAAGGCGAAAAAGTAATAAAGATTTTCATTTAATTCCGTTCTCCATAACATTTTATGAAAAAGTAAAGCCTCCGCGTACGCGTGATTGGCACGTACGCTTTTTGACGCCCGGTCTTTATTTAACACGGTAAAAGGCTTTCATGTGAAAACTGAAGTATTTTATACAGAATTCATGAACAGAATAAGGTTCAGAGACCTTTCTGGAATTGAATTTGAAGTCTTCAACAGAGATGAGAGGTCATAATTTATTTATCTCTAGCGTCTTTTATGACGTAGAAATGATTGTGCAGGGAAAGGAAAATTAAGATTCGAGCGAGCGCTGGATTTAATGAATAATGCATTACGTTATTTTATAATATAAGAAAACTTCGTTTGTTCTGTAGGCAAAAATTATTATATTATGTTATATTACATTAATTTATATTTGTAAAAATATATTTCAAAAATTTTAAGCAGAAAGTGTGAATGTTTTACAAAAAGAATGTTATACGTTCTTTTAATACAAAAATAAAGAAAAGATGTAACATTTAGTAATATTTAAAATTAAATTACTTTATAAATAATATTTAAAATTAAATATAATAAAAAAATATGATTACTCTTAAATGAGACGTACTTGTATCGCTAACAATGGGAAAATACGCAGTAGGTGCAAAACAGACGCCCCACCGTCACGTGCGCCCGACGGCTGGAATTAATGCTCCCCTTTATGAGCGTTTTTGTAATGCAAATAACCAAATCGATACTTCCAGTGATCGTTCTTTTGGCTTTATTTATTAATCCGTTTATTGAATTAAGTAATCCAGCAAATATATCCTAAGGAGGCATAGCTAAAAATATTATAATTCTAAAATGTATGCCGTGCAATCTCAGCTAGACAGTGATCGACTGGGCTGATTTGAATTATTTACGTTTCTCCGGTATATATAGAAAGTCAATTTGGTTTCCCAAAACCAACACGCAACGCGGAAAGTGGTATTATTAGTTATGCCACGATTTGTCTGTCCCTTATATATTAATGTAGGCAATTCGTGAAGTTCAAAAGAATAAATAATATAAAAGGAATGTCAACAACATAAGCATTTGTCGAATTTTTTTGGGAATCTTAAAATATTACCTAAAAAATAAGCCGTATTTCTTTGAGTCAACCTGACACTTTTTCCAAAGAGTATCAGCTTTTTTTAAATCACGAATTTATTATTACGGTGCCACTATCACTTCTGTTCCACATTATTAGATATTATAATAGGGCTAAGCAGTAGAGTATTATTTTCACAAAATGTTAAATTCTACCTGCACCGTTTGGGCAGTCTACGGTAACAAAGCCTAAAATATTTTTATTAAAAAGTAAACAATACTGCCTAAAATTAATAAAAGATAAACAAAACATCGCAATTATCCAAAAGTAAGAAATGTGATACCAATAAAGAAGAGGGGTGTCTCATCAATTATTTCAAGCAACCCTAATGGTATGTAATTTGATCCTACACAACTGCTTTTGATTACCCAAGTAATCTAAATTAGGCACAGTTATTACCTATTCCTCAGCCCCTTTCATCCGAATTAATGTAACGTTCGTATTATATTCGACCGTCCCTTTGTAATCTTGAAATTACAAGGTAAAAAAATAAATATATATGTTGTGTATATATACATATCAATATTTCTATATATATTAAAATTTATTTTAAAATGGAGTGTTTGCACTGTGAAATAGTGAAAAAAACCATAACGGTCGTGAGTACTTAGCTGTAGAATATGTGATATTGAATCGAAAATCCTTGTATTAATTAAGTACATTAACAAAACAAATAAGTAATGAAAAAATTTTAAATAATTTTAGTACAAACCACATAAAATGGCCTTGGTGTGATAAAGGGTGTCAACAACTTTAAAAACAATTAATTACTTTGTTCAGTACAATAAATAGAAATATAAATGTAAATTTTTTTATTAAATATACGCCGCTTTTAAACACCTTTGAGGTGAAGTTCGGTAATATCTGGCTTTATGTTGCTTCAAGGAGTTCAAATTTTATTTATGTCATAATATTTAATTTGAATAAGTAATAAGTAGTATATTAATAAATAAGCCGAAAAAAATGCAATTTTAATTTTAAATAATAAATATAAATTCTATGCGCCTACTCTATAGATATTATTCAAAATTTAATAAATATATTTTTTCTACTGGTATGAGTTATACTTTTGCGAAGATAGTATCTAGGTGGGAAAAAAGGTATCTTATTTAGTAAAATATAAATATAACTTTCTGATTATTATTTAAGCAGTGTAATAAAATTGTTAAATATTATTAATGTATATTAAGTTCTCCATATAGGAGTGTATATTATTTTTATATATGTGCCGTAGACCGTAATAATATTAACAAAATGAACCAAAAATATAAAATAATATAAACCTATATAAAATATAACATTTTATTTGAAAAGAACGTAAACTTACCTCCTCCTATAGATATCCATAGCTATTACAAACTGGCACCATTTTTGATTCACATGAAAATTGTATTTAATTATAACATAAAATAATTAATTCTTATACTATTGAGCGTTACGTACTGTCGTAGACTGGACGTAGGCACGCAACCGCTACGGTGGCTACGACGCGACTGAGCTGCTACGTGACCGTCGTAAAATAAAGATATTCGGCAACATTCGGCTGTCGCCGAAAACTGCCGAATGAAGTTGTTTATATCAGCGTAGAGATGTGAATAATTTGATAGAAACAGTCGAATCGAAATACAGAATGTTACATTATATTATAAATGTTGTATGTATGTGTTTAATATAATAATATGTTTTATACTTTTGTCCAACATTAACACAAGTTAGTAAATATGTGACATTCATTAAATATATTTCTTTTTTTGTTAACTTCAAGCTTTAGGAAGGCAAATGGAACTGCAGAAACCTTTAGGAATCTAGTGTTAAAACACTCCGTTCCCTGCTTTTCGCCGATTCGAGGCATTGCATATTAAGTGACCAAAGTCAATGCTGCGCTTGCCTAGTAAATAAAATGGAACAAAGTACATAAAATGAAAATGAAAAGCCCATCTTCCCCGTTGAGTCCAACCCAATCTGACGCTGCGCCGTGACAGCCTTAATTCAATTAATACCTATAATATTATGAATTTTGTCACAATATATTTATTCGTATTTACTAATATTCTTACAAATACATCATTATTTGTTTGTTAGAAATATATTTTTTATTTTTTTACTGCGAATCGTAATATTTAACCTTTTAAATTTTTATTTTTGTGCTTTTATTCTAAACTCTGATGATATGCAGCTATTTATTAAATATTTTAACACATACTAAAGTGCTAGTCAGGTTAAGGTAAAGAAAAATAACTACCGAAAGAAATTTTAACAAGCGTATACGAATTCCGACGTAGCTCGATAAGACGTTTGACTTAATTGGCTTGAGCGCTTGGGTGGTTATCACGAATGGCAAGTTCCAGTCCGGCGAATTTATTTATAAATAACATATTTTTATTAATTTTATAATATTTTTCCCGTGTGAAAAAAAATATTATTTTATTATATTAAGTGAACATTGAAAATTATAATGAAAATCAATTAAAAAATAACTTGTTTTATTGAAAGTATTGTCAAATGCTGAAGCAGACTTCTACTTTATTAGACTTACCATTCCCCGGAGGCTATCTGCTAAAAATAAAGATATTTATATAATAATATGGTATTCTAATGGAAGATTAGAAAACGTGATGATATTCATGAACTATTTTCAATTTCTTCGGAGAACGGAGTGTTTTAAAACTAATTTCCCGCTTGTTATGAACGCCAATCTTATGAACACGTAATGTCCATAGTGAAGATGACAGTTTCCGACAATGTCCAAAAATGATAATTCATCGATTCCCAGTATAAAGGTAAGGGCTGTCTCTTATAAGCACCTGATGTATTTTGTGGTTGGATTTCGGTTAGCACCCATACAAAATGACTATAGCACAAGAACTGAAGCCAACCAATCATCGCTTGTGTTAGGAAACCAATGAAAATACCAATGAAAAGTGATGCAGATTTTCATTAAAACTTCATTTGGTCAAAAGTGAAATTAAATCGAATTGAATAAACCATTATAGCTACCACTCTACTAAATACGATTCACTGAGTCATCGAAAATTGTTCGAACCCAATGCATTATGCAAAAAAAACCACGGTGGACTATATTTTGTTTAGTGTACCAACCAAAAAAAATGTTTACAATTTAGTAAATATTATTTATTAAAAAGATTTTACTTATATAAATTAAACAAATTTGTCATTAATGTAACACCGTCGATGTAATAATCTTTCAACATAAGCTTAACACGCGCTAAATCTCGTTTTTTTACGAAATACGAATATATAAATGCATGAAACAAACAAAACGAAGACCCTGATATTACGAGACGAACCGATTTTTGCAAGTTTTCATACTTTTATGACAGAGATATTTCAAATGGGACCGTAATACATAGGTGAAATGAAATTTACATGGTCGTTCAGCGAAAGAAATATCTACCAAATGTGAATCTGAAATTACAATTTAATAATTTTAATAATTCAAGTTTATTGTGTGAAGGTTAATATAAAAGAAATAAAATAAGTTTTTATTTTGCTACTTTAATTATACGAGTTCTAAGTAAAATAATTATTATTTTGTAAAACTTACGGCACTCAATTTGCTGTATTTTATAGAATTATGGTTATTTTAAATATTTTTTAAATATTAAATAAAAATTGTAGACATAAGTATTCAAATATTATTTTATATTATGTTGGACTTCGGACATATTGGCAGTTGTATTGTATTTATGAGTTATCCTGTACAAATAATGGTGTTTAAGTGAAATGGGGCCTGGATTTTGGCTATCTTAGCTCACTACCAAGAGGATCGGAACCAGACTTTACAAAAATAAAAGAGGACCGTCGTGGCGCAGAGGCGCAACGTCTGCCTGTAACGCGACGGTTACTGGGTTCGATCCCCAGTCGGAGAAGATGGATTTTTCTATTTCCATTTTCTTCGCTCTGGCATCTAAGGCAAAGCGCGGCGTTGAGTTCCGCCACTCAACACGCAATGCCTCGAAAACGGCGGAAAGTGGGGACGGAGTAAGCAGAGACTAAGTAACGGAGTGTCTTAACACTAGGTTCTTATGGTTCCTGCAGTTCCCTCTGCCTACCCTGTCATATGCGGGATAAAGCGTGAAGCTACAAAAATGTATGTAGTAAATAACTACTACTCATAGCTAATTAAAATATGTATCTAATTACAAGTTACCAGTTTATTTAATATATTGTAAATGTATATATTACATTTTTTAATGTTAAAATAAAATATGAATCTAATATAGTTAAAACAAAAATAAGTCACGTGTTTTTAAAACGTTTAGCAATAACCACAGGTATGGTTTTTCCGTTCGACGTGTAATATCACAATATGTCATATTTAATTTGGGGCTAAATAATTATTTATAAAAAAATTCAAATTAAAAAAAAATAAAAACATTGTTGTACTACATGTACGTTATTGAGTGGCAGAACTCAACGTAGTGCTTTTTAGTACCAGATGGTAAATAATTAATTCTCTCAGACTGTGATATAATTTTAAATTTATTTATTAATTATTTATACAAAGTCAAACTGAGATGATCATCAGGTTCGACAAGGATTTCGATACTCTGTTTTTGTGTGAAAATTCATACCAACTGGTACATCTATAAATCATTTTCGAACGTTTCGCGGTTTTATAGGGATTTGTGCGACGGTCCAGTTTATCTTGTTTCGATTTTCGTTTATCCCAAAGGCCAATACATCGGTACGATTTACAACTGATCTCAACATAAATATTTATAAGTGTGTAATAAATATATAAAAATGACAAAATAAAATCTATTTACTATTTCTTTTATATTAATGTAAAAATGTGTGTTATTTCTCTTTATTTAAGACATAGTTATCAATTTTTGTTTAAAACATTTATTTTATTAAAAAAGCCAGAATAAAAAAAAATATTGGTGCCATATCCTATTTCTTATAGTTATTACTATAGACTAATCTACCGTAAAGTTACTTTTACCAGTACCTAATTTTTTTACCAAGAGCGGCCTACTTTCTTAAAATAATTTCGATGAAAAGTCCATTGAATAGATGACTTGCATTACAAAGCATTTACTGTTTTTGTAAAGGTTTTACGTTTATTATATAAGACACGCGATACCGTGATTTAACTAAAAGCATCTCGTATACATCGCTTTTTTCGTATAGTTACACCCTTAAATATAAATTTTATTCAACTGGTGTAGTTTGAGTTGCTATGCCGTAAAGAAATATTTTTGGTGGAGGCAAGGAACGTATTAAATATTCACGGCAATATGCCGAGTGCGCGTTCACAAATAACTTATGCAAATATACACAAGACGCTGTGTTTCAAGAAGCGTAATCCCGTCTTTGTTGCTAAAGTTGAATTCAAATAGAGATAAAAGACCTGATTTAATCGTACCCTCAGGAATTTTATAACGAGCTATTCAACGATGAATTTTGAAATATATTTTTATGTCCATATGGTTTTTTAAAGGCACATTGGCAACAATTTTATTAAAAGTAAGCTGAAAAAATAACACTTTTAGCGAATTTAAACACTATTATTCTTAAATTGTAAATATTTATTCAATAAATGGACATGAATTAATTATTTCGCAACCACTCGAAGGTTAATTGCTTAATACAAAAAGGTTCTATTGTGTGAAAATGTTAACGAGGCCCTTTGGAGTAGTGTTTGGATCACATTGTCCTGAATGTTAATGTGGCTAAAGTAATGAATAAATGGCTAAATAATAACAACAGTTTTCGGATTATATAAATTCTTGTTTAAGAGATATTCTGCAATTACGTGGTCGTAACAACGACTAAGAGTGAACTCATTAATAAGAATATATTTTTACGTCATTTCATGAAAGAGTATAGACAGGAGCAATGTTAAGATACTCCGTTTGTCATTTTTTTACTTGACATGACAAATTAAAATTAGCAGCGTAACTTAACGCAAAGAATAAACTTTTTAATATAAAGATATTTTTATGCAATTTATTGTATCTACATTAAAAAAAATCCTATCAAACATAAAAAACACATAATCTTAAATGTGATTTTAAGCAAATCTCAACATAATATTGTAACAATACCAAAACATACTATGATAGAAGTTGTGTGCTCCAATTTTATTATTACGAGGGATTTCAGCGGACGGCATATCATTGCATTGTGAACTGTCCGTAAATCTTCCTACATCCCTTTTGTTTTATCCCTCTGGTTGCTGAATACCCGAGCTTGGAGTCCAAACTCGCTCGCGTTTTTGAATTTGAATGAATAGCGTACCCTACCTTTTAAGCAGCTAAAACCAGAATTTTACTTTGTTTCATTTATCTCTTTTTGAATACAGTGTAGTTTAAAAAGCACCCACTTGCATTAATTATGTAAGATAAAATTTAAATTTTATGTTAGTTTTATAAATTGTTAGCATTGTATGAAATAATTTAAAGAAAATCTAGCTATTTTCATTTTTATTTTTAGCTTCACAGAGGCAGAGAGTAAATCAAACATTTTTCATTTTGCTTGAACTTATAATTAGAATATTAATTGTTTTAAAGTACACCTAGCACGTAATAATAGTATTTATTTGTAAAAAATCTAATTTTATATACATATCTATAGCATAAAATTGTATTTTTATATATTTCTCAATAATCAACTGCTTAGTCATGTCTCCTACGTAAACTGAAAGATCAAATACGAATACGCTAAAAATTTCAAGTTACATCCCAAGTGGAGCAACTGACAGTCAAAGAGTAATGAATCTAGATACTTTGTACTTTGATCTACGACTCACTAGCAAGAAAAATACACTTTATTTCTACCTTTGCCCATACCAATAGTGCCACTTAATGGCAGAAACGTAATATAGGGCGTATAGTAGCAATTTCCGTCCTAACGTCAATGGAATGATTGCAGTTATGCATAATATAAGTCCTTTGTGTCCCACAGTCGATCGTTTAGCCTCTCATTATAACAATAGGGCTATTACGTTAAATATAGGACTTACACCACTAATACCTATTTAATGATTATTTTTTTATTAACTGTAGTGATCAAATAATTCATTAGCAAAGGGTTGAAAATACAATATACAAAGTAATAGTGCTATATTGTTTTCGCTTTTCATTATTTTTTAGGTATATTATATATATGTATTAAATCTGAAAATGTTTTGTTGAAAATTTATTATTTTTAACTGTTTTAATAGTCATAATATTAATATTTACGGTAATGGTAATAGTATAGCTTGGAGCAACGACACAGCGTCTGACTATAAGGGCGACTGTCGTAGGGTCTATTTCCACTATGAAGAATAAATTATTTTAATTATCTCCCTCTGGTAAGAAGACAAAGAAATGTGGAAAATGACTTGTATTATCACTAGTTCCCTCACTGTATTTGCTGAACTGCACTTTTATAGTGTATCTAATAAATATATTATATATTTAATGCATTATTTTAATAATAAGAACTTGTACATAGTATATTTAATACAATTTTTTTTTTATCTTCACGCTTTATCCCGCACATGGCAAGGTAGGCAGAGGGAACTGCAGGAACCATACGAACCTAGTGTTAAGACACTCCGTTGCTTTAGTCCCTGCTTTCTCCGTCCCCGCTTTCCGCCGTTTTTCGAAGCATTGCGTGCTGAGTGGCGGATTTCAATGCCGCACTTTGCCTAGTTTCCAGAGCGAAGAAAATGGAAATAGAAAAATCCATCTTCCCCGAGTGGAATCGAACCCACAAACCGTCGCGTTTATAGGCAGACGCTACGCCTCTGCGCCATGAAAAAATATTTTGCCTATTATCCTTAACTTTGGATGTTATGTGTTTAAATAATTGGCTTGTTAGAGTTTTACACGCAAATCAATTGTGTGAAAGGACCTCTAGGCGCGAGGCAGACACATAAATAACTTATACAGCCTTTTCATACGCGATTTAGCAACGTTTACGATACAGGCCACGCCATACAATTCTACTAAAAGCCTTTACACTTATCGTTCATTTGAATTGCTATATTAATTGTCTAGTATACTTGCGTATGATTAATATTTGTATATATTGTTACATATGTCCATGAACCGTTTCAAAGCATAAGCTATACCTAAACACATTTAATTTCTACTATTGAAATCGTCCAGTAAATTTGTAATGTTCTAATTTGATGCTGTATAAGGATTCTAGGGAATTGTTTGTAATAACAATTTTCTAGTTAAGAAGCGATCCAAAATCGGGAGAAACGGTTTTTTTTTCTTGTTTTAGTAGACTAATTGTGGCGTCGAGTTCCGTATTAAGTACACTGTGTGAGACTTTCAGACTGGAAAGGGTGAACTCAAAACTGAACTGAACTTAGTCTCCCAACAACAAGCTACTGCTTCTGCCTAACCTACAAATCTACTAATATGCAGGATAAAATGTAAAATTTAATTTCAATAATTTTGAGTTTATATATATATATATATATATATATATATATATATATATATATATATATATATATATATATATATATATATATATATATATATATATATATATATATATATATATATATATATATATATATATATAAAAATAAGAAAAATATTAAATATTATATATATAAGAATATATTCACAAATCACAAACAATATATGCGCATTTATTTATTTCATATATATATATAAACAACAGATTAAATAATAATTATATTAGTTATAATAAATAGTACCAAATTAAAAACGTTGACAACAAAAGATAAAGGCAGACGGTATTGTTGTCACAATGTGAACGACCCGTAGATAATTTGGACACGTGAAACTTAACGAGATTTCGCAGCTAACAAATAAAAATGCAAATTATAACAATTCTAGCGCACCAACTTGACAGCACTAATAAAAACTTGGCACGATCTAAACTTTTCCTTTGAATATTCATAGCGTAAACTCACTCGGAAGTTTTTGGTGAGAAATTATGATAATAATTTTACACTAACTTCATCCGTCTTCGCGAGGTCTCATAAATACCAAGTGTATAACAGTCGACAGCTCAGTGTGGTCTGACACCAAATGCGACTTTCTTAATTAATTACGACTAAAATTCTACTGGGAACGGAAGGAGAGCGGTATTATCGTAAGATATTTTTAATTAAAAATTCTCACTTCTTTTAAAAAATAGCTTTTAATTTGTAAGTCTGAAATCCACTTATCATATTACATTTTTGCAACAAGAGTAATAAAATAATTTTATCGCAAGTAGTGCTAAGAAAATTTGTATTCTATAAAAACAATATACTTTAATTTTTGTGTTATCAAATCCTTCTCAAATTTACTAAATTCATGTAAAAATATTATACAATTAAATTAATAGACTTTGAAACCAGTCGTGGAATATATGTAAACATTCACGAGATGTCATATGTAATTTTATATCTTCGTCGTTTGATCTACATTTTGGTCTTAACACTAAATTAATAAAAAAAATATTTATACAAATGAAAATTTTCATTTTATGCGCAACATTATATTTGGGTAAATCCTGATTCTGCGAGTATTCCAGGAACAAAGTACTCATTTCACATTAATAATAATAAATATCAAATGCAACTTTTAAGGAGATTAAACCTGTACGACCAGAATTGTTTTATTGTACTTTGTAAAACGTAACACATTTAAATATTAAATATGCTAAAAGATGCTTAAATGCGTGTTAACAAATTACATGTATACATTATTTCTTTAATAATTAATATGAAATAATATACTTGAAACTGCAAATTGTTTTTTCACAAAATTATCTTAGTAACAAAAACATTTATTTTGATAAAGATTGATTTACAAATGTTTAATCTACATTATAGAATACTAATATTTAGCCCACATTTAATAATGAAAAAAATTATAAATTTAATTAATTTTCAAACGATCGTTAATTTCCTTTTATAAGTTAACATTTGTATAAGTAAAAGAAATAAGGAAAATTGTTGCTTCTATTATCCCATTAGTCCCGCTCTGAGCATACGGAGTCGTAATTTTACCATTATTTCAGAAACCCCCTGGATACATGAGAACCATAAATTGGCAATGGCGTCGCTCTGCTTTGAGTTTTATTGTGATTTATGTATTCGATTATCGGCAAACGACTAAACTGGGAAACGTTTTGCCGTTCTAACGATATCATTAACACTTTATGATTCTACTACTTAAGTATCTATGCTGCAGCTTTGATATTATTATTTAAATTAGCTCTGTGACTAATATTAATTACAAAATACATGTTACAAACATGTTATTATACAAAATATTGAGTAGTTCATATTGTCCTTAATATTAATTGACGATCGACTTGACGCTTCCGTTTTTACACAGAGTTTTCCTGTAATTGCGACGGAGTGTATGGATTTGATTCCAACTCAAGAGAGTGCATAATTTTTGCCTCAAAAGGCAGAAAATGAGGAAAGACTATACTGACTCTAAACACTATGTTCTTTGGCTACGGTTTCTCTGCCTAATCTTTTATATGGGGGATACAATGCAAAGTCCAGATAATATTTAATAAATTTTTATGTGTAAGTCATAAGGAAAGCTAACATTTTGTGAATGATTTTGTAACATTCAGTAACTAAATCAGTAACATCTCAATTATTTCAAATATATAAATCCATTATAAACTCTTACACATTGTATCATTTGTAAAGACAAAATAAAAGAAGGGACTGATTGAATAAGATCACTTATATTTGAATCACGACAACAATACGATAAAATTTACTTTTAACGTATTTGCCATGAAAATACTCGAGCTTACAATTTCTGACAAGTACTTAATTGAGTTCTGAAATATATATCGCCGTAAGAAGGATTTATTGATTTTTCATGTAGTATGTAAAATTTTACTTAAGATCACTTTTTTTAATTTTATAATTTTATTGTTATTTATAATGATTCATTATTAAATATTAGTATTTACAAAATGTGAAATTGTAATTCACTTTAATCAACAATTCACAATACTCGTATTTGGAAACTTTCTTGTAATAAAAAAATTACAACCGCATGTAAACTGTAACTGCATGTTAACTCCTTGGAAAAGATTAATGTGATTTTTTATAACTGAACCTGTACCTTTTAGTCCCTAAGATTAGCGTTCGACTAAACATTAACAGCTTTATAATATAAGCATTAATAAATCAATACAAAATAAAGTACTTACTACGATTGTTATTTTGATTTCATAGTGAAGGGAAGTGATATTCGCATATCAAATTTATCTGAAGATTGAATGGAATGATCAAATATATAGAGTTACAAATATCATATTGCATCCTATTCTTAGACGACTCGACAGCAATTTTCACACTTGACGCCGATAAAATCGTAAAATATATTTATCTATATACACATTTTCAAAACTGTTGTAAGTAATTTGAAATTAGATTTTCATTATATGTTACCAATATTAATTTAAGCAATGGTATCGAAATTATATTGCAATCATAATAAAGTGAAAGTACTTATCCCAGCATTAATTAGCCGCCAGCATTAATGAACATAATATTTTTTATTTATATTTCAAATATGGTTATAGAAAAATCCTGTATAACATCTATTTGTAGAAATAAAAGCTTCACATTGTTTTTGCTCATAGCAATTTCTACCCAATTTAAATATCGTTGGAGTGGAGGAACTCAACACCACTCTTTGTCTTGTGAGATCGAAAAGAGGATGAATTGAATCCACGACCGTAGTTATATAGTTAGACAACGCGACACTGAAGGTCTCCTGTAAAAAGAAAAATAGCGAATTTCTCAATATATTATTACCGTAAAATATGGAGCCAGTAAATAACAAATGCAAATTTGAACAAAACGTTATGTTTCTAGAGTAATCATGTTCTTCCTGCCAAAGCCAAATTCAACAAGGACAAAAGAACGATTTCGATGCGCTCCAGGTGTTCGCTTTACGTGAATATAGAAGCGATTTTAATGAATGCTTCGTTGAGATGTCGATATATAACAGAGGATATTGTGAATTTTTCATTGTACGAGTATCTAATTCATACTGATTTTTTTATAGATACACTAAGTATTAAATATTAGCTTCAAAAATCAAATATTTTTAAGTTATGTAATTAAGTAAATATCAAAATTAGTTTGTGTGGACTATAATAGCTTTGTATATATAGATTTTTTAAAACAGAGGAGCCGTCATTGCGAATTGATGCAGCGTCTTCCTTTATACGCTACGCTTAGAGGGTTCAATTCCCACTCGCGGAAGATAAATTATTTTTTTGCTCTGATAACTAGGAAACTGCGGCGTTGAGTTCCACCACATGCTATGCATCGAAAAGGTGGAAAAGCGAGGAACGGTTCCGATGGATGCCCCTACTTCCTGTCATGCAGGAAAAAATAAATTATTTTGCTATTTTGATTTGTAGTCCTTGGACTGCAAAACTTTTAATAAAGTGAATCAATCAGTGTCTCGACATTTGGTTTTCTATAAAGCGTAAAACTCTTTCTCGTTTTCTTTTTTAAAATATATTTTTTAAAATAAATAAACTTTTTTAATTTTTTTTTTTCATATACGATAAAAAATCTATATTTCCAAATGACGGATCCGATAAGAAAGCTATAAAGATACGAAAAGTGAAAAGGTTTCAAGCATCTTCACTAAGAAGAATTCCCCACGGTGTTCTTGACAGTCAAAGAGTAATGCGCTCTGGATATTTTGCACTTTGATCTATATGGCTTCTTGGCAACAAAGTGTCCTTACGTTTCTGTTACACCTAACTGTCTAACTTAGAAGATAAATGTGAGTTTATCCTTAAAATATATTGAATTTATATATGGAAGTAAAAGTTTAATATAATATACTCGTAACACGTTGATCATGATTGATGACAATAATGTTAACGTAGTTTTGCTGAAGTGAAATAGTTTATAAATACAGCACATCTACAAACAAAAATTACTTAACATTATTAACTGTTAAATAACTAATGAAATAAAAAGTAACTCTTTTTATGAATATAATATCAAAACATTTTTAGTAAAAAAATTATTAAATAAATAAATATATTTTGATTTTATATTTTTTATTATTCAAAGTATATACTTTATATATCAATTTGATATGAAAACACAAAATCGAGTACTATATAAAATATGTAATCTCACTTGTAGTGGCTAATGGAATATGTCATACAAAAGATAAGGTCCAAATACGTGTTAATTTGGAACATACATAATTTATTATGAACTCATTAATATCAAACGGCTATATAAAAACTACTTGTAGTAAATTCTACCGTGTCACAAACGCTTGGTTTCTCATTATAGTAATAGAGCTATTAAGTTAAACACAGAGGACAAGTCTACCGCCGCGCCAAAGTCGTAATAATGACAAAGTGTTTTAAAGCTTTCAAGAAATATATTCATGAGCTACTTTTTCCCTCAACGGTAGTCTGGGAAACTAGCATGTAATGGTTATTATACAATTTTTGTATCATTATTTGCAACAACACTTTTAATAGTAATAATTTATGTCTTATTATTTTAGTTAAGCATCCATTATATTTGTATATTATTATTTTTTTAATTTGTATGATAAAATTCTTTTATGTATTTTTTTATTCTTTATATGGCGGCGTTTGATTGTAAGCACTATGATTGTAAGTTTATCACTTCTTGAACAAATTGTGAATTTTGAAATCCGCCTAAAAAATTCGAAATCAAAGGAAGTGTCTTCGCATTTGATTGTCTCTGTCCACCTTTACATATGAGGGATATACCGAAAACGTAAAATTGATATATGTATTATATAATACATAATTTGAAAAAGCTCCTAGAGCGAATAACTTAATTTTGCTGAGACATACATCGAATCTTATTTCATACTATTAACATTGTATAGCTTACCCAAGATATGGTAATTGTATGAATATTTAATGTGCAGAAATAAATTATCTCTAGGATTTAATTAATGTATTGAGACTAGGAATCTATTTTTTATATATGCGACTCTGTGAGAATAACAAGCCACAGTTTCAACGAATGACCGTTCTATGGCAAAAGTTAATTAATTTCATATGTGCATTGTGAATCCTATTACTCATTTAAATTCTATTAAAACTTTGTGTTAATGTATTTTATATTCAGCTATAAAATATTTAATATAACTAAAATACATTAATGCATTAGAAAGCAGAAAAAATCGAGTTTAGAAGTTCAAAGTACGAAAACTTACCGAACGTCACAAATCTCAAGTCCCTAATTAATTATTATCGACCTAACTCCAACTTGAGTAATTAATAGAAACTGACGAAAACTTAGGTCACCCTTTGCAAACTTCACGTATTAATCCAACGGGAACACAATGAAAAGTTTATTAGAACAGAAGTTTAAGTCTTGTCTATTGAGTAGGACGTCACTTGTAAAGCGAAGCGAAGTAGCGTTAGGCCCCAGGATCATAAATCTTGAGATTTCACTTTGAAATAAATTTTGAAGTAGTCAAATTAAATTTTAATTGCATTTAAAAGGAATAGTAAAATTTAGCAAAATTAAAATTATGTGCTATAATTAAGATTCTTGTTTTATATACGATACTACTTTACAAATAAAAGTTATATGTAACTGGATTCTTTATAAATATATGTATATTCGAGAAACTTATAATGCTTTTTTGAATTTTTGAACAATTATTTCTCTCAATGTTTTTATTTGTGGAGATGGAAGCTGTCAGCTGGGATAATTATAATTTTGTAGCGATAGAAACATGTACATACCGAATAAATATTATTATAATTACACCCTTATGTCTAATCTATGTAGGCAGATTGTCTCGGGGGGACAATCATATGTAATGTAAATATGTCTCTAATTGAGTGAAAAGTGAACAGCAGCAAGTCTTAAAGCTAGTTTAGCTAGCTAGACAAAAAAAAACGTGAAGCCATGAAAAAATTTTTTAAGCTACTATATTTTATCTATACACGAGAAAATCGGCTGACCTGATCCAAAAGTACAATAGAAACTTTTACACTATTCAAATAAGTGAACTGTGAATGCACAAATTTCCTATATATTTAATTTTGGAAATTTTCGCTATAAATATTCACTTTATCATTGAACACGGGAAAGTTCGAATACGAAGTAGTTTTGTTCAAACACATCAGGTGAATTTAGTACATATTTAAATAATTATGTTCGGGTTTAAAGTGCAGGCTACAAAGGAAACTTTCAAAGTTTACGTACACGGAGAAGTTGAGGGTTACAAAATTATTAATTTCACTAATAAAATAAAATAAAAGTAGTCGTTTTACATTCTTAAAATTCCTTTACTTAAAATCACTTAGGAAATTACTTTCGAACTTCTGCGTAACTTTGACCCAAAAACGTACAAAATTTAATCTATATCGTATTATTTGACTCGTGTCGTGCTCTCGGGGAACTGTCCAATAGGGAATACACGTTAAATGCCAATGTTACACTTGCCGTTCAAATCACCTTTATTTTGTTTCAGTAAGGTGGAAATTCTAATAATTTTAGGGTTTCATGTAATTGAAATGTCAGTTCTCGCGTTAATATGCTGCGTGACGGCTTACGGTCGGCGTGACGTACTTCATTGAACGCTTCAGTATGTTTGACATCTTGATCTGTAATTTTTGGTATGAATGCTTTAAAAGCTTGTCTTTTTATGTGAAAAAGCTTATGGTTTTAGTTTTTTTTTTTGACGTATATAATTAAATCACACATAGAATCACATGTTTTAAAATATCTTATAAAATGAACTCACTTGTATTATTTTAGTATATGTATTAATTTCTTTTTTACTAAATAATACAAAATATGTGATTTTTACTTTATCAGGTTTTCGTTATAGTCTTTAAGTATGTTCAAATTTGAATTTTTATTTATGTGATGAATTTCTAAGTGTTATACCTATCAGTAAAAAGTTGTCTTATCTGTTGAAAAAATTAATAAAAAATAAATGTTATTAAAAATACTTTGCTAAAATAATTTAACTTTAAACCACCTTAGACTAGCTATTAATTCCATAGCAACGTTGTTTATATGTAATTTATTTTCACATGTAATGACTCAATTGAAAATTGACGTTAGAATTTGTTACGTGAACGTGAACCGGAGTGCTTTCTCGCGTGATTTTAATGTTTCACGCCATCAAAAGCAATCTTAGTTTTTGAGCGGTTTTGTTTTAAAAATTACACTTGTATAATCACAAGTTACGTTGTAGCTGGGTTAATCATATATTTAAATTTAAAATAGTACTATTAATACGTATAGATAGATATAATACTCGATTTATTTGTTTAAATATTATTAAGTACTTGAAGGAGAACAAATATTCATTATTGGTTAATTGAGGACTACACCAATAATTTTGTATCACCGAAATTGCAAATTGACCGTAGAAAATTAACATTGTTGCATCCTATTGCTTAAACCTAAGCTTTAGCGTAGCGGACTTAAATACATGCTTATATTCTATTAAAACTTTGTTGGCATGCTGTCAAAATGTTTGTAGAATCCAGGACAGACTGTAGGTATCACAGTTCCAAGTTGGCGACCCTAATCAATTAGCATCGATCTCAACTTCACTCGTTAATTAAGACAGCAATGCCAAAACTTGAAAGTCCTACCCAGTAAATATCCATTAGTTACTTTTTAAGTACGTTTGGTATATTTATAGTAATAACACTAACTATACTAATTTCATTAACTAAATATGTATTTTATTTCTCATTTTTATATTAAATATTGTTTTTTACTTTAAAAGTTTAGTAGTAACAATAGTAAGTAATTTCGAAATTCTTATGTACATTTTCCTTCGACACGTGAAGTATATACATAAACATATATATTATACAATATAAACTGCAACATTTAATAATGAAGAATAAAAAAATATAATTTACAATATAATATACATATTAATTAAAATCTAAGTATTTCTTTACGTGTTCTTTAATTTTTCACGCCACCTTTAACAATCTAATTTTTCAAGCATGTACATAATTAGAACACACTACACAGCGACACTCATAATGGCGGAAGGAAGTGAGCATGCAGAAATTTTCAAAGAAAATACAATCTGATAAGCCAAAATATTTAACGCTATTATAACGATGATGGAACTGTATTAAATAGAACTAGAAAATAATATCTTGGTATTAACTTAAAAATTATTCATTTAAATACAGTTTGTTATTATATGAGCATATTTTTGCAATAAAGCTAAATAAATATAAAACATTAAGGACCGTCGATTTTTTTATTTCCATTTTCTTTGCTCTGGTACCTAAGCAAAGCGCAAAGTTGTGTTCCGCCACTCAACACGTTGAAAAGAAAGGCGGAAAGCAGGGTCAAAGCCAACTGAGTGTCTTAACACTAGGTTTGTATGATATCTGCAGTTCCCTCTGCTAACCATGTGCGGGATAAAGCGTGAAATTATAAAAAAATGTAAAATATATATTGATATATAAAAAATATATTGATATTTACAATGAGTATTTGATCAAATGGAACTGAGCTATATATTTTTAAATACTTAAACCCTAGTGTCCCTAGGTGGCTGATGGATCTCATTTTCAACATTTGAGAAAATGATTAAATCAGATGACTGATTTTTAAGTTCATTGTGAACGTGACGTATCACTAAGAGCTACCTTGCTACGCTATATTAATCAAGAGATGAGCGTAGATAAAAAATACTCATTATATTAGTCACATAATCGACAATTACCTGTTCAGCCAATTATGCTACAATTTCAATTAGAAAATTAGGTTATATCTATTTTCTATAACACATAGTTACAATCGAATACATTTCTAGATATTAATGAACGACTCCTCCACATTTATTATATAGAACACGCAATACTGTGATTTCACTAAAAGCCTTTCTCGATAAAAGCATTTTTGTAGCATATAACATACATATGTTTCCTATATATGTAATTTTTATTCAGCCAACGTAGTTCTCTGAATAGTATTTCGGATACCACAAGGAAGCATTTTTCGTACGTACTGGTGTATGCATTAAATATTTACTACGATATGCTGCGTACGTACACAAATAAACAATATACAAATTCATAGAATGTTGTTCCACAAATGTAATCTGTACTTTATTTTAAGGTTAAATTTAAATAGCAATAATAAATGTTATAATCTTGTCATATCGAGACGTACCCAAACTTCACATTTTACCTGTACTTTCCAAACCCAAACTACACATTATACCCACATTTTTTCAAAAGAACAAATTTCGGCTACTTAATATGCACTGTCTGTAACAATATCAACATTGAAATTAGCCATATATATTTATATTTAAGTTACAAATAATAAATATTTGGATATTGCTAAATCAAAACAGCAAAATAGCGAAGTTGTCATGAAATTGGCCTCTTCAATAAGACATTGTTAGCGAGAAATTCAGAATTCCCAAATAGACTATTCAACTATCACGAAAAGGTCTTCTGGCGTGGAGATATTAACAAGACCCTTTTATCCCAGTGTTTGAACAGTCGCATGTCCGGAATGTCTGTGACAACAAACTTAAATAGGTAAACAGGTAGAGTGTAATTTAATTTACCATATAATAAATTACTCACATAAGCATTTTAAGCATTTTTATGGGTTTTTAAACTATTTGTTAGTATATTTTAAGTACATATTCATTAAATTTTCTGTAAATATTCTTATATTTTCTTGTAGTGGTATAGTTAAAAGAGTTATATATATATATATATATATATATATATATATATATATATATATATATATATATATATATATATATATATATATATATATATATATATATATATATATATATATATATATATATATATATATATATATATATATATATATATATATATATATATATATATATATATATATATATATATATATATATATATATATATATATATATATATATATATATATATATATATATATATATATATGAAATAGCATATGTAAATGTATGATTTGTCGTATTTATGCCTTAAAATTATGAATTGTCAAAGGATACGAGTCTCAATGAGTAACGACCGATAGGAGCGCAAATGCGTACATACATACGTTATAGATAATGTTACACACCAGTATTGTCGACAGAGATGTATCACTTTAATTATGTAAGCATGTTACTAGCAATATATATAGAAAGTATATAAATATATATATTTTTAGCTTAATTTTCTACAACTCAAATACAATCGTGGGTAGAGATGACTTAGATCCTCGTTTCTCTGTTTTCCCCGTGAATGTTGAGTGGCTGAAAGAAACGCTGCACCTTATCTTGTAAAAGCGAAATAATTTATTACATTATACCTACTAACTACTACATTATTTAAATTCAAATTATGTCACGCTTTATTTTTATTCTAAAGTTTTGTACGTTATTGAACTAACGAAATGTTTCGTCCTGCAATTAATCGCTCTCCTTTCAGTGGTTATGGTTGTAAGTCTAAATTTTAGAAGCTTATTCCGCTCTAAGCTTAAGATCTGATGTCTGTTTCTTTTACAATAAAAAAATAAAATGAGCACGCTCACATTCATTTCATGATAAACGTCACCTAGGGTACTATTATTAAATAGTATTTTAATGCCACATTGAGTACGAAGTAACCATTGTAGGGCAATTTGGGCGTGGAACATTTAAACTTGAACAAAGCAATTAAGACAACAGTCCGTTTCTTTTTTTATGTTCATAATACTCAGCTAAAATTAATGAAATTTAGGTGCAATTTCGAAATTTCTATGTTAGAGAGAATTTGAACGGATAGTGCACACGCTGGACTATGAATTGTCATAAATCTTCCCCCTTATCTCCTTTTGTTTCAACAAGCGTAACGTTTCATACCAGCTTAGGTCAACTTTACTTTAGTTTAGTTTTAGATTTATAATAGTAGACTGGAAGATTTAATGGAAATGAAATATAAATAAGAATATAAAATATTAATATTTATATTTAAATAATTTTATTGTGGTGCAATAGCACAGTACATTTTTGGTTCGATTCCTACTCTGGGGAATAATTATATTCCTGCATCTTGATCCGAAATATCTACAATATGTGGAAAGTTGAGACGGAAAAGACAACTAAAACTATAGTTAGTTGTTAACCATCAGGATTCGGCCAAGCAACAATACTTATACTCACAATGGTTTTTATTTTGTGGTTGTTGAATGTTCTACAAGATCAATAAATACTTAAGCTGGACATTTATTTCCAAAATTATCGAAAAAAGGAGGTAACACACTTACTTATGATTTTTATAATGTATAATGTATAAAACTAGGGTCTTCGTGAAAAAGATGTAGAACACACCAAATGCATACCATAATTCTTTTTGATCTCAGAATATTATTCTCTAAGTACAGTAACCAACTTAACCAAGGTTGCCGTACTTAAAGAATAATAATCTGAATTCAAAATATTTGAACTACCATTCAATAATAACATAATACGATATATCAAAAATGTAAATGTGTTTAAATATATATCAAATACTATAAAACTAAGCATTGTACATGGAATATAAAACTTGAAAATAACATCGTAAAGGCGTTCCTCAACGATGTTCCTGACAGACAAAGACTAATGTGCTCCACATATTATGTACCTAGAACTTTGATCTATTATGTTAGGTTTGCTGATAAAAGACGTTTAGTTTAAAGTAAGATTTCTTTAAAAGGCAATATTTTAAAGTACAATTTAGTTAGAAAATAATTGTATCTGTGATTTTTAGATACAAAGAAAAAAAGCACAAGACAAGACTTGTCACTAAAAATATATTTGACAATATATTTATATATAATTAAATATATACATATTAATAAAACATGTTAAACACTTTATATTTACGGACTTACATATACAAAAGTACCTCATTTAAAAAATAGGCGCTTTTAATGAAAGTTTCGTATAAAGTTAAGGCGTCACGAACAAAGCAGAACGTTAACTGCCAGGAAACCACCCCATTCGCCGTAAATTTTAAACGATGATAAGTTGAAGCGTAATGCCGCAATTCAAACTTTGAATTAATTAAGAATTCTAAAAGTTAATGCAGGCATACCGTATGTTATTTTGGAAGTGCTTTGAATAAACATAATCTGATTGTATTTTCAAATGATTTTCCTCGTTGATTTCTAAGGAAAGATACTCTATTATTATTTATTTAGGAAATAGTTTGAATAATATATGCATGTTAAATATTTTAATTTCAGATTCTTGCCATTTTCTGCATAGAAGATATTCTATTTACTTTTTATGTGAATTCGAGAGCATCGAGAGAATCTCCGAAAAGGAATCAAATAGCTAGACGTTGTCCTACTGCGCCAAAGTGCCCTCAATGGATGGATCGTGTGACCCGCCCCGTAGTCAAAGTAGTGTTTTTTAGTAGCGCCCCGTTTAAAAGTAGTGACTTTTGCTGCTAATTGTAATAATTGTTAATACATTATAATTTAGTGTTTACTTTTGCTGTTAAGAATATCACGAATGCAAGACTTGATTTCACAACGACGTACTGCTTTTTTACATCGTTTCCTACGAAGCAAACTTTTTTGCTTCAACCTTTATGCAGGATGTAATAATAATATTTCACATTTCACAGTTAATAATTTCACACGAGCTTTTATCATAAGTAACTGTAATAGGTCAATAAAAGATAGCTTTCTCAAAATATTTTCTGACAATATTTATTATATTTCCAAGCGTCATTTGCCTATTTTGCGAAAGAAGATGAAGAAAACCTTCTTATAAACCTATTATTATAGTATAAGTGTATTATTATAATTCATTACGTACAGTATGTATTTTGCATTGTGAAATCGAACGACGTGATGAACGATTTTTGAATTATATACGTTACGTTTAAATTATGTAATTAAATGATCTTTAACAGTCAGCCCGCGGAACGAAACGCAGAAAATGTATTTTAAAATTTAAATACTACACTTAAGAAACGTAATAGAAAATACTTTAATTAGAATTCTTCCTTTAATCTGTTAAGATGCTATCGTGAACATTTCACAAGATTGAAATTGCTATTACTATTTCAACAGTTTCTTAGAATATTTCAGCTTTACAGTGTATTCTTTATATAGTAGGGTAGAGATAACCACTCTAGTGCTAATACACCCTGTTCTCCAATTTCTCCCAGAACTAAAGATTTTTTCAGACCAAAGAAATCTTATTATTTATTGCTTCGAGTAGTGTTCGAACTACTGCGTTACCGCGAACACTACTCGAAGGAATAAATAAATGTTTTCACCACGATTGTTTTAAAATATATAATATGTAAAAAATTTCCTTGTCTACTTTTACGACATTTTTTAAATAATTGACAAATTGTTAAGTAAAGGCTTGCTGTGTTGATTACTTAATTATACATTAGCGACTTTCTTATACACTGTAAAGCTTCGAGATTAAACTGTAGGATCTGTTGCTCTCAAATCAAAGAATTTATTTCATTTTCTCGTTCAAGAAAGTCAAGAACGCGGCGTTGCGTTTCGCCACACAACATATTATATCTCAAATTCCGGTAAAAAGCGGGGAACTATGTATTTTAAAATTATTTATCATTACTTTGTTTTTACCGTCCCTTATAGGCTCTAGCGTGAATCATTTATGAATGACAAACTATATAAATCAATATATCATAAACAAATAATAAATATAATGCTACACAGTATTTAACAAAATAAATACCTTTTAGAAAATATTATGGGAAAATATGTCTTTTGCAATCTACGCAGTGAATTTTGCATGAGGCACCTGCTTTTAATAGACCGAGGATCGCTCTTTTCCCACGTACATATATAATTTTCTGTCATTTAAAAATGGAATAGCTACCAATTTGGCATAAAATAAAATTTGACGGTTTGTCTAAAAGTACATTTACGCTCAATTTTCTTTTTAGGTGTATTTTGTGATATTCATAATTGAATATGAGTGGCCATTTTTTAAAATTATTAACTAGCATCAAATTGAACTCATCCATATATCGAGAGTCAGTGACGCAGCAAAAATACAAGAAATATTAGATACCCATATCACATGATTCTACTTCTCTACCACGTTACCGTCAAACTGTCCAACTCGGAACACAGGTACGTTTTGACAAGTTTATAACTATGGTCACTATAGACTTTATAACTAGTAATATAAGGTTTACATTTCAATGTTTTTCAATTTAAATCTGATTGTAGCTTCAGTTCCGTGATATTATTACCGTGTCTGAGTGACGGCTCGCGAACTGAAGGACGCTCTCTTTATTGAACTTTCTATTTCTACACAACCAATATAAAAAGTTTTATTAAATATTAGCGGAATTGAAAAAGTAAAATTGCAAATCAAGACCGTAGAAATATCTTTTACGCTTAAAAGAGTATAAAACTGTCATTTTTATAAAAAAAACAGTCGTAGCGCTGTAATTTTTGACAGAATTTGATTCTAAGCACAAATTGTTTATCGTGGGTTCGAATCCCACTCGAAAGAATAAATTATTTTAAATTCTTCGCACTGGTAAGAAAATGAAATGTGGTGTTAATTTTCGTCACTTAATATACATTATTATCAAAAATTGAGCGTGAAATATCTTGATACTAAGTTTCATCTGTCAAATAATAAGGGAGCTTCAAGGTCTTTGGGTTCGGTTTATCATTTTTTAAAACTGACTACTGGGCTCCTTTATAATAAGTATCCTTTATTGTACTTTAGTACTTACAATAGTTTTTTATTGTTATCCTCGTAGTAATTGTATATAATTTTAAGGTTAACACATTTAAAAGATAAAACGATTTGTATCTGAGGACAATAAACGTATTTCGATAAAAAATAATAGGAAGTTATTATTAGTATCCAACATAGTTTAGATATACACTTTTCTGTTATTTCTAATCATTATTAATACGAATAATTAGAATAAACAAACTTTTTAAAACTTTATTTATCATCTAACATGAAATTGTTATATTTCCTTTATTAATAGCAAAAATAGTTTTTACAATTTATAACAAGATTACACAGAAACTATATTAATTTCGCCTTAAATAGCTGTTTACTGAAAATTCTACTGTACAAGTCTGTAATTAAAAAGGTTTAGGACTTACTGTGGGAAACTTTAACCATGTAAGAGTCAAAGCATGAATTTCAGCCGCTACTACTGTATAAACACGAAACTGTTCGCGTGACCTGTCGAGGGTAATCAACTCGCAAAACTTTATTTCAAAGGCAAATGTTGAGCAATAAATTTACAACGGGCCTTATTTGAAATAGCTTAATTTAATTTTTTCACAGTAAGCAAGCAATTTAGCTTTTTCAATAGATTTTATCGAAAACAATAAACAATTATAAGAAATAACACAATATTAACAAAATTTATTATTTAAAAAAAAAGAAATATTTTAAATAAATTATTGATACAAAATGCTGTACGAGAAACATATTAAATATTACTTTATCGACATGACCTGGCAATATACAGACGTTACAGTAAGTTCTTTCTACCTGCTTTACTGAATATATAAGAAGGTAAGGTAAAAAGACAAATAAGCATCACCACATGTCATCGTTGTAATTTATAAAACATTTACATTTTAATAATTTATTTAAACGAAAGTATATAAGATTTTTTTAACGCAAATTGCATAAACAAGGTAAAAGATGTATGCAGCGACCGCGGAAATTTGGCGCTTTTGCACTTTGACTTCCCTGTTAGGGATAAAGCGTGAAGTAAACTTTGTTGATAAATTCTGCGGAAATATTCCAATAAAATGAAATCAAAAAAGCAAATATGTTTTGACGTGCTATAGTTAAAAGTTGTTATCAAGTATATAAAAACGACGTTCATATTAACACTGAATGTTTCCTAGAATACCCTTCTAACCTCAAACCTCACATCATCTTAGTGTACAAATACAAATACAAATATACTTTATTGCACAACAGCATAAACATAACATAATAATTATAAAAATAAAAAGGAACAGAAGTACAATCAGGCGGCCTTATCGCTTAAAGCGATCTCTTACAGGCAACCTTTGGATGTTGGAGTTGTAAAAACAAACGGGTGGTGCATTAAGTAAAACATATATTTAAATACATAACCAAACAAAAATAAAAATAAATAAATAGAATATAAATATACAAACATACATACATACATATGCATATTCATAAATACATACATTTATAATACATATAGTATATAAATTCAATACCAATACACTTATACATAACAATCTTAAACACCATAAAAAAACATATATATTATTATAATAAAACAAAGGCAATAACTACTGATTCAAATAGTAGTTTTTAAGACGCTTTTTAAAAGTGTCCAGGCTTTTCGCACGTCTAATTTTAAGGGGTAAGGAATTCCATAGTCGGGCAGCTTTAATAGTGAAGGAATTAGAGAAAAAGGAAGAAGAATGAATAGGAATTTCGAGTAACAGGTTACTATTGGAGCGTAAGGAACGTGAGTGGATGTCATGAAGAAACTTAAATTGTTTCTTCAAGTACGGAGGAGTAGAAGGATTAAACAGCACTGAATAGAGAAGATGAAGAATGTGTGTATTCCTGCGGAGGCGAATAGGTAGCTTATTACGAAACTCGGAAATATGATCATATTTGCGTACACCAAATATGAACCTGATGCAAAGATTTTGAAGTCGCTCAAGTTTATTAAAAAGCTCCTCTTTAATGTCAAGGTAACAAATATCAGCATAATCAAGAATTGGTAATAGGATTGAATTTGCCAGCACAATTTTGGTGGGTATAAGTAAGAAGTTGCGTAGCCTACGCAGGCACGAAGAAGCAGCATAAATTTTTTTACTTACCTCTTCAACTTGTGGAACCCAAGATAAATGCTGGTCCACAAGTAAACCTAAATTCTTAACTGTTTTACTAAATGGAATACATGAGCCATTAATTGCAACACATGTCATATTTGATTCTTCAATTTTCCGCAATAATCTAGGACTGCCGATAACTATAGCTTGACTTTTTATAGGATTTATCATAAGGCCAAAATGCTTACTTCAAGTTGAAATTTCCTCAAGGTCACTATTTATCCTTTTGATGGTATTAGGAAAATCCGTGAGAGTACTTTGTGCGTAAATTTGTAGATCGTCAGCATACAGGTGGTAGAGAGAAGATATTTTATGACAGATGGAATTAATAAAAATAGAAAAGAGGAGAGGAGACAACACGCCACCTTGAGGAACGCCAGCACTGGTTGAGGACCAATCAGAATAGGTATCCTCAATTCGAATGCGCTGTCGGCGTCCGTACAAGTAAGAATGAAACCAATCAACCACCTCAGGAGATATATTAAGAGAAACAAGTATAGCAAGTAGTATGTCGAAATCAACAGTGTTGCGTTACTGAAATCTAGTAATATCAGAACCGTCACTTTCTGATCGTCCATACCCTGTCTAATATCATCAGTGATTTTGACTAAAGCAGTAGTCGTACTATGACCATGGCGGAAGCCGGATTGCAAAGGATTTAAAAAACTACAATTTGATAGGAATGTGCTAAGTTGCTTATGAACAAGACGTTCAAGCACTTTTGATAACAACGGAAGGATAGAAATGGGACGGTAATCGGAATAAGAAGAAGGATTAGACTTTTTAGGCAAGGGAATAATTTGGGCATCTTTCCAGACGGTCGGAAAATCACCTTGGAGTACAGAACGATTTAAAATGGATGTGATAACAGGAGCCAACAGGTCAATTATAGGAATGATCATTTTACGACTAATGCAGTCTGCACCAACTGCATCCAACTTAATAGCTATAATATTTCTCTTAACATCACATACAGTGAATTGAGTAAACTTAAACGGAGGAACCTCAGGAGTGGATATTGTGGAAAGATAATTCAAGGTATTCAGTTTATTTGTACTATCAATTGTACAAGAAGCAGTGAAATGTTGATTAAGAGAATTAAGGTCTACGTTTTTGGGAAAGATTATATGCTTAGTTTTTCCAACTCCGAGAGATTTGAGAAACTTCTAGACTTTGGCTGGATCATATAATTGTAATAGAAGACATTTCTCATGAGTATGATATTAGGTATACATATATAACATTATACATTTCTTAATAAACCTTAAGAAATAAAATTTTATTAATATAAATTGATATAATAATTTGCATACTTAATAACTATACATAATTTATATATATTGTAACTATTTTCGTTTTAATTCTAAAGTATGAGTTTGTAATTTTTATGCTTTAAATGGTTTTCAGCAAGATATTAATTAGTTTCTATAAAATATGTACATTTTATCTATTTGTATATGAATTGAGTTTATTAACTTTTGTATTATAATTAGATTAAATATATTTAATTTCTACTGTAAGATTTAACGCTGAACGATCACCGAAAGAAAGCGATAAATATGGGCTCAAATCAGACACTTGGAATATTCACTTAAAATAATCAAATATTCTTATTTCGTATATTCTTAGATGAAGCTCTACAGTTCAAAAATAAGCATGTAACAATAATAAAAAAAAGAAGTAACTTACAACTACGTTTACATTACGACATGATCGATAGGTTAGTACGCAAAATGCAAGGATCAACAACCAAAAGCATATTTCCTACTTTTTTTTTCAAGCATATTGTACAAACAAGCATATAATTATACATACATACATGAACTTAATAATATATTGTCGTCAATTATAATGCTCAGTCTTTAAAAACATACGTATTACGTAGTTATTAATTTGTTATAATATATATGATATCGAACTAAATGCAATTTATCACTGATGCAAACAGTCTTAAATTTGTCGTACCTTTATGTCTTCTTATTCAAAAAGAAAAAGTGCGATGGTAAATTTTGGTTCCCAATATGCCATATTTCTTAATGTTTAGCGACATGCCACTAAGTTCTGTAAACCTAATTTACATTTATCGTCAACCCATAAAACATTGCATGTACGTGAAAGAATTTTCGATAAAAGCACATTATAAATCTTTCATATTTTGCCAGCATAGACGCTACGTGATTGAAAAATCAGAAAACTTTAACAACTTTATTCATGAGGTTGCAATTACGTTAGTCTGCACAAAGTGGAACGGCTTAGTTCTTTGTTTGCCCGATAGTATCGAAGTTCGAAACACGTGATTCGAAAAGTTCTATCGGTGTTCGAACTAAGTGAACTTTAGAAGGAACAGTTTAATTATACTTATGTACGTGTGCTCTGAACAATCTAAATCAGTGTCTCAGGCGTGTAATCCCGCGCCTCTCCTTTAACGAAGCGTTGAACTACTTTTTGGATCTAGTACGTAAACAGGTAGGTGCTGCTTGTACAAAAGTGCACCTTAATACTGTGAAAAAGCTTATAAAATTGTATGTATCAGTTAGATAGCCTGTTACCTTTTTTTTGGACATCCGCTCTAACTCGTTCTCGTTAGCTCTAATAAATCATTGCAAAATAAAAATATATTTAAAAAATAAAACAAACAAAGTAAAGTATGAAATAGAAAACCCAAAATATTTTATATTTCAGAACATTTTATTTTTATAAAATATCCAATTAGTTGTTGTTTATTATAGGATGTAGATTTCGATACACAAATATTCTATTCACAAACTATTACTTGTAGGCCATACAGCAAATGTTTATTTTAACAGTTTTATGTTGTTTGTTTATCATCATATATAAATATAACCCACCATTTATGTATTTAACACAAATACTTTAAAGACTATGACGATTATAACAACGCAAACTATATTACCAAATTAATTAAGCATATTATGCAGAATATCCTGACAATTGATATAGCGAAGATGGTATACAACTGAATATCGTTCTTGAGATAATCTAGATATCAAATTACTTAGTAATTGCGATTGTTGTTTTGTCAGTTTGGATATGAAATCAAAATAATTATCATGTATTAAACAACAGTTTAGGAAACAGTAATTCTTTTCACCATTTCATTTATACTGCAACATTTTATTTTATATGAAATTTAGCGCCATTTAGTTTGGTTGGAATAAGGCTGACTTTGTACGATGTTAGATTTACTTTTTGGTTCCAAGCTAACTCGAAACCACAAGTTACTGTCGATTCGGTATATTTTTTGTTTCTCTGTGAACTCATAGAGGTTTCTTATATTTTTGCAATGTCACTGTAGAAAACTAAATTGTACAGAATATTTTTAGCCGTCTTACCTATATATATATATATATATATATATATATATATATATATATATATATATATATATATATATATATATATATATATATATATATATATATATATATATATATATATATATATATATATATATATATATATATATATATATATATATATATATATATATATATATATATATATATATATATATATATATATATATATATATATATATATATATATATATATATATATATATATATATATATATATATATATATATATATATATATATATATATATATATATATATATATATATATATATATATATATATATATATATATATATATATATATATATATATATATATATATATATATATATATATATATATATATATATATATATATATATATATATATATATATATATATATATATATATATATATATATATATATATATATATATATATATATATATATATATATATATATATATATATGTATATGTATATATATATATATATATATATATATATATATATATATATATATATATATATATATATATATATATATATATATATATATGTATATATATATATATATATATATATATAAATATCCAATTAGTTGTTGTTTATTATAGGATCTAGATTTCGATACACAAATATTCTATTCACAAACTATTACTTGTAGGCCATACAGCAAATGTTTATTTTAACAGTTTTATGTTGTTTGTTTATCATCATATATAAATATAACCCACAATTTATGTATTTAACACAAATACTTTAAAGACTATGACGATTATAACAACGCAAACTATATTACCAAATTAATTAAGCATATTATGCAGAATATCCTGACAATTGATATTGCGAAGATGGTATACAACTGAATATCGTTCTTGAGATAATCTAGATATCAAATTACTGAGTAATTGTGATTGTTGTTTTGTCAGTTTGGATATGAAATCAAAATAATTATCATGTATTAAACAACAGTTTAGGAAACAGTAATTATTTTCACCATTTCATTTATACTGCAACATTTTATTTTATATGAAATTTAGCGCCATTTAGTTTGGTTGGAATAAGGCTGACTTTGTACGATGTTAGATTTACTTTTTGGTTCCAAGCTAACTCGAAACCACAAGTTACTGTCGATTCGGTATATTTTTTGTTTCTCTGTGAACTCATAGAGGTTTCTTATATTTTTGCAATGTCACTGTAGATAACTAAATTGTACAGAATATTTTTAGCCGTCTTACCTATATATATATATATATATATATATATATATATATATATATATATATATATATATATATATATATATATATATATATATATATATATATATATATATATATATATATATATATATATATATATATATATATATATATATATATATATATATATATATATATATATATATATATATATATATATATATATATATATATATATATATATATATATATATATATATATATATATATATATATATATATATATATATATATATATATATATATATATATATATATATATATATATATATATATATATATATATATATATATATATATATATATATATATATATATATATATACCATACCATACCATGGCTAGCTTAGTCATCGGAAATGTATATTAGATGAACCCAAACTTATTTTTTTAAAATTTAATTGTAATAAATTTAAAAATTTCTTTATTAATACGAACATTACACTAATAAGTAAGTTTTAAAATTTCTTTATTAATACGAACATTACACTAATAAGTAAATTTTAAAATTTAAATGTTCTTAGATGCTGCAGGTATGAGTCGCAATCATCAAATCACTTCAATCGCTAGCAAAACGTTGACATGAAAGCTACAAAAAAATATTTTTGTACTGTTCCTTTAATTCGAAATGAAATCAGGAGATCCAAAGCTTTAGGTGTTCGTCATCAATCACGTAATAAGTTTAAAAATATGTGACTACTGTACTATTTTCAATCATTTTTATTTTAACAAAAGTAATTAAGCTAGTGATTGAATATCTTTATTCGCGTCTCTGCAAATATCATGTCTTCAGTCTTTCCTAAGTAGCAGTTATCAAAATTCATGATGATACATTACATTATATTGAAGTTAAGTATAATCTTTGATATTCATTATATAAACATAATTTCAACCTTGTGGCCTTTATTGGATTATTTGCATATATTTTGGCCATATGTACATTACCAGGAAGGAGTCAATCAAACAAGTACAATTCTTAAGAAGAGGTGATTAATATACTGCATCCAAGAAACAAAAAGGAAAGGTTATTAGATTCCTTGACATTGGAAATTACTACCACGTTATAAATCACAGCAAACACAATAGAATATTTGCGAGTTTTCAAATGCAGTTGCGGCTTTTCAAATGCGAGTCTGATTCGTCTTTGAAGGATTTCTGAGCAGTTAGTAACATGAAATAACATTTCTTGTCAGTACAAATTTGAG
Source organism: Dione vanillae (assembly GCA_037178615.1). Taxonomy (NCBI): domain Eukaryota; kingdom Metazoa; phylum Arthropoda; class Insecta; order Lepidoptera; family Nymphalidae; genus Dione; species Dione vanillae. The sequence goes on from JAZFAU010000352.1 coordinate 249,278, forward strand.
CAATATTTTAATATATTTTTTTATTATATACTTATTACTTAAATAATGGATCTTATTAAGTGCGAGCACATATAGGCTTGCGATAGCTAAACAAGCCAGTATATATTCCAGTTTGACAAGACATATTTCAAAAAACATTATTTATTTATGTGCGTTCTTGCCTACTTAGACAAGGTGAAGATAACGTTTTGTATCCAGCGTTCTGGATTAATGAGAGTAAACAATTATCTTTTAATAAATTTTCATTGAAGTTTCCAAAAAGTAATGTTGGCATATTGTTATTTCAACCGAGCAAGCAACACCTCATGCAAATAATGTAATAATTATTTACTTAATTAAATACTACATATATATATATATATATATATATATATATATATATATATATATATATATATATATATATATATATATATATATATATATATATATATATATATATATATATATATATATATATATATATATATATATATATATATATATATATATATATATATATATATATATATATATATATATATATATATATATATATATATATATATATATATATATATATATATATATATATATATATATATATATATATATATATATATATATATAGCACACATAAAAATACAATTGAATACAAAAAAATACTTTTTAGTTTACAAAGATGGGCTTATTTCTGAAAGAAATCTCTTCCAGCCAACCAATGGAAGTGGGTAAGTGTCTAACAGCGGGAATGTGCAGTGCAATTGTCAAAAAAAAATCAAATAAAAAAAAAGAATATTGGAATGAATTTGAATAAGAAAAGTATGTAGGTAATGAGCATATTTTAAAACATACACATACATATATACAGACATACATAAATACATATACACATACATACACACATACATACACACATACATAATATATCTAACAAACATATACATAAATACATACATATTATGCTAAATAAAACAGTCTATATATTGCTAAAATAATTGCTAAAATAGTAATGCGAATGATAGGCTAGAAACTGTCTGTGAAATTTAATTGTTTTGACGTTCCAGTAAATATTTTTTTAATCGGGTTTTAAAGGACAAAAGGGATGGGCTTCTTTGGATAGAATTGGGAAGTTTGTTCCAGAGAGATGCAGCGTACACCGAAAAGGACCTTTGTAAAAATTTCGTGTTGCTCATAGGTACGTCAAGCGACGGAACCACGCCAGACCGCCTAGAGCGTGAGGGAGGGGGAAGAAGGTTGAAACGGGAACGTAGGTAGGAGGGAAAATCAGGATAATTAAGGATCTTAAAAAGAAATACAAGGATGTGCATATCACTGCGAAGTCGGATTGGGAGCCAATTAAGTTGAACGCGAAATTGAGAGACATGGTCATACTTACGTAAGCCATAAACAAAGCGTATGGCCAGATTTTGAAGTCGCTCTAATTTATTAAGTAGCTCCTCGGTCACATCCAAATAGCAGATGTCAGCGTAGTCGAGGATGGGAAGGAGAAGACATTGCGCTAGCATAATTTTGGTTTTGTGAAGAAGGAAGTACTGGAGACGCTTAAGGCAATGGAAGGAGAAATGCATGCGCTTGCTGATTGCATTAATATGAGACGCCCATGACATGTTACAATCAATTATTAGACCTAAATTCCTAACTTCGTTACAGTAAGGAATTGACACACCTGAATATTGTATTGCAGGCATCGAATCCCACTTGACTTTGTGTCTAAGTTTATTGCTGCCAATAATTATGGCCTGAGATTTATTTGGGTTTACCAATAGGCCAAAAGATTCCGCCCAATATTTGATGGCAGCGAGGTCGTTGTTTAAAATTTCGATGGTTTCAGGTAACTCATTCAAATAACTATGGCGGTAAAGTTGCAGATCATCCGCATACAGATGGAAATGGACAGAGAAGTAATGACTCTTGAGATGTTATTGATAAAAACAGAGAAAAGAAGTGGAGAGAGAACGCCGCCTTGGGGAACGCCAGCTGTGATATCAAGCCAGGATGAAGTTATATTGCCGACGCCCGAAAAGATAAGATCAGAACCAGCTTATAGCTTCAGAAGAGACATTGACTGCTCGAAGAGTGCCAAGAAGTATATCGAAATTCGAGTTGGAAGCACTGCTGAAATCTAAGAGTACCATAACGGTTAGCTTGGTGTTATCCATAGCGCACCGAATGTCCTCCGTAATATTCAACAAAGCCCCAACTGTGCTGTGGAACGGACGGAAACCGGATTGTAAGGGACAGAGGAGATTATTGGTGGAAAGGTAAGAGTACAATTGGTTACTGACTAAAGTTTCTAGGACCTTGGATAGAACAGGGAGGATAGATATGGGACGGTAATCAGTGACGTTGGAGGAGTTGGGGATTTTGGGAAGTGGAATGACATAAGCACTTTTCCATTGTGAAGGAAAGACATTACTTGACAGTGAAAAGTTGATGATGTGGGTGACCACTGGTGCAGTGCTCTCCAACACAGGAAGAATCATATCCAAGCTGAGGTTGTGAATTTTAAAAGCAAAGCAAGCAAGCAAGAGGATGATGTCAAGAAGTGTGTTCATTCCATTTCCAAAAGCTTTTGTGGAAATGGAATGAACACACTTCTTGACATCATCCTCTGATATAGCTTTAAATGAAAATGAACTGAAGTCAGGTAGGCAAATTTGAGACAGTAAAGTAAGTGTATTAGATTTTATTTGGGGATTGATGTGAAATGGAGGAGTTGTAAAAAAAGAATTAAGAACGTGAAGATTCACTGAAATTTGACGAGTCTCAGTGGTTTTGCCCACACCAAATGACTCCAAGAATCTCCAAACCTGCGCTTGACTGAGATTTTTAATGGTATTGTGGAAATAGCGACGTTTGGCATCCCTACACATTCTGTTGCAGATGTTACGCAGCTTTTTGTAAGTAGCAAGGTTATATATATATATATATATATATATATATATATATATATATATATATATATATATATATATATATATATATATATATATATATATATATATATATATATATATATATATATATATATATATATATATATATATATATATATATATATATATATATATATATATATATATATATATATATATATATATATATATATATATATATATATATATATATATATATATATATATATATATATATATATATATATATATATATAATCATCCTATGATTCAAATTCAATTCAATATGGTAACTAAACTTAAATTAAATGCCGTTATTTCATCCGTTGCGGTGTAAATTTCGAAAGCTTATTCCATTTCATATTTGTATGGCATCCTTTGAAACCTTTTAAATAATATAAATTTTAAAGTATTAAGCTAACCTCAGTAGCGATTAAAATGTTATTGCCAACCGCTACGTTTTCATTTGCTTTTTGATCTGTGCAATGGCACTCATGGCTTCTATAGTATCACCGGGTGACACTATAGATACCTTCTATGAGATATGCTCTATGAACTTACAATGCGACTCTTTTAAGGCATGAAACTCGTCATGTAAATTTCACTACTAGGAGACATTACTGCATACAAGCCGAGCTCTATTGAAATGGATAGTTGTGCCTTCTCCAGAAACCGCGCGTGGACTGTGTTATGTACCGGCAGGCACGTGTGTATATTTTTGTATGATTATGCCGGCCTTCAAAGAAAACTGCTTCCATATACCACCGCTTGTCATTGAAACTTACAGCACGTACAAATATAACAACAGAACGTTCTGATTGGTCAAGACACTACGCTGTGTCATTCCTCAAGTTCCGACAAAATAAAAAAAAATAGTTTAGTTAAAATATTTTATGTTAAAATATTCCTCTAATTGGAAATCGAACTCACACATGTTATGTCCTCAGTCTTACGCTGATTTACGCCATGTTGGTCTAAAATAGAAGATATATATTTCTTGAACGTTATTTGAAGAAATGTATATATGTACATATATTCTAAGTGTATGGTCATATTGCGTTTAATACGATACTAGGACGACATGCATATTAACCCACTTGAGATTAAGTTTAATCAATAGCTTTGATGTTAACTACCACTCCGCCATATTTGATGGGAATGTAATTACTTTACTGATATTACTGAGAGCACATCTCGTATATTCTGTGTATTTGAAGTGTATCTTGATCACTTGATATTTGTAATTTGAAGACTATTTCGACATATATATACATACTAGGCAAATGTTATATGCATGTAAATGTGTTTGTGTATGCGTTATAGGCGAGTACATAAAAATTGTAAAATAATATTTTTTATAGCTTCACGCTTTATCCCGCATATTGCAGGGTAGGCAGAAGGAACTGCAGGAACCATATGAAGAGATGTAGTGTTAATACACTTCTGTTGCTTAGTCCCTACTTTCTCCGTCCTCGCTTAAAATAATATGTATGTATATATTTCAAATTTGATTTAGAGAGCTAAAATATTTTAATCTATAAGGTTTTTATGTAGTTCATTTAGGTTTTACATGTGGTAATATAAGCTTAATGCCAACTTCAATCATAATAAAAATTAATATCTTTTTAATAATATTAAGACACTTTTGCATGTTGAAAGAGTTCTACTAAAATTTAAAATATTTTAATATATTAATATAACTATATCTGGACCATATCCAGAAGGAGTCTTGATATAAGTGTTATTAAATAATAAGTAAAATTTAAGTACTTAATGTAATGTAGGAAAAATGTTACATTATGGAAAGAAAAGGCTTAAATAATACTATTAAAATAAATTAAAGACAAACAAAAACTTTAAACTAAATACAACATTTCTTAATAGTCGTTTCCAAAATCTACAAAGAAAGATATGAGCCGCAATTTTGTTGTCTAAAATTGAATAATTCATTAATGTTTTTCACTGAGCGTGGACATCTTGGCGTCTCTAATTAGATCCCTCACTGAGCGCGGCACACTTGAGTCGTTCTCTTAATTGCATTGTCAGTTAGTTATGTTTTCCAAACAAACGATTTTAATGTTTGCCCAGTTTTAACTTTAGGCTATAAAGCAAGGAATTGTTAAATTGGCACCAGTTTCAACTTGGCTTTTATAAACATTGTTACAAAATCGTTTTAAGATTGCTCAAAGCGTTTAAAAAATATATTTGAAATTGTGTGCTTATTTCATAATTTCAACATTTTTTTTTTGAAATATATTTTTTTCTTAAGTGCTTGTCTGTCCTTGATTGGAACTATATTGTCTTACCAAGGCTTCATCGGCCTCTCCTATAAACAGAATACGGTTCAAAGTGAAGAAATAAAGTGTCATTATCATCATCATCCACTCCAGTAAATCGCTTACGTGCAGATGTCAACTAAAGTTTGAACACATCGATCCTACGCTTATCATCATCACTTTATCGCTGTAGGACTGTAGGAGCTAAACTTTTTATCATGCTGGAGTCATCTATTATAGAGGATCAATAGTTGAGCAGGTGGTAGCAGAGTCTATCACCCCGGCGTCTTAGTGCCAGTGCACCGTAGAATTGGTATGACTATCAAAAAGCTGTGAGTATACACCCTGTAAACATACATCTAGTAGGTTTATATAATGTATGCCTGATCCAATTGTTAAAATTTCAGATATCACGCGGGACAGTGTCTGATTTAAAGTATGTTACTACGATAGTTTTTATAATTTCAACTTAATACATTGCTGAGATATTTAATATTCACATTTTGAAGGAGAAAATTCAATTTGTGTGGAAAAATTTCACAGCTATGGATCAATTCCTAAATTGAACTGAACATGATGGTCACCGGATATAAATTAATTATTAGAATGGAGATATTTTAAAATTTATTATTTTTTGCGATATCGGCGCCAATTATGATTTCGGTATATTAACTTGCTTATAGCTTGTAATTTAGTAAATGACGTTCGATTCGATTAAGATAGATTATTGTTTATTGATTAGTGACAGCTGGTAAGTCGATATCTACAATGTAAGCTCATATTCTATACCTAAAATTAATACTCTATTAAAATAATTGATATATTTCATTACCTTAAAATATAATCAACATAGCATTAAAATGAACGGGATTACATTTCAGTACAGGAATAAAAATAACTTAAAACAATAGATGTTAAAATAATTGTGTAGACATTGTTTTTCAAGACAAAGAGTCAGTGATGAAAAACCACAGAGTTTTTCAGACTTGTTTACACGAATACGCCTTACAATTCTTCACAGTATATTTAGTACGCCCGCGTTGAATTCAGAGGCATACTATTATTTGGTATATGATGTTTGGTTTTATCTCTTAGCTTATTTTATTTTTAACAACTGAGCATGAAATTATAAGTAACATTCTAGCCACAATAGAAAATAAGCTCAATTAATTAATGTTCAAGTAATTAACTCTTCACATATGCCTATATAATTTACCATTATAAATAAGAATTTGAGTTCACACACGGTAAGTATCTGTAAAAAAAATAATAAAAGCTGTAAAGCTTTTATTATTTTACAGATTCTTACTGGTGTTTCCGATTATGAAGCACTATATACTTAATAAAAAATCATATTTAAAATTTTACTTTACTCTCTTATAGTAGCTTTGCCTGTAACACTGTAAGCATGTCGATAACTACTTAAAATTACAATTTAAAATGTTCCATGTGGATGTACAATTGACTAAGTACTCGCTAGATTTAAAAGCAGGTAAAATTTTAGTTACTTAGAGAAAATAGCAAGTTTCGTTTATGAAAACTGCCTAAAACAATAATTTATTTTTATAATTATTTCATTATTACGATATATTATTTCGCACCCATCCTACTTAATATACGTAGTTTTAATTGATAAAGTTGCATAAGCGTTGATCCACCCACGCCTAGAGTAATGTATGTAATTCATTTATTACGGTTTCTCCTTAATATGCGTCTCATACATAAATCCCTTATGTGTGTGTACAGCTCAAGACGTATAGAATGTACAATTGTATTAGCATTCCTAATTACCTAATTACCAATAAATGTGAGAGCAAAGTTTTCACTATTGAGTAATTTATAAATAAAAAAATATTAAATTGATGTAAAAACCTGGTTTGAAAATATTAATGACGTCCCGTGGGGGGGAACTATAAAAACAATTAATTCATTTCTTTGAACAAAAATCGAACTTCAATCACGTTTACAGTCAGACGTCTCTATCACAGTGTTATGATAGCTATAAATCAGTCTTTTTTTTTCACCTCCACATCTTTTGCGCCATACGCTCGAGGTAGATATTAAAATATTTTAAAAATATTCTATATTTTTAAACGTCTCCATCTATTCTGTAATCTTTCATTTCATTGGAGATAATTGCTTAATAAAAAAGATTCGTTTTATTCTTACGGACAGAAACTGTTTTTCTAATGAGTAGAGATAATTCGTTAGAATTAAAATAACATTTTACCCTGGAAAAAGTGCTTCTCAATGAATTTTGTATTCACAAGAGGCAATATATTGTTTTATTTTCTATATGAGATTTACGTAAGGAGCATAATGCAAATCAGCACATAATATTAATGTGATATTAAAATATAAAATGACGGCGAGATAGCAATACTTCCCTCCATTTTGTTGTCCCATTAATGACGCAGAGGCACAGCGTCTGCCTGCAATGGTTTATGGGTTCGATTCCTACTCGCTGAGGATGGATTATTTCATTTCCATTTTCTTATTTCTGTTAATGTGACAAGCGCGGCGTTGAGTTGCGGAAAATAGGGAACGGATAAGGCATTAAGTTAAAAAAAGAAACAAAAAGTTTATTTTCATGCCTTTATATTACTTTTATAAAATCAAGAAGTATTTTCCTTTAAAGTAAATGAACAATCGTCTATCGTATTAATCAGATATCTATTCTATCTAAAAGTCTATGCTTATCTTAGACCGAATTCTTCGAACTTACTTCACATACGGCGTGAAAAATTCAATTTAGCTACGAGTGGATCCGTAGCAAATGCACTTTTTTAAAAACTTTTCCGAAGAGGCACGTTTAACAGTTCCGTCACAAAGCATTGCTCCATTCCTAGCGCATTCTAATGCAAATTTCATTGAAATGCTCCGCCATTGTTGTCACTTCCAGCCATTGGGCTAAGCCTTGTGTTCATGCGTCTGATTTTGTATGCACGTTTCATGACAGTTTTAGTTCCTCTTTTTGTTCATTTCCTTTTATAATACATTCTTATGGAGATACGAATGAAATAAACGCAAGAAATTGTGTTCCACTCAAAGAATATATATAAAAAGGAATTTATTTAAGAAACGGTATTAGTAGAACAAGAAAATTATCCTTTTTGTATATACGACTATATAAAACGCTATCAACAACTAATTCATTAGTAAGTTTTATCACGCACAAAAAAAAATTAATTTAAAAAATACAATATTTGATATTTTCTCGAAGTTAAAAGTTAAAAAAAATAATTTAAAAAATACAATATTTGATAGTTACGATTAAGATTAAATTAAGATTGAGAATAAATTAAAATTAAGTCCATATTAAAAGTGAAATATACTTAAATAGTAAAAATTATGGATAAACAAATATTAATAAGAAATAAAACTATATTTGCTTTAAGGATAAAAGATTATTTATCTCAGTCTCCGTATTTTCTTTTCATATATAAAAAACAAAGGAAGAGTTAAAAGAAAACAAGCCTTTCCATTTATATTTATTTTACCTTTGATCATTTCTTACTGGAAGCCATCATCCAAATATGGATAACGTTTGAATAACTATTTCGAAGTGATATAAAATATTCCTCTCATATAAAACTCGAGTACGGTAGATACTTCACAGTATTCACCAGAGTGAAGTGGGCGACAGCATCCGTAAAATAATATTCAATTAAAATTATGCTTTTCTTTTTTATTTCGCTCAAAGGATTTTAGTCTTTCACGTTTGAACAATAAGACTGATTTTCTCTTGAACGTTAAAATGTTGAAATGTGATTTTTCCTTAACGAACCGTAACGTCAAGTTGCATATGTTCGCTTCGTAGTTCTACTATAAAGGATTGGGCTAATGGTATACTCGAAATGTGAATATCCAGATCTCATTTATTTATATTTCAAAACATAAAAAACAAAACAAATATAAATATGTTCTTACATCAATTTATAGCTTCTAATGAACGGTTTTTTTGTTGTATAATAACATTCTAGAATGTACGTTATATATAAATGAAAATGATGTAACAGCAATGTTCTTCGCGCAAAACCTTTCCCGTCCACTAGACAATAAGTCGGTAAGCGGTGAAAACTTTCACATATAAGAAATAAAAGCGCTCGTTGCGCTGTATTCGAATTTTCAAGTCGAGACGGCTTAGTCCGCTCTAGTAAATATTGACTCAACGAGGAGCATCTTGCGACTAATCTTATAGAACTGTTTGCTTCCACGATTGAAGACTTGAGGTCCGTGGAAACTTTTCGCTAACCAAACATTATTTGAATACAGTCGAGGCAATATTTCCACTGCGGACCCATTTGAATATTGCTGACAAAATGTAGGAAGGCAAACCATCTGTCTACGAGGCGGACGTGCTGGCTGCACTTTGACTAAGAAATAAAATTTTATTCAGACAGTTTTAGTAAAATTAAAGGAATGCTTTTAATGTACTGTTCTTAAATACATACAAATATAAAATGTACATTAATGCACTGTTATTTATAAAAAGGAAATAGTACAATTTTTCTCATAATAATTTATAATGGATAGAAAACTCACGTAGGAAACGAATTGCCCGTGCAGTGGATACTGCACTAGCATATTTATCGACAGAACGTGTAACTAAATCGTTATATTGAGAAAGCTTTTAGTACCATTGCCTCGCTTTGAGCAAGGAAGAGTGAAAAAAAAGTAAAATAATATATGTTTTATTTATGTATTATAAATATTTTGGTTCCTGCCATTTCGTTTTCATGGACTTAATCCTTGCTACCCGATTTACATTTTCCGATTTATTGTAATTGAAAAATGAGTAATAACCATTTCCACCTTCACGTTTATTTAATTTTATTATTTTACTATTTTTATACATATATATATACAACAAAGATTTTTCGATATATAATATTTTTATAATTTGCATCCTTCACCCGCTTAGTATATGAGAAAGAAGAAAGAAATTGAAATATACCTGTGTGGAGCCCAAAACCACAAACTCTGCGCAATAATTACATTACTCTAAAAAGTAGATTAATATTTTACTAACGTTTTTAACACCCCAAAATCAGAAATTTCTCATTGATTTATAAGTTCCTAAAGAACATTTCCTTATTTCATTCATTCGGGCTGGACTATCACAGTGCTTCATTGAAATTTAAGAGTTTTAGTATCTTAGTTTTGATGTGAAAATGATATATACGACATAACCTCATTGAACCTAACAACTTTAACTAAAGCTTTTTTTTTTAAATATTGTGGTTTGGCTTATGTGATTATTTGTGATTCGACATCAGGTATTTCAGACACTTGATTTCAATAGATTAAAATATATGTATATATATATATATATATATATATATATATATATATATATATATATATATATATATATATATATATATATATATATATATATATATATATATACATACGGCGTGAAAAATTCAATTTAGCTACGAGTGGATCCGTAGCAAATGCACTTTTTTAAAAACTTTTCCGAAGAGGCACGTTTAACAGTTCCGTCACAAAGCATTGCTCCATTCCTAGCGCATTCTAATGCAAATTTCATTGAAATGCTCCGCCATTGTTGTCACTTCCAGCCATTGGGCTAAGCCTTGTGTTCATGCGTCTGATTTTGTATGCACGTTTCATGACAGTTTTAGTTCCTCTTTTTGTTCATTTCCTTTTATAATACATTCTTATGGAGATACGAATGAAATAAACGCAAGAAATTGTGTTCCACTCAAAGAATATATATAAAAAGGAATTTATTTAAGAAACGGTATTAGTAGAACAAGAAAATTATCCTTTTTGTATATACGACTATATAAACGGTATCAACAACTAATTCATTAGTAAGTTTTATCACGCACAAAAAAAAATTAATTTAAAAAATACAATATTTGATATTTTCTCAAAGTTAAAAGTTAAAAAAAATAATTTAAAAAATACAATATTTGATAGTTACGATTAAGATTAAATTAAGATTGAGAATAAATTAAAATTAAATCCATATTAAAAGTGAAATATACTTAAATAGTATAAAATTATGGATAAACAAATATAAATAAGAAATAAAACTATGTTTGCTTTAAGGAAACATTGATAAAAGATTATTTATCTCAGTCTCCGTATTTTCTATTCATATATAAAAACAAAGGAAGAGTTAAAAGAAAACAAGCCTTTCCATTTATATTTATTTTACCTTTGATCATTTCTTACTGGAAGCCATCATCCAAATGTGGATAACGTTTGAATAACTATTTCGAAGTGATATAAAATATTCCTCTCATATAAAACTCGAGTACGGTAGATACTTCACAGTATTCACCAGAGTGAAGTGGGCGACAGCATCCGTAAAATAATATTCAATTAAAATTATGCTTTTCTTTTTTATTTCGCTCAAAGGATTTTAGTCTTTCACATTTTAACAATAAGACTGATTTTCTCTTGAACGTAAAAATGTTGAAATGTGATTTTTCCTTAACGAACCGTAACGTCAAGTTGCATATGTTCGCTTCGTAGTTCTACTATAAAGGATTGGGCTAATGGTATACTCGAAATGTGAATATCCAGATCTCATTTATTTATATTTCAAAAAATAAAAAACAAAACAAATATAAATATGTTCTTACATCAATTTATAGCTTCTAATGAACGGTTTTTTTGTTGTATAATAACATTCTAGAATGTACGTTATACATAAATGAAAATGATGAACCAGCAATGTTCTTCGCGCAAAACCTTTCCCGTCCACTAGACAATAAGTCGGTAAGCGGTGAAAACTTTCACATATAAGAAATAAAAGCGCTCGTTGCGCTGTATTCGAATTTTCAAGACGAGACGGCTTAGTCCGCTCTAGTAAATATTGACTCAACGAGGAGCATCTTGCGACTAATCTTATAGAACTGTTTGCTTCCACGATTGAAGACTTGAGGTCCGTGGAAACTTTTCGCTAACCAAACATTATTTGAATACAGTGGAGGCAATATTTCCACTGCGGACCCATTTGAATATTGCTGACAAAATGTAGGCAGGCAAACCATCTGTCTACGAGGCGGACGTGCTGGCTGCACTTTGACTAAGAAATAAAATTTTATTCAGACAGTTTTAGTAAAATTAAAGGAATGCTTTTAATGTACTGTTCTTAAATACATACAAATATAAAATGTACATTAATGCACTGTTATTTATAAAAAGGAAATAGTACAATTTTTCTCATAATAATTTATAATGGATAGAAAACTCACGTAGGAAACGAATTGCCCGTGCAGTGGATACTGCACTAGCATATTTATCGACAGAACGTGTAACTAAATCGTTATATTGAGAAAGCTTTTAGTACCATTGCCTCGCTTTGAGCAAGGAAGAGTGAAAAAAAAGTAAAATAATATATGTTTTATTTATGTATTATAAATGTTTTGGTTCCTGCCATTTCGTTTTCATGGACTTTATAATCCTTGTTACCCGATTTACATTTTCCGATTTATTGTAATTGAAAATTGAGTAATAACCATTTACACCTTCACGTTTATTTAATTTTATTATTTTACTATTTTTATACTATACATATACATATATATACAAAGATTTTTCGATATATAATATTTTTATAATTTGCATCATTCACCCGCTTAGTATATGAGAAAGAAGAAATAAATTGAAATATACCTGTGTGGAGCTGAAAACCACAAACTCTGCGCAATAATTACGTTACTCTAAAAAGTAGATTAATATTTTACTAACGTTTTTAACACCCCAAAATCAGAAATTTCTCAATGATTTATAAGTTCCTAAAGAGCATTTCCTTATTTCATTCATTCGGGCTGGACTATCACAGTGCTTCATTGAAATTATGAGTTTTAGTATCTTAGTTTTGATGTGAAAATGATATATACGATATAACCTCATTGTACCTAACAACTTTAACAAAAGCTTTTTTTTTAAATATTGTGGTTTGGCTTATGTATTTATGTGTGATTCGACATAAGGTATTTCAGACACTTGATTTTAATAGATTAATATATATATATATATATATATATATATATATATATATATATATATATATATATATATATATATATATATATATATATATATATATATATATATATATATATATATATATATATATATACATACGGCGTGAAAAATTCAATTTAGCTACGAGTGGATCCGTAGCAAATGCACTTTTTTAAAAACTTTTCCGAAGAGGCACGTTTAACAGTTCCGTCACAAAGCATTGCTCCATTCCTAGCGCATTCTAATGCAAATTTCATTGAAATGCTCCGCCATTGTTGTCACTTCCAGCCATTGGGCTAAGCCTTGTGTTCATGCGTCTGATTTTGTATGCACGTTTCATGACAGTTTTAGTTCCTCTTTTTGTTCATTTCCTTTTATAATACATTCTTATGGAGATACGAATGAAATAAACGCAAGAAATTGTGTTCCACTCAAAGAATATATATAAAAAGGAATTTATTTAAGAAACGGTATTAGTAGAACAAGAAAATTATCCTTTTTGTATATACGACTATATAAACCACTATCAACAACTAATACATTACTAAGTTTTATCACGCACAAAAAAAAATTAATTTAAAAAATACAATATTTGATATTTTCTCGAAGTTAAAAGTTAAAAAAAATAATTTAAAAAATACAATATTTGATAGTTACGATTAAGATTAAATTAAGATTGAGAATAAATTAAAATTAAGTCCATATTAAAAGTGAAATATACTTAAATAGTATAAAATTATGGATAAACAAATATAAATAAGAAATAAAACTATAGTTTGCTTTAAGGAAACATTGATAAAAGATTATTTATCTCAGTCTCCGTATTTTCTATTCATATATAAAAACAAAGGAAGAGTTAAAAGAAAACAAGCCTTTCCATTTATATTTATTTTACCTTTGATCATTTCTTACTGGAAGCCATCATCCAAATGTGGATAACGTTTGAATAACTATTTCGAAGTGATATAAAATATTCCTCTCATATAAAACTCGAGTACGGTAGATACTTCACAGTATTCACCAGAGTGAAGTGGGCGACAGCATCCGTAAAATAATATTCAATTAAAATTATGCTTTTCTTTTTTATTTCGCTCAAAGGTTTTTAGTCTTTCACATTTTAACAATAAGACTGATTTTCTCTTGAACGTAAAATGTTGAAATGTGATTTTTCCTTAACGAACCGTAACGTCAAGTTGCATATGTTCGCTTCGTAGTTCTACTATAAAGGATTGGGCTAATGGTATACTCGAAATGTGAATATCCAGATCTCATTTATTTATATTTCAAAACATAAAAAACAAATCAAATATAAATATGTTCTTACATCAATTTATAGCTTCTAATGAACGGTTTTTTTGTTGTATAATAACATTCTAGAATGTACGTTATACATAAATGAAAATGATGAACCAGCAATGTTCTTCGCGCAAAACCTTTCCCGTCCACTAGACAATAAGTCGGTAAGCGGTGAAAACTTTCACATATAAGAAATAAAAGCGCTCGTTGCGCTGTATTCGAATTTTCAAGACGAGACGGCTTAGTCCGCTCTAGTAAATATTGACTCAACGAGGAGCATCTTGCGACTAATCTTATAGAACTGTTTGCTTCCACGATTGAAGACTTGAGGTCCGTGGAAACTTTTCGCTAACCAAACATTATTTGAATACAGTGGAGGCAATATTTCCACTGCGGACCCATTTGAATATTGCTGACAAAATGTAGGCAGGCAAACCATCTGTCTACGAGGCGGACGTGCTGGCTGCACTTTGACTAAGAAATAAAATTTTATTCAGACAGTTTTAGTAAAATTAAAGGAATGCTTTTAATGTACTGTTCTTAAATACATACAAATATAAAATGTACATTAATGCACTGTTATTTATAAAAAGGAAATAGTACAATTTTTCTCATAATAATTTATAATGGATAGAAAACTCACGTAGGAAACGAATTGCCCGTGCAGTGGATACTGCACTAGCATATTTATCGACAGAACGTGTAACTAAATCGTTATATTGAGAAAGCTTTTAGTACCATTGCCTCGCTTTGAGCAAGGAAGAGTGAAAAAAAAGTAAAATAATATATGTTTTATTTATGTATTATAAATGTTTTGGTTCCTGCCATTTCGTTTTCATGGACTTATAATCCTTGTTACCCGATTTACATTTTCCGATTTATTGTAATTGAAAAATTGAGTAATAACCATTTACACCTTCACGTTTATTTAATTTTATTATTTTACTATTTTTATACTATATACATATATATATACAAAGATTTTTCGATATATAATATTTTTATAATTTGCATCCTTCACCCGCTTAGTATATGAGAAAGAAGAAAGAAATTGAAATATACCTGTGTGGAGCCCAAAACCACAAACTCTGCGCAATAATTACATTACTCTAAAAAGTAGATTAATATTTTACTAACGTTTTTAACACCCCAAAATCAGAAATTTCTCATTGATTTATAAGTTCCTAAAGAACATTTCCTTATTTCATTCATTCGGGCTGGACTATCACAGTGCTTCATTGAAATTTAAGAGTTTTAGTATCTTAGTTTTGATGTTAAAATGATATATACGATATAACCTCATTGTACCTAACAACTTTAACAAAAGCTTTTTTTTTAAATATTGTGGTTTGGCTTATGTATTTATGTGTGATTCGACATAAGGTATTTCAGACACTTGATTTTAATAGATTAATATATATATATATATATATATATATATATATATATATATATATATATATATATATATATATATATATATATATATATATATATATATATATATATATATATATATATATATATATATATATATATATATATATATATATATATATATATATATATATATATATATATATATATATATATATATATATATATATATATATATATATATATATATATATATATATATATGAAAAATAATACTATAATGCCCAGCTAGGACTATGGATGAAAATATATTTTAAATATTCCAAAACTTAAATTTGAAAATGTAACCATTTTTTTGTTTTTATTCTATTTCTTGAGGTCTTAAAATCAATTTTCTATTCAATAAATTTTTCGTTCACCTCAAACATTCAAATATAATAATATTCATATAGTTGTTTCATCTATATTTATAAAGAGCTTTACAACTTCTCAAACTAAAATCGATACAGCAAACGCTCAGTAAAAGTTTCCGTCTGTTGAAATTGATATTGCACTGTAATAGTTATAGGATGCACTTCGGTAGAAGGTTGGTTGTGACGTGCTATTTTACGGTGTGCGTCACTATGCTACGATTATTCGAACGCAGATTGCTTTTTCTTTTAGTTATAGAAGATATCAATGCTATTCATTCGTTTAAAATTATTTTTTGTGCTGCTATTGACAAAATGTAAAGATATCTTCTATTCACTCTATGTGTGCCATGAATTAATCTTGTATATTAATTTTATTTTCTTTTAACTTCTTTTTAAATCCTTATTCCCACATGAAATACTGACACAACAAAGAAAATAACAAAATTTAGACTTTAAATATATGTATCAGAATATAGAAACCTTTAAAAATAGAGTAGAAATATTACTTAAAAGTAAGCACAAAATTACCAAGCAAAGATAAAATGTTAAATTAAACTATACAATACAATCTTGTCCAATGGAGACAAATGTTTTATTTATAACATAGCTACTTCTAAACATACGATGTGTTTTTCTATTTCTCTAGTTGCACTTGATTTTACCAAGCAACTACTTTTCTTGAATTGGAAAATTTATATCCATGACTAAGTCCTAAACCGTTAAGCTTCTCTAAGTAGGTAAGTGGAATTTATGGTAGCGATTTACAGCCCATTTCATTGTAAGTAATGTGTAATGTACAATATGTATTATAAACAAGGTCGTCTTGTTAAAATTGTAAATATTTATTAAAATATACTGAAAGAAATTTGAAAATTAAAAGTAATTTACTGTAATAAATTTATTCGTTTATTTTTTTATATATTAATAAAATATGAAATGTATTCGCACAACTACCAGAGGGCAATGGGCGAGCAATGTATGGTCCGTTTTACATCTGCTATTTAAACAAAATAAAAATATATATTTTCAACCAACGACAGAACTTCTGCAAACATGATACACTTAGTTTTACAACTGTATATAAAAATACTTAAGCAAAAGTATCCCATATGACAGAAAAAAATTGAAATTTTACATTATATTTCAAGAAAACTTTTACTACAATTGTTATTAACGTAAATCAAATACATTATATTATTTTTAAAGTCATTATTAAGATATTAATAAAGCAAAATGAAACAAATAAGAAGCGAGTGCCTTTTCATAACAAATGCCTTGCTTTATAATCTACTCATCTATTATCAGTTCTAACTTAAGGATAAATCCTTCTTTGAAAACTTTTCATATCCGCCGGTCGTTGCACTTTTCAGAGATAATATTTAACTAGATACTTTCAAGTTTTCTAATATGAAGTTCATTTTAGTAATTCATGCAGCTTTAGTAAGTATCTCAAAAACGTAATGCATGCTAGATAATAAACTGTTTGAGATATGTAAAACTATCTTCGTGTTATAAGCATTTTTTTGAACTTTACGTTTTATTTTAAAAAGCTTCAAGTTATGTGTTAATGTATATATAAGTATTTATTATTCCTAAAATTAGAGTTTATATATTTAAAAAAAAATCTTGAAAAATCATGTAACATTTTCAACGACAATATATATGTACGCATAAGTATGGTAAGTACGTATCTAAGAGGCATGCGGGCGTATACAATGCTACGTTTGAAGTCCATGCTTTGAACATTGTCCTAGATAATATTTACTAATTAGTAGTTTAAGCGCTTCTCAAAACTAATGCAAGGGAACTTTGAAATTAGATCTACTAAGAGCACAAATTTTCAACAAGACCATTTTAAAATAGGTTTTTTATGATATGCCGTTGGTCTATTATGTAAGGTAATGTTTTGTCAATAAGCGTCTACTGCTTATGCCGTCTGATCAATATAATTAGATTTAATTGTAGATCAGTTCTAAATAATTATATATTTCATACACATATTATTTTGTGAAAGTGTAGCAGCCTTATTTGTGTAGCAAAACTAAGGCCCGCTGACCATAAAGTACCGGAAGCTTTTCGAGCACAGTAAAGTTCCGCTCACATAAAGGGTTTTTAGAAAGCATTTTAATATGAATTATGGTTAGAGAATTTATAATATGTTGTCCTGATGATAAAGTTACGCTAGATGAGTAAATATTTAAATAAAATCTGTCGTTTTCAATCAAGTAGCGTTGATTATTTAAATTTTAGTTGAAATGAAACTGTAGTTTAATTAAAAATCATATTTTTTGTCATTTAGCAATTATTCATAGTCTGGTACGTATTTTGCGGTGTACATGATTTTCAAGAACAATATGTAACGCCTATTTTAAAAATATTTATTTTTAGTCTTCTTGTTACCTCTTTGTAAAGAAAACATAAGTGTTTTAAACTATATAAATTAATTAATCATGGCAATTATTTATTGGTATTAACCAACGTAGGTGAAGTTGGTAAATATGCGTAGAAAACAATTTAATATTAGAGGGTGTATTTAATATAATTTGTGATATTTAACAATATATTTTATTCATCGGTTGTGATTCGATACCCGCTCGATTAAATGAAATATTTAGAAATTAAGTACAAATAAAATTTTTCTTCCTCCTAAGTTCTAACTAATAGGTCTAGAATACATTTTTAGAGATTAAAGACCTTCAATTTTAATACAATAAAAAGTTCTCACTAACTACCCAGCTATATGTGAGATGCGGTAAAGCTGAAAAACAAATAAATCTTTATTCTCAGAAAATAGAAATTGAAATTGAATAAACAACATAGACAGCGTTGTCTAGTTTTAAACGAGCTATATTCGAGTGTTAGACGAGTCCTTTTCAGTTGCTTTGTGTTATTTAGAGAAGTATTGTACACTCAATTGTTTGTGATTTTTTTCTGTTTCCTCTTCGATATTTGCTCTTTGAAAATACCTTTTTGTACTTAACGAATTATTGACAAATAAGGTGGATATTTAATGTAGTATCATTTCAATTCGTTATTATTTTTGGAAAACCATCTATTTACAAATAATATAAGGTACTGTTTAAAAAATAATTTAAACATAAATAAACATTAACCTGTTTAAAATTTGATGACTTCCTAGAGAGCTTGCAGTATAGTCTAAGAATAAGGATTTTATAAATCGGATTATTTTCAATTATATTACACTTTATACTTCACCTAACGTATATATTGCATGTTTAAAGAAGATTGAAGATATATATATATATATATATATATATATATATATATATATATATATATATATATATATATATATATATATATATATATATATATATATATATATATATATATATATATATATATATATATATATATATATATATATATATATATATATATATATATATATATATATATATATATATATATATATATATATATATCTGTAAAACGTTGATATTTTAACAATTCATACCATACCATATATCAATAAAATCATACGCTTTTGCTATAGGAAAAAATAGAAAAAAAAACATTTGGCGGGTAGAATAAGAATAAATCCATGATAACAGTAAGGTCGAGTATTTGCGTTATCTGCAGTATACTGTCATTATCCACACACACGATCGATTGATACAACGTAAGGGTATCTTATGGCTGTTTTCAAGTACAACTAGTGATAATATCAAGCTATATATAATATACAATAAATCTAGGTCTGTTTTGCTTATATATGCAGTTACAGTTGTCCAACGATAATCAATATCTGGGGGCACGGCAGTGCCCCCGCCAAGTCGAGCAAAAAAAGCGGCACAGTCGTACCATCCTTTTCTCGAAGCAATTCAGGCGATTTTTGACCCCCTATAACTTGGTTGTGGATAGTATAAGAAACCTGAATTTTTAGTAACTAATTGAAAATTACATAAACACGATATATTTAAAATTTCGTTCAATTTGAGCCAGTAGTTTAAAAAGGACAACTTGTCAAAGTTTCTATATTTTGTCACTCACTGACTCACCGATCATCAAAAGTCCAAGGCACTTCTAGCAGACATAGAAGCTTGAAATTTAGAATACAAATAGAGTTTAGTGTCGTAATTATGAGAAAATTCAAATATTTTGTAATTTCGCTCTAGTTTTCCAAATACACCAAATGCATGAATAATAGTAGGGGACCCATTAGGCCTGTTTGGGGGGGCTCGAGCGTCATAGAGACTTAGTGGGTTTGAAGATAATATAATTTAAAAACAAAAAGTTCCTATGACATATGATCCTCCAGTGGTAGGGGAAGTGTGTACAGCTTTTCAAAAAAAAAAACGTTGCATGGCTAAAACTTATAGCCATAGATAGCATTGATTGGTACATAACAAAAAAAGCTCGTGAATTTATAAAAAAAGGTCTGGAAAAGAACATAATTATAAAAATAGGCACAAAAGTCATGTTACCGCGAAACATTGACGTGAGTCTAGGTTTAGTTAATGGGTCTATCGGTATAGTGCGAAGATTGATCCCGAAAATTCAAAAATAATTAAGAGAATCTGGGGGCACGGCAGTGCCCCCGCCAAGTCGAGCAAAAAAACCGGCACAGTCGTACCATCCTTTTCTCGAAGCAATTCAGGCCATTTTCGACACCCTATAATTTGGTTGTGGATAAAACAAGAAACCCGAATTTTTAGTAACTAATCGAGTATTATATAAACAAGGTATATTTCAAATTTCAGACAATTTGAGCCAGTAGTTTAAGAATGACAACTTGTTAAAGTTTCTGTATTTTGTCACTCACTGATTCACCGATCATCAAAAGTCCAAGGCACTTCTAGTAGACATAGAAGCTTGAAATTTACAATGCAAATAGAGTTTAGTGTCTTAATCATGGGAAAACCTAAATATTTTATAATTTCGGTCCAGTTTTCCAAATACACCAACTGCATGAATAATAGTAGGAGAGCCCATTAGCTTACTTATAGCTATAGATAGCATTGTCGCAGGTACATAACAAAAAGAGCTTGTGAATTTATAAAAAAAGGTCTGGAAAAGAATATAATTATAAAAATAGGCACAAAAGTATTGGGAGGATAGCAGATACGCGCGTAGTACCTCTTTTCTACGAATGACAATTATATTGTGTGTAATGTCATTGTTGACAAAAATAAAAGAATAAATATTTTTATGCAGTATTAAAGAGTCTTAATCTTTTATTATTTGATCAGGTTATGGGCCTCTCCCTGTCTGTTTAATGTAGTATAGTAAAAATTTAAAATATATTAGTTGATTTTGATCTAAAAATTTTGTACACGGTTGCCGAAGTTTTTTATATTTCAGCGATATTTTCTTGACAAAATGTCATCAAACGGGTCGTTGGTACAAATTGAAAAACTTACTGGCCGAGATAATTGGACAAGCTGGAGTTTCGCAGTACAAGCATAGCTGGAACTCGATGATTTATGGGAATGTGTCCAAGGACAAACACAGATCCAAAAAAAGAAACTAATATCATTAGTCGATCCGATAAATTTTATATATATACAAGATGCGACGACGTCAAAACAGATTTGGAAAAATTTAACAAAAGCATTTCAAGACTCTGGTCTACTTAGAAAAGTTGGTTTGTTGCGAGACTTAATTAATACCAATTTGGAAACAAGCATCAGTATAGAAGACTACATTAACAAAATCATGAGCTCAGCTCATAAGCTCAGAAACATCTCGGGACTTTGATGCTAGCAGGTTTATCTGATGAGTACAAACCAATAATTATGGGTATAGAAAGCTCATGGGTAAAAGTTAGTGCAGACCTAATAAAAAGGAAACTTTTACAAGAAATAAAAGCTACGCCTCGTAATTCAGCTCTGTACATTAATAATAAAAATACTCAAGCTAAATTCAAAAATACTCAGCATCAGTCAAAGCCAAAAGGTCCAAGATGCTTTAATTGCAACAAATATGGGGACTTAAGTGAAAATTGTTGGCATCTAAAAAATAAATCACACAGCAGAAAAAACGATAAAGGTTTTGTAGCAGCTTTCTCGGCCTTGCAACTAAATGATTATATAAACTGGTGTATAGATTCAGGCGCTTCGATGCATATGACAATGAATAAAGATTTATTAAAAAAGTAAACTATACCACCGATACACACAATCAAAATTGTGTGACAAAAAACAATACAGGTCTAAAGCTGTTGTGATGTGATACTGCACGTACCTAATAAAATATTAGTAAAGAATGTTTTACATGTTCCTTAGTTGGCAACAAATTTACTATCTGTTAGTAAAATAATAAAATCTGGTTGTATAGTGGAATTTGATAAATCGGGCTGCTCAATATATAATTCAAATAAACAAAAAGTAGCTACAGCAAATTTTATAAATGATACATATATACTAAACATAAATTACGGTAAAGTATTTGCCACGTCAGTAAAAGCAGAGTCAATTACACATCTATGGCATCAACGTTTAGGTCATCTAAATTATAATGATGTTCACAAGTTACATAACTGCACAACTGGTGTACAACTTTCATCACAAATAGAAAAGTATGTATATATAACTTGCCTAGAGGGTAAGCAAACAAGGCAATCATTTCCAAGCAACGGCTCCAGGGCAAGTGAGTGAGGCTAGAGCTAGTCCACACAGACGTATGTGGTCTGATACAAGTTGCTTCGATTGGCGGTGCCAGGTACTTTACAACTTTTATTGATGATTTCTCAAGAAAAGTCTATGTATACTTAATTGAAAGCAAAATAGAAGTATTTGAAAAATTTATTGAATATAAAAACCGAATAGAAAATATAAAACCATCAAAATTTAACGCAGCAATAATGGATTAGAATATACTAATAAAAACTTTCTCCACAACAGAACGGTCTGAGCGAGAGGATGAACCGGACATTGGTTGAACTAGCAAAGTGCATCATGCTTAATGCTGATTTATCAAAAAATTATGAGGCGGAAGCTGTAACAACTGCTGCATATATAATCAATCGCTCGCCCACACATGCTTTATCAGATATTACACCTCATGAAGTATGGACCGAAAAAAGGCCAGATTTAAGTAATCTTAGAATATTTGGTTTTCCTGCTATGGTTCACATACCTAAAGAAAAGCGTCAAAAATTAGATGTGAAATCTCGGGAGCTAATCTTTGTTCGGTACAGCGATTGTACAAAAGGCTATCGTTTTATAGACCCTAAAACTAATAAAGCAGTAATCAGTCGGGATGTACATTTTTTAGAAGAAAACATAAAAAGTAAAATAGTAGAATCAACTTCTTTTTCAGCACCTGAAACAAAAATAAATAATCTTCTTTCTTTTTTCAAATAATTTCTTCAAATAATCTGAGTAATAATATGACAGATAGGTACTTCTAGTAATACAGATTATAAAGATCCACTATATTCTAGATCCTACATACTTACCAAGTCAGAATGTTGACATATTGCCTGCAAATGAAATATTCATTAAAACCCGTCAACAAAAAAAGTTGCAAACGAATGACGAGAATTCATCATTATACATCTGCATGAATGGTGAATCTGCATCAAGTCTTCTTAATAATGATCTTCCGAGCTTAGAAGACGCTCTTCAAAGTAATGAATCTAAAGAATGGAAACAGGCAATGAAAGAAGAGTACGAGTCACTCATTCTCAATAATACTTCGTCTTTAGTAGATTTGCCTATTGGAAAAAAAAGCTATTCCATGCAAATGGGTTTTCAAAAGAAAATTTGATCACACTGGAGAAATCACTCGTTATAAGGCTAGACTTGTAATTAAGAGTTATAAGCAGAAAAAAAGAATAGATTACAATGAGATATACGCGCCTGTTGTACGATACACGTCGGTTAGATATCTCATAGTTATAGAAAATACAATCTAGAAGTTCATCAAATGGACGCCATTACAGCATTTCTGCAAGGAGATGTTGATGAAGATATTTACATGACTCAACCACCCGCTTTTTATCGAGGAGAGAAAGTATATAACAAGCAACATTACAGGTTATTGTGATGCTGATTGGGCCAGTCATTCTGAAGACCGTAGATTCTGCACTGGATACGTTTTTATCTTTCAAGGTGTTGTGATAAATCGGTGCTCTAAAAAACAGTCAACTATAGCTCTTTCGAGAACTGAGGCTGAATACATGTCAATGGCCACCGCTGTACAAGAAGCGATATGGCTGAAACAACTAGATGCAGAATTTTGGCCTGAATTATCAGCTATTCCTATTATTATTTATTGCGACAATCAAAGTGCCATTCGTATTTCAGGAAACGAATCATCAACGCAGCAAACACATCGATGTTCGCTATCACTTTATCAGCGAAAATATTATTGCCAAACAAGTTCTAATAAAATACCAAAGAAGTCAAGACATGACTGCGGACATTTTGAGCAAGGGACTGCGTAGACTAAAACATGAAGCTTTCAGTAGAGCGATGGGTCTGCGTTCAGGAGAGAATGTTGGGAGGAACGCGGATATGCGCGTAGTACCTCTTTTCTACGAATGAAATTATATTGTGTGTAGTGTCATTGTTGATAAAAAATAAAAGAATAAATATTTTTATGCTGTATTAGAGAGTCTTAATCTTTTATTATTTCATCAAAAAGTCATGTTACGGCGAAACAATGACGTGAGTCTCGGTTAGTTTCTTTCTCGGTTAGTGGGTCTATCGGTATAGTGCGAAAAGTAAAGATTGATCCCGAAAATTCTAAAATAATTAAGAGAATTTATATTACATTTAATAATGTATCTTATGTTTACGAACTTGGTCCGGTCAAAACTAAATTTGAAATTATTAATAGAGCTATGTTCATCGCTAACAATTTACCATATGTATAGCTAGCATTGGCTATACATAAATGGTCGAAATCTAAGTAATGCGCTGATGAATATAGGTTTTGCAGTGTTTACTTCCGGTCAAGCTTACGTGACACTTTCGAGAGTTACAAATTTGTGAATACAACAGATTAAAAAGTATTTACCGTCCAGACTTGTCAAAAATTGTGACATCCGTGAAAAAGCCATAGAGACAGGCAGTGGGCTTTGAGAATAACTGTAGCTGAAGCCCAAGAAGTAGTACCGGAAAAGAAAATGAGAAAGATTCATACAAAAATAAGAGAATATCATAAGACTAAGCCTTTAACAAAATTCTTTAGAATTAAATAGTACCAAAAAGTAGGACTCTTCAAAAAGAAGTGAGATGCCACCAAAAACATTCTGTAAAAAAACCCAAATCTCGCAGCTCAGTCTTTCTACCGTAAAAAGTTGTGAGATGTATGTAATACCAAGTCGGTTAATCTAATAAGTCTCTACTTAAAGGACCTTCTGTCTTAAGTTATTATCATGCCAATATGAAAATATTTTACGTTTTAAACAAATAGATCGACTTGGACATCGCATAAAAACACAATGAATATGACAATTATATTAG
This sequence comes from Dione vanillae, assembly GCA_037178615.1. Classification (NCBI taxonomy): domain Eukaryota; kingdom Metazoa; phylum Arthropoda; class Insecta; order Lepidoptera; family Nymphalidae; genus Dione; species Dione vanillae. Next base: position 275,005 of record JAZFAU010000352.1, read on the forward strand.
ATTCTCTAGTCTATCGCACCTCACGCGATTGAATCTCTCATCTCCAAAACAAGTTTTAAATGTAATCCAAGCCACTCATAGGATAACAACATGGCTATGAAAGCATTTAAACTAAACCGAGAAGTTGATACGGGTTTAGTGCAATTACATAATTCACTAATAAATACTCTTTTTCGCCATTCAAATTTCAGGAGCATTAAATTATTTGAAATACTTACCTCAAGCATCATATTTGGAAGGAAATTCGGTTGCTAATACATACTAATAATCGAATCATGCGATGTCCAAGTCGATCTATTTGTTTAAAACGTAAAATATTTTCATATTGGCATGATAATAACTTAAGACAGAAGGTCCTTTAAGTAGAGACTTATTAGATTAACCGACTTGGTATTACATACATCTCACAACTTTTTACGGTAGAAAGACTGAGCTGCGAGACTTGGGTTTTTTTACAGAATGGTTTTGGTGGCATCAAAAAATAAATTTAAATAATGTAATTAATTTTAATTATTAAAAAGATATAAAAATATTGCGACCCTCAAGCTATTATTATATTTTTAGAGCTATTTCAAGATTTACTTTTATCTTGCATCATAATCCTGAAAATTATAAGCGACATGACATTTTCCTTCATACAAAAAACTCAAGTGCGTTGGGCACTCCACTGTATCCACTAGACTCAAGTGGACGAAATGCAGCATCCACAGAATAACATTTACTTAAAAGTCTGCCTCTCTTTTCTGAACTAGTTAGCGTAAATACAACCTTAGACCGTTCCAATAAAGTCCTTTTGAATGAAGTGCATGATATTATTAGAAGCGATTTTTTAATGAAAGACCGTAAAGTCAGGCTGCATAGTGGAGTGGAGTCGCTTCGTTATCCGACTGCAGCAGGACCGAGCTAATTGAACTTCACACAGAAGAAAAACAGAGTATAAAATACATCATGCGTTTTAAAATGAATTATGTAAATACTATAAAATAATGAAAAATAAAATAAATTTTCTGGGTGATCGAACCCAGAAAATTTATTTTATTTTTCATTATTTTATCCCAGTCGGAGAAGATGGATTTTTCTATTTCCATTTTCTTCGCTCTGGCAAACTAGGCAAAGCGCGGCGTTGAGTTCCTCCACTCAACACGCAGTGCCTCGAAAAAGGCGAAAAACGGGGACGAAGAAAGCAGGGACTAAGCAACGGAGTGTCTTAACACTAGGTTCCCACGGTCCCTGCAGTTCCCTCTGCCTACCCTGCCATGTACGGGATAAAACGTGAACCAAAAAAAAATAAATAAATTTACCTTTTAGTATTATAATGTTTGAATTAAATGTCCGTTTAATTGCTCATAATGATATCGTCTCAAGGTGGGTCGACTATTATGAGTGAACGATACTTAACATTTATGACAAACATGCTCCAGTAAGACCAGTTCGTATGAAGCATGCACCTGCCCCATGGTTAACTCCAGTAATTAGGCGAACAATGACTAAACGTGACAAAGCTAAAGCCAAAAACAAGAAATACCCTTCTGAAGAAAATCTAGCTGCATACAAAAAGCTGCGAAATATTTGCAACAGAATGTGTAGGGATGCAAAGCGCCGCTACATTCACAGTACTATTCAGAATCTCATTCAGCCGCAAGTCTGGAGATTCTTAGAGTCATTAGGGGTAGGAAATATCAAGGCTACTCATTCTGTAACAATGAGTCTGCACGAATTAAATTATTTTTTCTCTAAACCACCTTTAACCATAAGCCCCCAAATTAAAACGAATACTCTCATGATTCTGTCTCAAATAAAACTACCCGACTCAACTCAATTTTCCTTCGAAACGGTTACTGAAGATGATGTTAAGAGGTATATCAAATCCATCTCCACTAAAGCCATTGGTAGTGATCATGTCAGTCTTGACATGATTCTTCCCGTGTTGGAAATCATTTCACCAGTGGTCACCCACATTATTAACTTTTCACTGTCCCGTAATGTTTTTCCAACTTTGTGGAAGAATGCTTATGTTGTCCCTCTACCCAAAACTACCAACCCAACCGGCTGTCCTGAATATCGTCCAATATCTATTCTTTCTATCCTATCCAAGGTCCTTGAATCCATTGTAAATAATCAACTTTACTGCTTCCTCTCCTCGAACAATCTACTATGTCCTTTGCAATCTGGATTCCGTCCTTTCCACAGCACAGTTACTGCGCTGTTGAATATTACGGAGGACATACGGTACGCCTTGGATAATACTAAGCTCACCGTGATGGTACTACTGGATTTCAGTAGCGCTTTCAACTGTGTTGATTTTGATATATTTCTGGGCACTCTTCGAACAGTTAACATTTCTACTTCACCTATTAAATGGTTTCACTCTTACCTCTTCGGTCGCCAGCAATGTGTTAAAGTTAACGATGTCACATTGACGTGGTTACAACTCACTGCTGGTGTCCCTCAAGGCGGTGTTCTTTCTCCACTTCTTTTTTCTATTTTTATCAATAACATATCGAAAGTCATATCTTCTCCTTACCATCTGTATGCAGATGATTTGCAGTTGTATCGTCATTGCAGTTTAAATGAACTACCGGAGACTATTGCAGCTTTAAATAAAGATCTTACTGCCGTGCAATCTTGGGCTCAATCTTTTGGACTGCTGGTTAACCCTAAAAAATCTCAGGCCATTATCATTGGCAGTAACAAGTTAAGAGATAAAATTAATTGGGGTTCAACGCCTAAAATTTTATATTCATTCAGTATTGAAATTGCTTATTGTGATAAAATCAAAAATTTAGGTCTAACTATTGATAACAACATGTCTTGGACCTCACATATTAATTGTGTTAGCAAACGCATGCATTTCTTTTTGCACTCTCTCAAGCGTCTCCAATATTACCTCCCTTTTAAGACCAAAATTATGCTAGCGCAATCTCTTCTTTTACCAATTTTGGACTACGCCGACGTTTGCTATTTAGATGTGACTGAGGAGCTATTAAACAAGCTGGAGCGTCTTCAAAATCTCGCCATACGCTTTATTTATGGTCTGCGAAAGTATGACCACGTTTCCCAATTTCGAGCTCAGCTTAATTGGCTCCCGATTCGCCTTCGCCGAGATATGCATATCCTCACACTTCTCTTTAAAATCCTTAATTATCGTGATTTCCCTCCTTACCTATGCTCCCGCTTTAACATCCTACCTCCTCCTTCATGCTCGAGGCGGTCTTGCGTCTTGCCGACGCTAGACATACCGAAGAGTAATACCAAATTCTTCCAGAAATCCTATTCAGTATATGCTGCATCCCTATGGAACCAACTTCCTAAATCTATCCAAAAATGTCCATCCTTAAATTCCTTTAAATCTCAATTAAAAAAACATCTACTCACAAATTTAAATGCACAAGATTGACTTTAGATGGTGGTTTTAATTTAATCAACTATATGTATTTATAAATTTGTATATGTGTATGTATTTAATATATATGTGTATTTATACGTGTAATTGTGTATGTATATATATTGTGTATGTATATTTATTGGTTCGTATGTATATGTATTTATATAGATGTATATATGTATGTATATGTGTATATATAATTATACTTATTTCCTTGAATTGCACTTGTTTGCTTCACCCGTTAGTTGCCACTCATCCACAACCACAGGTTGACTGGAAGAGATCTCTTGTAGAGATAAGTCCACCTTTGTATACTTAATTTACTGTAATAACCTTACCCATGTATATTAGTGCAATAAAGAATATTAATAAAATGCTGAAAATTAGTTTTATTTTTTCAGAGTAGTATTGTACACTCAATTGTTTGTGATTTTTTTCTGTTTCCTCTTCGATATTTGCTCTTTGAAAATACCTTTTTGTACTTAACGAATTATTAATAAATAAGGTGGATATTTAATGTAGTATCATTTCAATTCGTTATTATTTTTTGAAAACCATCTATTTACATGAAATATTAGGTACTTTTTAAAAAAATAATTTAAACATAAATAAACATTAACCTGTTTAGAATTTGATGGCTTCATAGAGATTTGCTTCTACTCAAAGTCGAGCTTGCAGTATAGTTATAGAATAAGAATTTTATGAATCGGATTATTTTATAATGTTTGAATTAAATGTTACGTTAAATTGCTCATAATGATATCGTCTCAAGGTGGGTCGACTATTATAAGTGAACGATACTTAAAATGCTGAAGATTAGTTTTATTATTTCAGTGTGGCCTTATTTTGCCGTTTAATTTGGTGTATACCGAATATCCATTATATTTTACCTATTAATGTATCAGTGTGTCTATGTACATATGAGAGCGACTAAAAAACTTATAAAAATACTTTTAGAATACTTACGATTATTTTTTAATCGAAAATACACAAATTTCTTAATTGAATGAATATTAAGTAAGCAAGCAATTCATTGCTTATCTCTGCACAGAGAATCCTAGTGAGACATCCAAAGTTTTTAAATACAACAATCAAGTAATTTTTATGCGAAAAATTTCTTGTTGTAATAATATGCTGCTACTGGAAGTATTTTTCTTTTTTTTTGAACGAAAAAATCCATCTTCCCCGAGTGAGAATTCAACTCCCACCTGGACTGCGCCTTTGCTCCACGATGGTGTTTTGTAAATAAATTATGTAAATAAATAATACTTATTATACATCTTCGTACAAGAAACCAATTACCTACTTAAAATTCAATTATCCGAATCACGGTATTAATTTTACTTAGAGCGACAGTGAGACCTTAGAGACACATTTTATTCAACCTAGAAACAGACTTAATGAAAATATATTATACTCTTTTAGATATAAACAGTCGTTTGTACGGTACTTAGGTACACAGTCAACAAGTGCAATAAAGAGCAGTAAACAAATACGCCTAGTCTTTTGCAATATTTCTATTACTAGAACACTAAAAATAGAAAAAGTTATAGTATCTATATAATATAAAATATTTAAATAATTTTATTATATTTATAAAAAATTAAAGACGTCTAAAGAGGGTTAATAAAATAATTTTAGAGTTAATCATTCTGTCAATTTTTTGCTGGAATGACGCTCAAGAAGTAATAAAAATGAAGAAAATGTGACAGTAACTAGCAATTATTTTATATAAAACACAGCCTTTTAATGATGCATTAACGCCATTTTACGAATGTTCAAATGTGTTTACTAGGATTAGATAGGAAACTCACGTAGTGGAAGAATTGCTCTTGCTGTGGAAACTGCACTAACTTATTTACTAACAGTACGTGGAGCTAAATTGCTAAACTGCTGTGGCGGAGCTTTACAGCCTCTATTTTATATATATTTTTTAATTATTTAGCAGGATAAGCGAAAAGGACCTAGTGTCAAAATGCTCTGATCTCCACTTCCAATTGGAATATGAATCATTAAAAAATTATATAATATTTAGGTAGAAGTAAAAAAGACGTTGAAACAATTACAAGAAAATAATTAAATAAAAAAAATTACAAACCTACATTTACTTAAAAATATGTTTCTATGAAAAATGTTTCTATTTGATATTTAAGAATACAGAATAACAATTTATATTCTGTGTACATTTTGATAGATATTATGATTCGAAGTGCAGCATTTACCGTAACCGCATTTCGACTGGCAAAGTGGTAGTTAAACCAATGAAAACCTTCAAACATTTCAACGAACAGAAACAAAACTAGAAACATTGAGGTACATGAACTTTACAAATTAGGATAATCTGAACGTAAAAGCCGAGGCGCTAATTACTTTGAAATACGAGAGATGACGCAATGCAGTGGTAGTATTTTCGCGCTTTCATTAAGTGCAAAGGGAAAGTCGTAATAGAGGCACACTCGTCGACAATCTCTTTTCTATTTTCTTATAAAAAGTTTTAGTACAATTACAATATCGCATATACACAACAAATTTTAATTTTTCTTATAAAATATAATTAAAATTTTTATGGTACAGCTTTAAATATGTATTAAGGAAGATAGAACAACGGTAATATAATAGTATAATATCTATACCAACCTTACAAAAGTATAAAAATTACTTAAAGCAGTTCTCCCACTGCGTTCAAAATATTTACATTTTATTTTTATTTTTTTTATTTGTTGTTCTATAAAAAATCTTAAATATAAGATTTTTTCTATCCTTAGTGTGGATTAATATTTTAAAAATCATAAAGATACTAGAAAGTGTGTTAGCTTAAAAGTGAATATCAGACTACAGGTATGGATCGGATGGAATCAGATTTTTGTGTAAGATAAGAGTACAGACTATATCTATATTACTCGACTAAAAACATTATCTTGAATAAATTTACATGAAAATTATTTTTGTACCAACATTAATTTCACAATTATCAAGTACACTATGATAAGAAATCGAAAATAGATTGTAAAGTTATTTAAAAGTATATTTACTAAAAATACAATACAAGCAAGTTAGTATAATTATTTCGTCAATTTTGTATTCTGAGCCATTAAATACGAAATAAAACTTCAGCGATGTGAAACTCTCATACGCTTATAATTGCTAAACTTTGAACGTGAAATCTTTCGCTTCCTTTTTATTACGTTTCTTTATTGTTTCATAAGCGTCATACTGTCATTAATTCGTATATATACTTAGATAGTAATTATTGTGTCTAATGCCGAAACTCAACGACCCCTAGGCCCCTGTATAAGTCATCATTGGTCCCTCGTATCGGACCAATGATGACTTACGGGTCACTGTATGAACAAATAGAAATTAATAATCAATCAACGAGTTAGAAATTCTTTATTGCACGTACTTAAATAACTTAGTTTGAAATAAAATAATGTGTTTCACAGTATAGTGCAGCCACAGTATAGTCGATGGCAGCCTTTAAGTGCCAGTCTTATGGGTAATCTTTTACAATAACTTAACTTGTATTTATTTTTATTTTCTATTCACAAATATTAAAAAAATATATTGACAGATACTATTTAGTATAAGATAATATGTTTTAACAAAGAAATCCCAGCAATCTCACTCATATGACTATGATATCTTCTATAGCAATTGAAAATCGAATATAATAATAATATATAATTTGTAAATTTAGTTTCGAAACTTTACATATTTAATTTGTTACTCGTTAACGTTTTTTTATTGTGATAACATTTGTAATCGTGGAGAATAGCATTAAATATTGTGAATATTAGTATTTAAAATAACAAATTATCATACAATGTCAATGTCAGACAATTTAGTCTACTAAGTTGACCGTAATGTTATAGCAATAAGAAGAAATATTTACACCCAAAAGTTAAACGCTAGTTTTATTTTCTAAAACGTTTGAGCAATACATATCAGTCGCAGACAATCTTAATAAATCTTGCCGAGATCGACACTTTATCTTTGTCCTGTTTTTCTTTATTTTAGAATATATAAAACAAAGCTTTATACGATGAAACTCAAGAGAAAAGGTCCCTAAAGTACGTCGTCCTCGGTGAAAACCCAAGTCGATGCTTCTGTGTAAGAAAGGCGGTGAAACTTAGACGCCTATGTAAATAGGTCATATGAACCTTGAGTAGGCAGTACAGAGGACAATAAACCCTCGGATTTTGTTCCCTTTCTGCTCATAAGGAAGGTTATTTCTTAGGTGTTTCATGCATATGAGTTTGTGTAAAAAGAGGTCAAATAAGTCGCTAGGGTGTACTTAGATGTTGGGCTGATGTCTGGTAAGGAATATATATTACTATCTGTTTTTCAAGTACAATAAAACCAGATTTTAAAAATTTATCTTTTATATGTATTGACTAAGTAAGCAAAACAAGCATTGTATTTTGTTTGTTTCTAACACCCTTCTATAGGTATAAAGCTACGTTTCACTGTTCTGTAAATCTCTTAAAATATTATAGCAATTTTCAATTTCTTTAATGTAACAGCTTTAACATTACACACAAAAAATAAAAGAACAGTATAATGGAATGTAGACTTAGCCTTGTAGTATACCTTCCCAACTGGAATATTTTATCCTAACCCTTGAAAAGGGACACTTGGCATAACTCAATTGTGTTGAGTTGACAAAACATTGTCAGACAAGGCATAGTTCAAAATGTATAATATGGCTATATTTATATACTACGGACCCGCTCTCGGCTTCGCCCGCTTAAGTTAGCCAGATCAAATTTGTTCCTTATTTAAAGCCTTTTAAATAAGGCTTAAATTAAAGCCTTTTTAAATCAGTCTTTTCCATACACAATTTTGAATTATAATTCAGAATTGTGATCAATGACTTTTTAATGTATAGATATATTAAAATATTTTTTAGTTTCTCGCTTTATTCCGCTCATAGATGGGTAGATAGAGGGAACTGCAGAAACTGTGGAAACCAGATGTGATGCGCTGCACTTGCTTTGCCTAAAGTCAAGAAAATAGAAACGAAATAATCCATCTTCCTCGAGCGAAAATGGAATTCATAGACCGTCGCAATTACAATTAGATGCTGTACCTCCGCACCATGACGAACAATAATTTTTATATTTTGTATTAAATATATGAAAAGAGCATTTCATTTCATCAAATTATGTTCTAGTTTTTCTAATTATAACAAAAAACACAATATCCACTGCCTACAATTTAAGTTTATTTTTTATTATACTATTTATATTTTTATTTATTGGAACGCCATCTAAAATAGTTAAATTGACTGACTTTTTATTTTTAATATCCTTGTGAAGCGTTATCTTCTCTGGTCCTGACAAATGTACTACAATCTTATATTTTTAACATCGTGAATATTTAAAGTAATAGTAATATTAAACTAAAATAAACCATTATTATTATTAATTTTTTCTAGCTTCACGCTTTATCCCGCATATTGCAGGGTAGACAGAGGGAACTGCAGGGACCATTTGAACCTAGTGTTAAGACACTCCGTTGCTTAGTTCCTGCTTTCTCCGTCCCCACTTTCCGCCTTTTTCGAGGCATTGCGTGTTGAGTGGCGGAACTCAACGCAGCGCTTTGCCTAGTTACCAGAGCGAAGAAAATGGAAATAGAAAAATCCATCTTCCCCAAGAGGAAATCGAACCCTCAAACCGTCGCGTTTACAGGCAGACGCTTACACCTCTGCGCCACGACGGTCCTCAAATTACCATTATTATTATAGAAATTAAATAAGTTATTTATTTTTACTTAATTCTTTTCTAGGCTTTGAGCTAATATCGCATCAAAATTTTTTCATGCTCTTTAGTAGATAATAATCAAAGTAACTTGGTACTCTCCTGACCTTTAGGACCATCGTAGTGCAGAGGCGTAGCATCTGCCTGTAAACGCGACGGTGAGTTCGATTCCCTTCGGGAAAGATGGATTTTTTTTACATTTTCTTCGCTCTGGCAAGTAGGTAAAGCGCGGCGTTGAGTTCTACTTCTCAACCTTATAGACCTTATCGTGCTTTAATATCGTTTAAGAAAATTATTGCAATACTGAAACTTATGCACATTTGGCACTTAACGTAAATTTACAATAACGATACGTTTTGTTTTACTTTACAATTATTTCTTTAGATTTTAAGCATTATATAAAATTGGTTTTCTGAAATGATTATAATGGAATAAACCTACCTTCACTTACGAGTAATCGACGTTATCTCGCTGTTTTTAGTTCCTGTCCCAGGATACATTGCACATGGAGCCTGGACGCTATGGACTCCCAGGCCCTCTCCACGCAGGTGAAGCCGGAGCGCCGCTGGGTATTTTTAGTGGGTATACCGCCGCTGGGTATTTTTAGTGGGTATGGGTATACCGGGAACGCCTTTACCGGGGAGTCCCACATACCCCTCTCCCGTCCCCCGACGGGAAGGGGATGCGTAATGGCATTTTTTCCCAGCGACAAAAAAAAAAGGATACATTGCACATGAGGTTAAAATTATTATGTACAAAACTTATTTTGATTAATGAAATTAATTTCATTTTACCTCTTTTTTATTATTTTTTTAGAATTTCCTTGAAATACACGGTAAAAAGTAAGACTACTGCTGATTGGTACTGCTATCACTGTAAAAATATATTATTTTTGTCCAGTAGTTTTTGCGTGAAGATTAAAACAAAAGATTGAAACACACACATGTACAAAAAATCTGCTGGATGATTTTTTAATCCACACTTATGATAGAAAAATTATTTAAAGGATACATAAAATTTGAATGCAGCGGAATTGGAACTCGCGTCCTCTTGCGAACTGTGCAAGCACTCTGACCACTGAACCATGCGTTCTTCATTGCGTTCATCATTTCTTATATACTTTATACAATTTATTTCGTTGTTAGCAACTTTGTAAGGAGATCTTTACAAATTTCCGCTACCCATAGACACATTCATAAGTTTAGTTCTTTATATTTTTAATAAATTTTATATTTTTTCTATTGTTGCTACTATATAAGTTATGAAAGTTCAAAGTGTAACAATATTTACAAATACTATACTCAATTACATTATAATATTAAACTTAAGTCTTATATATATTTGTGTATCGCCACATTAATTAATATGCCAATTCGCAGGCGATTTATTAATATGGATATTACAAAGCAAATTCAATATTAGCAGATGCGGTCGATATATATATTATTAGATATTCACGCACGCTTTAATTACCATACCAATGTACGCAAGATAACGATGTGTTAATGTATTAATCTTCTCATAAATTCAATGAAATAATAAAAATTAATAATGTAGAAAGTTATATATACATACAATAACATCTAATATGAGAATATCTATTCAAATATACATTTAAATAATTTTATAGAAAATAGGAATACGTGATTTATTTTCGAACATCAAATAATTTGAAGGACTGTCGTGGCGCAGAGGCGTTCTGTTTACCTGTAAACGCAGCGGTTTGTGGGTTCAATTCCAGTAGGGTAGATGGATTTTTCTATTTCTGTTTTCTTTGCTCTGGAAAGTAGATAAAGTGCGACATTGAATTACGCCACTCAACGCTCAATGCCTCAAAAGAAGCGGAAAGCAGAGACGGAGAAAGCAACTACAACAACTACGAAACAGAGTGTCTTAATACTAGGTGCCTATGGTAACTGCAGTTACGTCTGCCTACCCTGTCATGTGCAGAATAAGGTGTCAAGACATAAAAAAAATAATTTACCACTTACCTTACTTACCGTAAAATTTTAATCAATTTTCATTTTGTAAGTGACCTTTTAAATATCCTACAGCGAGCATCTTATTCTTAAGGCTTACCTAGTTTTACATAACAATCTGAAGTTATGAGTAAAATATACAAAAATCTTTGTACAACATTCGGTAGTAGTGCAACCTGTAGAATCATACTGAAATCATATAATTAACACTAACACAGTTGTAGGATCTAAACCTTATATAAAAATACAGAAACATTTATAATAGAATTGTAGCAAAACTATAAAGAATGCTTTGAGTGCTGCATAAAATATTTGGTTAACTTTAAATACAATTGGCAAGGATTCCGACATAAAAACATACGGCATAGCCTACACGCAAACAAATAGACCGTAAAGCGTCACATAAATTACACTTACTTTGTGCTGTCCAACGATTTAGTATATCATAGTTATAAATTTTGGGATACGCCGTTGAAAATAGCTCTGCGGCTAAGGCTGGTGCAGCCAAACAGATGAAATGTTACCCGTCGGTCCATTAGGAATTAATGGGGCGATTTGAGAAATGTCCTTTTCCTGTAAATATCGCCCATTATTCATTTCTTCCTTGACAACGAACAAAGCCTCGTCTTAAGCTATTCCGCAAGATGGTGACCGTTTTGAGTAAAGCCCATTGAATTAAGCCTGTCAAGTACAGTTAATATATTTTGTAAATTGTGAAATAATATTTGTTTGTTTCGCAGTAAATCTTTGTAAGCAAAGTTTGAATAAATTTACATGCTTTGTGTATTTCTCTATATTTCTCACCTAGATACGGTATATATATACAGAGGGGCTGGGGAGGGAATAACCAGTAGACATCTATAGTAAAATACTGTAACTAAATAATGTACGAAATACTGGTGCTAGTTCAACAAATCACATTCTTCTTAAAAACGCTAATACAAGGAGTAACAAAAGAGTTTTTTGATGAGTAATTATTTATTTATTTTTTAACATCATGCTTCATCACGCATATCGCAGGGTAGGCAGAGGGAACTGCAGGAACTATATGAACCTAGTGTTAAGACACTTCGTTGTTTAGTCTCTGCTTTCTTCGTCTCCGCTTTCCGCCTTTTTCGAGGCATTGCGTGTTGAGTGGCGGAACTCAACGTCACGCTTTGCCTATGTCCTTGTATGATGTCATTTAATTATAAATTTTATATATCCTTCATATTGCTAACTAAAATTTGAAATAAGTTGGTATACAGTATGTATACTAAATGACTAACTGCTCAGAGTTGAGCAGATGTCACTAATTGTGCCAGAGTCCATTAAAAACCTCTTTATAGTCTACTTTGTTATAATCTTGAATATTCTGTTTAACAAACGAAGATAATGAAGTTTAAGTTATGACAAGTTCATTAAATCTCCCCGTCTTTGAAACTATTAATATTTAATTATATACTCCATTTGAAAAGCCTTTGACATTATAAGGAATTTAAAAATTAGTTTGACAAGGTAGGATTAAGATTTAATAAGTTCAAATATTTGTTATTAAAATTTAATAAGTTCATATATATATATATATATATATATATATATATATATATATATATATATATATATATATATATATATATATATATATATATATATATATATATATATATATATATATATATATATATATATATATATATATATATATATATATATATATATATATATATATATATATATAATATATATATATATATATATATATATATATATATATATATATATATATATATATATATATAATAGGAAGTTTATATTTTTGATATAGTAAGAAGCTCGCAAAAATGACCTCTCATAGAGTTTGAATGATTATTTGCTTTCTTCCCAACGCCTCATTAGCAGCCACTGCTATTTGACTTTTACGTCAGTAGACCAGACGGCCTTATATTCATTACTTTATACGTAGGATATAAAAGAAATATTTAAAGAAAACATATTCATATCCAGCACCTCCATTCCCGCAATAACAACCTAGAAATCCCTCTTTCCCGCATTAGACGCTATGGTGACTCTTATACTATGAAAACAATAGAACTCTGGAATATATTGCCAAAGGAAATTAGTTCATCTCAGACGGTAGTAATATTTTATTGGAAGATTAAAAAATACTATTTCGAATAGTAGTATTTTGTTTATATTTGTTCATATGTTGTTTATATGTATGTATAATTGTATGTATGTATGTATTGATGAATACGTGTATCTCTGACGCGCTGATAACTAATCCATGCGCTGCATGATAAAGCATAGCGTGATAAAGCATGGCATAGTGGGTGAGCTTCCGATAATGACCAATACAATCTCTACAATAAGATTAAAGGTCAAATTTTTATACGTTCGAAATACATGATTTTCATATTTCATGCGGTTCATTTATTTCCTTTCGTTTTATATTCCAGACAAATTAGCCAATTGACGCTTTGTTAGAATTATAATTTATATTTATAGCTATAGACTAAATTAAATTAATTGCAGAGCTAGTTTATATTTTTGTTTATTTACTAGACATAGGTTCACGTCGTCATTTGCTTTAATTTAATATACTATTATTATTTAATAATATATCCTGTATATTATTAAAAAATAATAGTATGTGATGTGATAAACGAGATGCCGAAAATTAACAAATCTCGTATATCATGTGACAGTAGAATTCCATTTTTTTATGAAACTCGTAATAGCATCGAAATATAAATTAATTACCATACCAATGTACGCAAGATAACGATGTGTTAATCTATCAATCTTCTCATAAATTCAATGAAATAATAAAACTTAATAATGTAGAAAGTTATATATACATACAATAACATCTAATATGAGAATATCTATTTAAATATACATTTAAATAATTTTATAGAAAATAGGAATACGTGATTTATTTTCGAACATCAAATGATTTGAAGGACCATCGTGGCGCAGAGGCGTAGCATTTACCTGTAAACGCAACGGTTTGTGGGTTCAATTCCAGTAGGGTAGATGGATAACAATAGAACTCTGGAATATATTGCCAAAGGAAATTAGTTCATCTCAGACGGTAGTAATATTTTAATGGAAGATTAAAAAATACTATTTCGAATAGTAGTCTTTTGTTTATATTTGTTCATATGTTGTTTATATGTATGTATAATTGTATGTATGTATGTATTGATGAATACGTGTATCTCTGACGCGCTGATAACTAATCCATGCGCTGCATGATAAAGCACAGCGTGATAAAGCATGGCATAGTGGGTGAGCTTCCGATAATGACCAATACAATCTCTACAATAAGATTAAAGGTCAAATTTTGATACGTTCGAAATACATGATTTTCATATTTCATGCGGTTCATTTATTTCCTTTCGTTTTATATTCCAGACAAATTAGCCAATTGACGCTTTGTTAGAATTATAATTTATATTTATAGCTATAGACTAAATTAAATTAATTGCAGAGCTGGTTTATATTTTTGTTTATTTACTAGACGACGTGAACGTCGTCATTTGCTTTAATTTAATATACTATTATTATTTAATAATATATCCTGTATACTATTAAAAAATAATAGTATGTGATGTGATAAACGAGATGCCGAAAATTAACAAATCTCGTATATCATGTGACAGTAGAATTCCATTTTTTTATGAAACTCGTAATAGCATCGAAATATAAATTAATTAGTACTATATTAACAATAATTTTATTAGTGACTTTTTGATACTGGTGTTGATAAAAATAATTTGAAAGAATAAAATACTTAATAAACTGTATACTTGCTAAAAGTGCAAAATTTTTGACATATGTAACAAAGCAAAAGCTCTAAAGTGCCATGGGTATCCGTCATCAAATGGCTCCTCGAAAAGCTATACAAAGGAGCGTTCTATTTTAGAAAACCTTTTAAGAAACGTCTAGACAAAGGCAAGATAAAATATGCACGTTGAAGTACTTTTTTGAAAAGCTTGGCTGCAGTTTCAAACGCGATGAGTGGGAAACATGTTTCATTCTTTATACTTTCTTTTATTTTCCAATTACAGGACAGCTAGCTAGCCCCCTGGCTTCACCTTGCCTCACCTTGCTCTGATTGTCCCTTCACGTCTTCCTACTTCAGTAGGCGGATATGCAAGATAAGTGAACGAAGCATTTTCTACTTTCGATGTTGAAAGTTACGTGCGCTGTTTTTGTTCAAATTTGGAACTATAACTAGCACTATTATATACATATGTATATATAAATATAAAGCTCAGCTTAATAAGTAAGCTTAATTATTAATAATATTCTTTTAATACAGGTTATAAAGGTTAATAAATCAATCTTAAATTGTATAAAAAGAAATACATATTATTTTTATACAATTTAAGATTATTGAATCAACAATGATCCCACGCGCTAGAAAAATTTTTTCATACGATATATTGTAATAAAACAAATTTCCTTTCTAATATAAATTAAGTAACTGTCGCAACAATTTCAATAAAAAACCATACATAACGTAGCAACAGGACATTCCTGAAATTTATATAATGTTTTTCCTGATTACTGTGTATATTTTCAATTTATCATATTGTAATATTTAATTACTTTGAGTGTATTTTAATTTGCGTATAAATATCAAAAGAAGACATAATCAGCGAGAAAACTATTATTCATGATATTGGTTTATTGCAATAGATACTATGAGGCTATATTTGTAAGTCAAATTTATATATTATATAGCTTGAATATGGATAGAGTAAAACTAGCGCAGTATTATTAGTACAATTTATATAAATTTTTTAAAGTATACAGTTTATTAAGTATTTTATTCTTTCAAATTATTTTTATCAACACCAGTACAAACAGTCACTAGTAAAATTATTTTTAATATAGTAATAATTAATTTATATTTCGATGCTATTACAAGCTTCGTAAAAAAATGGAATTCTACTGTCACATGATATACGAGATTTGTTAATTGTCGGCACCTCGTTTATCACATCACATAATATTAGTTTTTAATAATGTACAGGATATATTATTAAATAATAATAGCATATTAAATTAAAGCAAGTGACGGCGTGAACCTATGTCTAGTAAATAAACAAAAATATAAACCAGCTCTGCAATTAATTTAATTTAGTCTATAGCTATAAATATAAATTATAATTCTAACAAAGCCAATTGATATTGGCTAATTTGTCTGGAATATAAAACGAAAGGAAATAAATGTACCGCATGAAATATGAAAATCATATATTTCGAACGATAAAAATTTGACCGTTAATCTTAGTGTAGAGATTGTATTGGTCATTATCGGAAGCTCACCCACTATGCCATGCGTTCTTTATCACGCTGTGCTTTATCATGCAGCGCATGGATTAGTTATCAGCGCGTCAGAGATACACGTATCCATCAATACATACATACATACAAATATACATACATATAAACAATATATGAACAAATATAAACAAAAGACTACTATTCAAAATAGTATTTTTTAATCTTCCATTAAAATATTACTACCGTCTGAGATCAACTAATTTCCTTTGGCAATATATTCCAGAGTTCTATTGTTTTCATAGTATAAGAGTCACCATAGCGTTTAATGCGGGAAAGAGGGATTTCTAGGTTATTGTTATTGCGGAAATGGAGGTGCTGGATGTGAATACGTTTTCTTTAAATATTTCTTTTCTATCCTATGTATAAAGTAATGAATATAAGGCCGTCTGGTCTACTGACGTAAAAGTCAAATAACAGTGGCTGCTAATGAGGCGTTGGGAAGAAAGCAAATAATCATTCAAACTCTATGAGAGGTCATTTTTGCGATCTTCTTACTATATCAAAAATATAAACTTCCTATTATATATATATATATATATATATATCTATATATATATATATATATATATATATATATATATATATATATATATATATATATATATATATATATATATATATATATATATATCTATATATATATATATATATATATATATATATATATATATATATATAATATATATATATATATATATATATATATATATATATATATATATATATATATAATATATATATATATATATATATATATATATATATATAATAGGAAGTTTATATTTTTGATATAGTAAGAAGATCGCAAAAATGACCTCTCATAGAGTTTGAATGATTATTTGCTTTCTTCCCAACGCCTCATTAGCAGCCACTGTATTTGACTTTTACGTCAGTAGACCAGACGGCCTTATATTCATTACTTTATACATAGGATAGAAAAGAAATATTTAAAGAAAACGTATTCACATCCAGCACCTCCATTTCCGCAATAACAATAACCTAGAATCCCTCTTTCCCGCATTAAACGCTATGGTGACTCTTATACTATGAAAACAATAGAACTCTGGAATATATTGCCAAAGGAAATTAGTTGATCTCAGACGGTAGTAATATTTTAATGGAAGATTAAAAAATACTATTTCGAATAGTAGTCTTTTGTTTATATTTGTTCATATATTGTTTATATGTATGTATAATTGTATGTATGTATGTATTGATGGATACGTGTATCTCTGACGCGCTGATAACTAATCCATGCGCTGCATGATAAAGCACAGCGTGATAAAGCATGGCATAGTGGGTGAGCTTCCGATAATGACCAATACAATCTCTACAATAAGATTAAAGGTCAAATTTTGATACGTTCGAAATATATGATTTTCATATTTCATGCGGTTCATTTATTTCCTTTCGTTTTATATTCCAGACAAATTAGCCAATTGACGCTTTGTTAGAATTATAATTTATATTTATAGCTATAGACTAAATTAAATTAATTGCAGAGCTGGTTTATATTTTTGTTTATTTACTAGACGACGTGAACGTCGTCATTTGCTTTAATTTAATATACTATTATTATTTAATAATATATCCTGTATACTATTAAAAAATAATAGTATGTGATGTGATAAACGAGATGCCGAAAATTAACAAATCTCGTATATCATGTGACAGTAGAATTCCATTTTTTTATGAAACTCGTAATAGCATCGAAATATAAATTAATTAGTACTATATTAACAATAATTTTATTAGTGACTTTTTGATACTGGTGTTGATAAAAATAATTTGAAAGAATAAAATACTTAATAAACTGTATACTTTAAAAGATATATATATAAATTGTACTAATAATACTGCGCTAGTTTTACTCTATCCATACTCAAGCTATATAATATATAAATTTGACTTACAAATATAGCCTCATAGTATCTATTGCAATAAACCAATATCATGAATAATAGTTTTCTCGCTGATTATGTCTTCTTTTGATATTTATACATAAATTAAAATACACTCAAAGTAATTAAATATTACAGTATGATAAATTGAAAATATACACAGTAATCAGGAAAAACATTATATAAATTTCAGGAATGTCCTGTTGCTACGTTATGTATGGTTTTTTATTGAAATTGTTGCGACAGTTACTTAATTTATATTAGAAAGGAAATTTGTTTTATTACAATATATCGTATGAAAAAATTTTTCTAGCGCGTGGGATCATTGTTGATTCAATAATCTTAAATTGTATAAAAATAATATGTATTTCTTTTTATACAGTTTAAGATTGATTTATTGACTTGTATTAAAAAATATTATTAATAATTAAGCTTATTTATTAGGCTCAGCTTTATATTTAAATATACATATATAATAATCCTAGTTATAATTCCAAATTTTAACAAAAGCAACGCCCGTAACTTTCAACATCGCAAGTAGAAAATGCTTCGTTCACTTATGTTACCCATATCATACATACCCGCGTACTGAAGAAGGAAGACGTGAAGTGACAATCAGACCAAGGTGAGGCAACGTGAAGCCAGGGGGCTAGCTAGCTGTCCTGTAATTGGAAAATAAAAGAAAGTATAAAGAATGAAACATTTTTCCCACTCATCCCGTTTGAAACTGCAGCCCAGCTTTTCAAAAAAGTACTTGAACTTGCATATTTTATCTTGCCTTTGTCTAGACGTTTCTTAAAAGGTTTTCTAATAGAACGCTCCTTTGTACAGCTTTTCGAGAAGCTATTTGATGACGGATACCCATGGCACTTTAGAGCTTTTGCTTTGTTACATATGTCAAAAATTTTGCACTTTTAGCAAATTAAAGTCTATGAAAAAGAGTCATGTTTTTGTAGAACATACGTTATATGTTATGTAACTATTGCATAGTGATTTCAATAATACTAGTACTGTAAATAAAAGAAGAGTCGTCCTTAATCTAAAACTATTTTAAGAATGCTCGAATAGGTATAATAAAACAAAAATAATCCACAACGTCTAATTTTATCGTAGAGCTCATCGCAGCTTATAACAAAATGCTTTCTAGATTGATAAATCGAAAATAATGTGACTATGAATTCAGAATAAACCGACTCTAGATCAATTTTAAATACCACGATGTATAAAAAAACCACAAGAATAATGTACATCATACATTAAAACTATGCAATATCGAATATAACAATAAGTACGAAATCTTACGATTGTTAGTTTAAAAATATTACATGAAATATATGTTATTTACGTGATCTTTCCCTTTACCGCTTTCTTTATCATAAGTCATTATTTCTGTTAATTTGTGAGACTACAGTGTATTAATCGAGTACCTATGATTCTTCCTTCCTTCCTGTTAACCCATTTAGATTCATATCTTAACTAGCAGTAAATAAAAGGTTATAAGAAAGAATTTGTAGATAGCGATGTACTTGGATAAAAAACGTAGAATAGTGTTTTATTTAATTTAATTTTCATTATCTTCATTGGAATCTGTAGTATTTCACTACGTTTCTTCATTTCAGCTTAAATCTTTGTTCATTACCGCTACTGTTGCAATCTTTATTAGCATTATTGTAAACACTGTGCTTTTTATATTGCCATCCTCTCCTTCTTCTTCAACGGTAACCATTGGTTGGAGGTAGTGTAACTATATCCACCTCCAAGATGTTTTCATATTTAACAATTAATTTTTCCATTGCTTCTTGAAGATTCAATGAAAAGCAGGCTTTTAATTGCAACCGTTAAATATCCTACGTGAACATACAATAATAACTTTATTAACCTGAGATTAAAAAGTAATAATTAACTTCTTCAAGAAATAAGCATTATAAAATTTTTTAATTGATTTATAAGACTACAACATGGTAACTAACTGTATAAAAAAATAGGGAACTTTTATAAACTTTTATAATTATCTGGAGACGTCTCTCCTATAGCACATAAGATTGCATCGGCACTGTGGGAATAACGACAAATGTTGTATCGGCCAAGGATTTACGACGAATGTAACCCATTCACTGTCTTTGTTTACGAGTTTAATCAAAAAGGTTGTTAGGCAATTTAACTGGAGCATGTAACTAAAAAACTGAAATAACTAAGTTAGAAAATATTTGTTATTTTGCTGTCTCAAAATGAATACAAACAAGTAAAATAAGTGTCCCTACGGCGGGTTTATATGGGTTAATCCAATACATGTATTTGGTTTTTCTTTTTATCTCTCAACAATCTCTAAAGCCAATCAAGAGATGTTGTATATACCATTTTTCCTTATCAAAGTAATGCTTGATTTAGTTTTTAGGTTATAAACAAAACACTTTCTATCTATTCCATGTTTAAAATAACCGCAACGAGTTCTGAAACTAATTTGCGTATATCTGGAGACGTCTCTCCTATAGCACATAAGATTGCATCGGCACTGTGGGAATAACGACAAATGTTGTATCGGCCAAGGATTTACGACAAATGTAACCCATTCACTGTCTTTGTTTACGAGTTTAATCAAAAACGTTGTTAGGCAATTTAACTGGAGCATGTATTTGTGTTGTTAAATTTGTTATAACATGCTAGGAAATAAAGCCTAATAACTGAATATCAACATTGATTTTATTATTTTCACAAAATTCTGTTGGGTTAAAGAAAATAAAAATTCTATTTATTCATTAAAAAAAATGAATTTATATTATGCTCATGATAAAAGCAAAATTCAGTGGAAAATTAGGATCAAAATATTTTAATAATAATATTCCTTGTTACTTCTCTGCTTTAAGTGTAAAACTTGAAGATGATACAAGTAAACGTTATTTTATAAAAGCTTTTTTATAACCAGTATATACAAAAATTAATAGTCTCATTTAGGTAAAATAAAAATTACTTAATGGGTTACAATGAAAACTTACGTCTTTTTTATTACCACAATGAAGAAACAAAAAATTCGTTCAAGTGTAAATTCAAAAATCGGATTATGGGTTCATTTCTCACAACGGCCCCACTAGACTTTCAGTAAGTTGAATTTGGATAATAATAAAATAAATTTTGTTGAATCCTAAGCAAATTACAACATTTGGCTGGTATATAATATAATTTTTATAATTTTTAAATATTACTATACACACATTTCTTTATAAATTTATTTAAATATTATATTAAAGAATCAGAAGCTTGTCTTTCCAAACTTTAAAGTTACATATGTGTAAGATAATACCTAGATAATAATAGTTTAATTACATCTAACCAATGGTCTTATTCATCCGAGATAGAATTTTGCCAATATTGACTTACCCTATAGTATAATATAATCGAAATATCACCACAATGTTACGCACGAGAGTTCTCTTTTCATATGCAGTATTAAACACGATAAAACACAATGGTTGCCTAGCATAAATATTGCTTGAAGTTATCGCCAAAAGATATATGGAGGTACACTTAACCACAGAGCTGAATTAACCGTAGAAGTCGCGCTTTATTGTTTTAAATTTTCCTAATTTTATGAAATATGATAATAACAATGTGCAAACAAATGTTAAATAAAGTTATAAATAAGCTAAAAAACTGAAATAACTAAGTTAGAAAATCTTTGTTAATTTGCTGTCTCAAAATGAAAACAAACAAGTAAAACAAAACGAAATGAATAAGTAAACAGTTAAACATTATAAAAAATCCTCATTAACAATCCTTATTTTTTTGCATTTTATGCTAAGCGCATATGCCATTTCTAATACGTGCCAACGTAGTGTAAGTGGGTCTAGGAGCGCCGTATAGCTTTTGACAGTTATTGCGTTTTTTATTAGTAAACTCCCAAACAAATTCTATTTACAGGCAACAACGTTGACAGTTACGTGAAAATATGCGGATATAAAGTAAAGTAACTTTTGCATATGAACTTCTTAACTTCTGAACTAGAAACGAGCCAGGCATAAGTAAGAATTGACTTATAAAATATACAGTTTAATAAAAAAAAGTAGAACATGGAAACGGCAGTCTGACAGCACCTGTCTATAAACGCTGTAGGTTCAGTTCCCATTCGAGTTCATAAATTCCATAC
Source organism: Dione vanillae (assembly GCA_037178615.1). NCBI lineage: Eukaryota > Metazoa > Arthropoda > Insecta > Lepidoptera > Nymphalidae > Dione > Dione vanillae. The sequence goes on from JAZFAU010000352.1 coordinate 297,510, forward strand.
AGACGAACTGCGTAAATTAAGCGGTGGGCAGAACATATTTTTAATACACCATATTTTTCTTGCTTACTTTAAGCGGAACACACCGTGGAAAATTATAGAAGTAGTTCTATAATTTTGCAATAATTGCTGTAATTAGTATTCTTTTTTGTGTTTCTTTAGGAATTTTCAATACCGTCAAAATTATAAAAATTATGCAATGCCCAAGAGATGATATTTTTATAGATAGGTATTTTAAAATAAAGGAAATCACTGATATATACATTTTCAATTATATTTTTATTTGTAATACGCATAGGAACTATTTTTTTTAATTACATAGTGTATACAGTCGGATTAGTTACAGCCAATACTAGTTTATTGCTCGCAAGAAATGGCTCAATCGGCCCAAATCCAAAAATACTCCATAATAACACCGTGGAAAAGTATGTAGCATTATTATCAATTTGACGTAAATTAATTTTATATAAATAAATTAATCACTGAACACAAAAAAGTTAAGTACGTAACATTATACGCTTTATATTATTATTAAAAATGATATCGATGGACTACCGTCGCGCAGACGTGCAGCGTCTCCCTATAAACGCAACGGTTTGTGGGTTCGAGTTCCAGTCGAGGAAGATGAATTTTTCATTACCATTTTCTTCGCTCTAGTACTAGGCAAAATCGCGGCGTTGAGTTCAGCCACTCAACAAATAATGCCTGTAAAAGATAAAAAACGGAAAACAGAGTGTCTTATCACTAGGTTCCCACGATTTCTGCGATTCCCTCTGCCTACTCTGCTATGAGCGGGATAGAAAGTGAAGCTATGTGTGTGGAAAATTATTTATCAAAGAGAATTAAAGAAGAGCGTGTGATTGTAAACGTGACGGTTCTGGGTTTAATTCCCACTTGGAGGAAAGAAATATTTTTTATTTTTTGTTTTTCTGGTAACGGCGGCGTCTTATTTCTCCACTTAAAAATAATGTTAATAATTTAAATAATAATTGTTCAGATGCCTCAAATCCACCATATCTACATTTTTACTTGTTTGCTATTAATTTAATAGCAAAATAGCAAAAAATAAGCTATTCAATGAACCTTCTAATTGGTCAATTCAGCATCTGTTTTATCTTGTGTAACCGACCCAATCCTCCCAACCGTATAACCAGCCATGTGAGACTAATCTTTGATCAACGCGAAGATCCGATAGCTGTTTTCGCATTTAAAAGGTGTACTTTATATATTTTGCGACAATTTTATTAAAGAAATAAAATTAAGTAAAATAAAAGTTCAACATATTGGAACAAAACCATAAAGATACCAAGCACAAAAAACTATATTAAGTTTATTCGTTCAAATAAATAAAACACCATTCTCATTAGTATAAATTTTTCATGGTTATTGACTTATACCTAAAGAATTTGATGGGATCTAACCTTTCTACAAAATCAGTCGAAGTCATACCTACGTAATGGCAATATTTAAGAAATCTAGATTTTTAACATCCAATTTTATTTCTGTTTAGATATATCCAAAGTTTTATTTACTTCCAATGTTTGTGATGACCCTACTCACAAAATAAGGCATAACAAAACCTCAACGACTCAATAAAACTCCAAATCAATCTATCCTTCCACAGATTAGTGGAGAAGAAAGAAAGATACTTTGAATTTAAATTTCCCTTACTGTAAACGCTTGAAAATCTATAAGCTTTGTATTGAAATCTTATTAAATTAATTTAGTAATTACGAAATCAGACATGGTTTTTATATAATAAAATTATTAATCATTGTCTATGAATAATTTTACCGTATAACATAACTTATTATGCACATACATAAAATCATACATGAAACGTAAAATCACTAGTGTGGTATATCTCAATGGCACGTACAATAATGAGCCTGCGACCGCAAACAGTTTCACATTATAATGATGGAATTAGACTAAGAGCTAGAATGGTATGGATGTTGCCATTCCATTTAATTTTATATAAAGCTAAAACGCTATTTTAGCTTTTCGCTATACAGCAAACTAGGCAGGGTATCCAAATTTTGAGACACTCTAAATCTCCGTTTTAGCCTTTTGAGATATGACAGACAGCATGTGTCCACAATCACGGCCACAACCAGGAGGGCCTATCCTTTATATTTTAGTACATAACTGATTTTCTTGACTTTGAATTAAGAGTCATTTTAATATTCAATTCTAATTCAACTAGATATATTTTTTAAGTTATAGTATTTTTTCCTCAAACCAAAGAATATATTGAATGAATATTAGTGCTTTTTATATTAGCACTGGCGATGTGATTCATGTTCAAAGATCACAAGGAAAGAGCTAAACATACGGCGTAAGTTTTATTTTTTGTACAAAATTCTTCATGCGTTATATACCGATTTATTATGAGTAATTGTACGAAAAAAGTTAACCACTCTTAATATATTATGCTAATTATATTATTTAATTTACTAAACTGCGCTTAAAATATGATGATTTACACAATTTCAATAATCGGGTAAGTAAGAAAAGCTAAAGAGGGCTTTTGATTATTTTTTACTCAAGTATGCTTCCTTACTTCTTTTTTTTAGCTTCACGCTTTATCCCTCACATGGCAGGGTAGGCAGAGGGAACTGCAGGACCATACGAACCTAGTGTTAAGACACTCCGTTGCTTATTCCCTGCTTTTTTTTTCGTCACTTTTTTCGAGGCATTGCGTGTTGAGTGGCGGAACTCAACGCCGCGCTTTGCCTAGTTTCCAGAGCTAAGAAAATGGAAATAGAAAAATCCATCTTTCCCGAGTGGGAATCGAACCCACAAACCGTCGCATTTACAGGCAGACGCTTACGCTCTCGCCACGACGGTCCTCAATATCTAATCAGTGTCATGAATAAACAATGCAACTTATTGTCATTGATTAAAGTATTCTAATTTAAATATGAACCTAAGCTAAAAGGTCAACTAGGTGTTTGTTTTACATCCACATATATTGATTTGGATTTACTAAAATGTTAAGACGATTAAAAGAAAGCATTAATGTTTTATTGTTACAAAGGTTTATGTTTTTTTCGCTTCGTTTTTATATAGAGTATACTTTCTAAAGTGTTTTTAATTACCATAGTATTCTTATAGCTTCCTCTTATTTATGATTTTTTGGAATATGAATGCGTTAATACACAATAGTAATAAAAATAATAAGGTTGTTTTTATTCTTCTTTTTATATTTTCTGGCGTTTTGCGTTTTAAGGGTATCTGTTGAGCATAATCATTCACTTTGTTATTATCACGTTCATTGAAGGACACACAAAGGAGAGTGCAAAACTATGTATGAGACAGATAATATTAGTAATAAAATTGAAGCCGAAATCCGGGGTGAGCCGCTTCTTGCAAAACTTCGAAAACTTATGTAAGTGTATCCAGTTAAGAATACTGGGCGAATAATTTGCCTATTAATGCTGGCGTTCACCAATACCAATAACATGTTGGAGGTTTCTAGCTGCTATGTAGACTATTCTATACTGTGATGATTTAGGTCTTACCTCGGAAAACATCAACGATTGCCTAAAGAAACTTATGTCTTCTAACATATAAATGTCTCGTCATTAGGTGAATCGGATCTGGTTCAATACAACCCTAAAAGACTTAAGTTCACTATTCCACCAAAAGTTCCATACCACGTGATGCCAGTTTTTGAGAATACTTTTCTTAACGTGGCTATCTTTTAAAAACTTATCTACGTCCATAATAAAGATACCATTAAACATATTTCACTTTTTGTATTTTTCTTTACTTTCATGAGAAGAACATATTAAAGTGACCAATACTAGAATGGTCGCCAGAATCTAAAAAAAAATTAAAAATTTCAATGTCAATTTATATGTAGATATTTCGAACGTGACACATGAAACGCTTATTAGAGCGTTATCACACAAAGCCGCTAATGATTGTGGTTTGTGGTTTATAATTTGCAATGAGGAAGTTACAACAAAGTGTTTGGAATGTGTTATTAAAATTTGTATAATTCCTTTTTACTTTGTAATCCCAATTCATCCAGATGACCAACCAACAGATATACATTCAAAGTAACATATTTAACGTCATTTTTATATAATGTATGGTTTTTTTGCTTTAGTGAAATTAGTAAGTACATTCTAAGTACTGAATTTGATATATGTAAGCCTATGCTTACATTACTCATATTTATTACAGTTACACTTGCTGGTAGTGTTTGTAAGCACAATATCCTTTAACGAGCTCGGTTAGTACCCAGTGCCCCGTAAATAATACTTGCAAGTACATACGGGCTTAGGCCTATGGTAAAGCAAATTTGGACTTAGTACGTTGAAATTAAGTTTTGTATTTTTCAATTTGAATGAATTATTATCCTGAATCCTGTTATCTTAAACCCGATATTAATTTAAAGTCTGTCGAAGGCTTTGCTGATATAATAAACAATTAGAGATCACATTTTATTTAAGCTATTGACCATTTTACGAAATAAATTTACAAAATGTTTTTGGAGTATTACCTTTATATAGATAAAATCTATATCTATCATTTATAAAGATAAAAATATAGTCAAGTTTTTACAAAATAATAATGAAACTAATTTTGTTCTCAGATTTTCACATATGAAATCTTTACAGGGAATTGTAAAAGTAATTTACTCTTTATCCGACAGAGATGTCTTTCTAAGCTTATGTCCATATTATATGTGAAAATATTCTTTAATTAATTGTGGACAAAAGTATTTTATATTCTTTATTCTTCATACATTGCTCGTAAATTATTTTGTATTTCGTACATATTTATACAATAGTATTTTCTGACTATTTATTTAAAACAGTTCAGTTTAAAACAGTTCGCGGCTAGCGCCGTAAGTCGTTGGACATACATCCTGTGACTCACAATTATTAATACGTTTATTATTAAATTAATCACCAGAATTTACATAATTAGTACATAGTGTTGTGGTTCCTACGTAAGACAATTAAATAATGTGAAAAAAGTGCATATGTGACACTCGTTTTGTTATTATAAATCAGAGATACTTTCTGTTGTATGCGTTTAAGTTGTGCAGTTTACTGATTCATTTTGCATGGTCATGCACCGCGGTCATTAACCTCTGCACTCACGAGTAGCTGATGAAGAGCGCATGTATCAAGTGCTCACCTTTTTCACCTGCACAAGTAACAATCTTGTGGCCTTGCGGTTCCTGGTGTAAACTTACACGCCGGTGGTCCTAGGTTCAATCCTCGAGGAGGCCGTAACATTTTTTTTTTCCTTTTTTTTTTTTTCTTTTCTTTATTATTCTTGATTTTAATATTATAAAATGCCGAAGATAAACTGGAATTGTTGCGAAGACCATAAAGACGGTGAATCGTATTTGTGTTGTGTGCGTTGTAAGAACGCCTATCACACAAATTGCTTACAAGCTACTGGTTATTCGCAGATACCAGACAAGGCTGTCTCTGACTGGAATTGTCCAACATGTACGCCTAAGAGATCAAAAGGGAATAACGAGAATACACCAGTCCACACAAAAACAATCAATACTGGAGCATATGATAATACCAACATCACTAAAAGATCAACAAAGAGAATGGCTCTCTCCTCTCCACCTGCATCGGAACCTAACAGTGTCTTATCACATGGCGAATACCGCGATATGCTTAAAGAAATTGTCAAAGACGAAATGAATGTTATGCTTACTCAATTAAAATTATCGCTGAAATCCATTTTAAATGATGAGCTTAAACTAATCAAAGCAGAACTCGGTGAAATGAAAACGTCAATCAACTTTATAAATAGCCAATACGATGATTTTATCAAAGAACACAAATCGAACATAAATTTAATTAAAGAATTGAAGGACGAGAATTTAAAAACACAGTCTAATTTAAATAGTTTAACCACCCGTATTAATGATCTCGAACAGCGGGCCAGGGAAAGAAACTTGGAGATTCACTGTGTTCCAGAAAACAGAAACGAAAATTTAAGTACTGTTATTAAACAATTGGGAGACATTATTGGATCAGAAATCCCAGAAGATAAAATATTAAGTTATACTAGAGTAGCTAAAGCTAATCGCCAAAGTCCGCGGCCTCGATCTATCGTGGTTCAGTTTAGTTCGATGAATGTTCGAGACACCTTCCTAGCATCTGTTATCAAATTTAACAAAACACATCCAAATGACAAATTGAACACATCGCATTTAGGTATCGGCGGAATCCAGAAACCTATTTATGTTATGGAACATTTATCGCCTGCAAACAAAGCTCTACACGCAGCCACAAGAATCAAGGCTAAAGAAAGAGGCTATAGATACGTATGGATAAGGAACGGGCGTATCTTTGTTCGGAAAAATGATAGTTCAGATTTCAAAATAGTTAAGGACATGGCGTTTTTGGACACGTTAAAATAATGTTTGTGATTTTCCGAAAGTGTTGTCATGATTTTGGTATTTTTAGTGTTAAAATTCTCAGCTTTAAATATATTTTACCAGAATGTTCGCGGCTTAAAGACTAAGACCCATGAAGTATACCGTAATGTTTCTGTTAATAATTACGACATAATTGTGTTGACTGAAACGTGGTTAAACTGCTCAATACTAAACAGTGAGCTGTTTGATAACAGATATAATGTCTACAGAAGAGACAGAAACTCTTGCAAACTCAGCAATAAAACGGATGGTGGAGGAGTTCTTATCGGTATTAATAAAAAAATAATAATAAGATGGTCATCCAAACTGGATTAGTCATAGTTTAAAAAAGAGACTTAAAGAAAAACACAAATTATTAGAACGTGTAAAAAAGTATAAGAACCCAATGGATGATTTATCGCTCAAATTAATCAGTATACGCTGTAAAAAATTGTCTCTCGACGCATACAATAATCATAATAATAACATTGAGATTCAGATCCAAGAAAACCCGAAAATGTTTTGGTCCTTCCTTAAAAGTAAAAGAAGCAATAGAAGTTCTTACCCTTCATCAATGAGTGACGGCACGATCACAACTAGTGTTGGAGAAGAAATTTGCAACTTATTTTCTAGTTATTTTAGCACACTTTACAAGCCGACGAATAATGTCACACGTCTAACACAAGAATATATCTCGAAACATCTTCTTCCCATAACAGGTATAAGCGACAACTTCATATTTCCGGAAATCACCATTGAAACTATTTTTAATAAACTAGCTAGTTTAAATACCTCCAAAGGCTCTGGCCCTGACAACATACCGCCTATCCTGATTAGGAATTGTGCTTCCAGCTTGGCCCTTCCACTGTACATAATTTTTAATACTTCTTTGCGAACTGGAATATTTCCTACGGCATGGAAACAAGCTAGGATAGTACCTATTCATAAAGATGGCAAAGATTCCTTAGTGCAAAATTATAGACCAATATCTATGTTATCTTCCTTCGCCAAGATTTTTGAATCCTTGGTATGTCCTTATATAAAAGTATATATAAAACGCTTCATATCAGAGTATCAACATGGTTTTGTTATTGGCAGATCTTGTAGTACAAATTTAGTAAACTTCACTGAATACCTAAGTGAAGCTATTGATTCTCAACAACAGGTCGATGTTATTTACACAGACTTCCAGAAAGCATTTGACAAAGTACCTCACAGTATTCTACTACAGAAACTAGAACTTTATGGTTTTTCTGAAATATCACTGCAATGGTTTTCATCATACCTAAGTGACCGAAGTTTCTGTGTTGCAGTTAATGGTTACACATCAAACAAACAAAAGATAGCAACAGGCGTACCCCAAGGCTCCCACTTGGGGCCAATACTATTTAATATATTTATTAATGACATAGTAACATGTTTTAAATACTCTATACCGTCCCTATATGCTGATGACCTGAAGTTCTCAAAAATTATTCATTCGATCGACGACTCAGTTCTCCTACAAATGGATTTTAATCAAATTGTCGAATGGGTTGAGACTAATGGCATGTCACTTAATGTAAAAAAATGTTCGCACATAAAATTCACGCGCAAATACAACATTTTGCCGACACAATATTACCTTCAACACGAAAGATTAACGGAAGTAACCCATATAAAGGATCTTGGCATTTTTCTGGATCAGAAGTTAACATATATCCTGCACATTGATCATGTCGTTAATAACAGTGCAAAGATGCTTGGCTTTGTTATAAGGAACGGGAAAATTTTCAAACAAGTAAAAACTAAAATTCTTTTGTATAACAGCCTTGTACGTAGCAATTTGGAATACTGCAGTATGGTCTGGCGACCACATTATGCTACCCATCAGCTGAGAATAGAACGTATACAGAGACGTTTCTTATGGCACTTGGCATACAAAGAGGGTATTGCTAAACAAATTTCGTCTTATGCAAAGAGAATCGAATATTTTAACATGATGACCTTAGAAAACAGAAGAACTTTATTAGACCTAATATTCTTATATAAAATCATTAGAAACAAACTTGACTGTCCAAATTTACTATCCAAATTTAACTTTAGAGCACCATCCAGATACCCTCGTAACCCAGTAAAACCTCTATCCGCACCACGACGGAAAACAGTTTTGGGTAACCACTCAGCAGTTGCTCGAATGTCCAAATTGCTCAATGAATTCAGTGATTCAATTGATGTAAATACTGTAAGCCTCCCAAAGTTCCGATATCTAGTTATAGACAGTATTAAAAACGTCTAATTCTTTAAAATTTCAAATTTTAAATTTTTGCAAAATTTTACTTTATAATAATCTAATAGATATATATTTTTTTTTATTCGATTTGTGGAACAATTTTAATTCTATAACTTATTATATAATAAATCATGAATTGTATAATTATAATTGAATGATAAATTATTTTAAATGTTTTCGTTATTAATTCATGCCGTAATATAATTTAATTTTATGATATTATTATTTTCTATTGTTGTATTTTATGGTTAGCCTAAGTGTTGACTAGATTAATTGTTGAATAATACTGTTAACCCTATTATTAAATTGATGATGATATTGTAATCTAAATAACCAATTTATTCTAATTTGTTCGAAATCATTTTAACTTTATTTTAATTGTTACAATTGTAATATTATTAGTTTTCCTAAACATGTGATCTATTTTTACATTTTTGTTGAAATTAGAACCGCTTAAACAGGATGTAAATAATAATGTGCATGTTGTGTTTGCTTTAATATAGTTGTACATTTAGAAAGTAATTAATATGTAATTTAATAAATTGTATCATTAAAGTGTAACAACTGCTAGCAAACCTAATAAATAAAATAAAAATAAAATAAAAACATAAGTAAAATTAGAAAAGACAAACAAATCTTGTAAAAATGTATATTTTAAGAAAAGAAAAAAGCGCAATAAAACAATTTTTTAAAATGCGTAAATACATATGTACGTTGTAATACATGTGTAATAATGACGTAGCCTTATGACAGCCGTATCGTTGTTTACATATAACACAAGTTTTTAATGTCACCACTTTTACTGGAATATACTGTATATAAAGGAAATCACGTATTATTTCACTCATTGATGGCTGCATGTGGACGATAAGTTTTAACGGCCTACCAAAGAGCTCGTTGCCAAAAATCATAAACGAACGTTACATAATATAAATGATATGAGATACGGTTACTTCCGAAAATTATTGTCGTGAAAGAAATTTTCAATTAGCTATATAATTTAAAACGCTATTGAAATGCAATTTACAAAAAAGTGTTTTAATATTGATAATATTTCGATTTATTATAAAGTAATAATTTTTCTTTTGTATTAGCTTCAGAGATTTTCCGTATCCTCCAAATCAGATTCCTTAGGAAGAACTCCTAATAACCAAAATGTTCTCTTTTTTAAAAAAACAAAGCATATGTATACCAAGAGTAAATATATATTGTCATATCAATTCAATCATTATTGTTTTGAACGAAAAACGTGAATACTTTAATATATCTAGCTGGCAGCTAGCTTTAAGTTTCTTAATCTTTTACACTAGTTATCGAATACGATAACTACTTTAAAAGTTTATGAATTGATAATAATAAATTATAAAAAAAAATATCCTCAAAAATATATTAAGATTTTCTGGTAAAAGCAACGGAGCAACAGAGCAACAACGGAGTGTCATGTATATGGTATATGGTAGCAATAATGCTAATTGTTCTTCTGTTTATAACTCTGCCTGTCCTGTTACATGACCTTACTGTCTCTATCGCAATACTTTGAAGTATTGGGATAAAGCAATATACAGAAAAATAATTTTCTAGTTGATTTTCCTATGTTTTGATTTACTAATTAAAATACATATATTACATACAATATTTAAGAAAAAAAATATACAAATATATTACAATATTTAAGATGAACAAAAATTAAACATAAATTTCAATAAAGTCCTGTTACTACTTTAAATGAGAATTTTAATATAAATAGCTGAGATTATTATTTAATTTATATTAGAAAGGAAAAAATTCTTATTACAATATTTTATACAAAATAATCATTTCATCTTGTAAGATGTGTATAAATTATATTAAAATAACTTTTTTTAATCACTAAGTGTCATAGTTAGCTCTACTAAAAACTTACTTAAATTAATGTACGTTAGCCTTATTTTCTTGGTTCATGCTCATTGGCACGTTTGTAGTGGCATTCACTGCACTAAAATTAGCTTATATTTATAGATGGTTATAAAGCTGCTTTAACTCATCCACCACCACCGGTTGGCTGGAAGAGATCTCTTATAGAGATAAGTCCACCGTTGTGTACGGAACTATTGTAATATGTAATATTTTTTCAATGTAAAAATTTGTGCAATATAGATGGTTATAAAGTAATGTTTGTACAAATGCTGTCGTCATGAATAAAAAGCAACATTATCCTTAAATTATTACAACATCAAAAGTAGAAAATACCTCGTTTACTTATCTTGCATTCCTGTCAAGAGAAAATGATTTAAGGTTGATTTATCACATATGTTCTTTTTTTTACTTTTTCTCTCTTAACATTCTGTGAAGCCGATCAAAAGATGTGATTTATACGATTTTCCTCATCAGTGTAATGCTTGACCATATAATTGGTCATAGTATAATTATTAGATTATAAACATCAATGTTCATCTATTCCATGTTTAAAACAAGCGCACCGTGTCTTGAAACTAATTTGCGTATATCTGGAGACGTCTCTCCTATAGCACATAAGATTGCATCGGCACTGTGGAAATAACGACAAATGTTGTATCGGCCAAGGATTTACGACGAATGTAACCCATTCACTGTCTTTGTTTACGAGTTTAATCAAAAACGTTGTTAGGCAATTTAACTGGAGCATGTATTTGTGTTGTTAAATTTGTTATAACATGCTAGGCAATAAAATGTAATAACCAGCCATCGATACTTTATTATTTTAATAAAGTTTTGTTATTATAATTAAATATATTTTTTCCATAGATAAATAATTTTTACTATCTATAGAAACTGATGTATGACGTTAAATTCCATATTTCAAATGTCTCGATAAATATAAAATGAAAAATAAAATTTAAACAATATGTTTTCTCTGTCTATCTGTTTTTTTAGTTCTGTATCGCGTACTTAACACTGTTCTCCTCATATCATATAATTTTCCAAATACTGTGCTTGGTTTGTTTTAATAGGCTTGAGTATTTGCGTTTATAAAGGTAGTGTGATTGAGGCAGTTGTTTTGCAACTTTGACTATCTCTATTTAGAATATCAAAGAGTTAAAAAAATCATTGTAATATTCAGACTAATTGCCTTTTTTGGATATTTTTCATATATATTGTGAATATTAATCTTACAATATAATCGAAATACAGTCTCGATATACACAGGAGAGTTCTCTTCATACGCATTATTAAACTCGATAAAACACAATGGTTGCCTAGCATAAATATTGTTTGAAGTTATCGCCAAAAGATATATGGAGGTACACTTAACCATAGAGCTGCATCAACCATGGAAGTGGTATGGTTCTAAATTTTCTTAATTTTGGCAAATATGAAAATAACATGACCAACTTCTCATTAACTTGTCTTTAATTAAACTTTATTTAAGTAAAGTTAAATGAAAGCAAAGTTATAACAGAAAAACTAAATTAAGAAACCTTTATAATTTTGCTCTGTACTTAAAAGTAAACACGACTAAGTAGTAAAATTTCAAAAATGATAAGTTTCTTATTCTTGCTTAGCATTTTATAAATGCCATTTCTAGTAAGTGCCAACCTGGTGTAAGTAGGGTCTAGGAGCGCCGTATAGCTTCTGACAGTTATTGCGTTTTTATTCGTAAACTCCCAAACAAATTCTATTTACAGGCAACAATGTTGACAGTTACGTGAAAATATGCAGATATAAAGTAAAATAACTTTTGCATATGAACTTCTTAACTTATATTAGAAACGAGCCCGGCATAAGTAAGAATTGACTTATCAAATATACAGTTTAATAAAAAAAAGTAGAACAAGGAAATCGCAGTCTGACAGCACCTGTCTATAACCGCTGTGGCTGTAGGTTTAATTCCTATTCGAGTTCAATTCGATTGGAATTTATTCCATCCAGATAAACTGTGTAGCATAAATTAGGCGGTGAGCAGCACATACTTATAATGCACCACTTTCCTTGCCTTACTTTAAGCGTTACACAACGTGAAAAACTGAAGTAGCAATTCTATAATTTTGCTAAAATGGTTATATTGTATTCTTTTCTTGTGTGGGAATTTTCAATACCATCAAAATTATAATGATTATACAATAACCAAGAAATGATATTTTGATAGATAGGTATTTCAAAATAAGGAAAATCACTGATATATACATCTCCAATTATAGTTTTAACTGTAATACACATAGGCACTACACTTGCTAATTACATAATGTATTTAGTCGGACTAGTTGCAGCCAATATTAGTTTATTGCTCGCAAGAAATGGCTCAATCGGCTCAAATCCCAAAATATTCCATAATAACACCGTGGAGGAGTATATGGCGTTTACGTCTATTTGACGTAAATTAATATTATGTAAATAAACAAATTAATTAATCATTAAACACCAAAAAATAAGTACTTAACATTATACGCCTTATATTAATATTAAAAATGAAACCGGTAGAGGACTGTCACGCAGAGTTTGTGGGTTCGATTTCCAGTCGAGGAAGTTGAATTTTTCATATCTATTTTCTTCGCTCTGGCACCTAGGCATAATCGCGGCGTTGAGTTCCGCCACTCAATAGGCAATGCCTTTAAAAGGTAGAAAACGGAAAACAGAGTATCTTATCATTAGGTTCCCACGATTTCTGCGGCTCCCATTGCCTATCATGCTATGAGCGGGATAAAGCTTGAACCTAGTAAGTAAGTATGTGTAAAATTACTTCAAACAGATATAGAAAACAGCGTGTAATTTAAACGGATTCTGGATTCAATTCCCACTTGGAGAAAAGAAATATTTCTGTTTTTTGTTTTTTCTGGTAACGGCGGCGTCTTATTTCTCCACTTGAAAATATTATAAATAAATTAAGAAATAGTTGTCCAGATGCCTCAGATACCTGTTTGCTATTAATTTAATAGCAAAATAGCAAAAAAATAAATTAGTCAATGAACCTTCTAATTGGTTAATTCAGCATCTGTTTTATCTTGTGTAACCGACCCAATCCTTCCGACCGTATAACCAGCCATGTGAGACTAATCTTTGATCAACGCGAGGATCCGATAGCTGTTTTTGTACTTAAAGGGTGTACTTTATATATTTTGTGACAATTTTTAATAAAGAAATAAAATTTCCATAAAAGTTCAACATATTGGAACAAAACCATAAAGATATTAAGCACAAAAAACGAAATTAATTTTGTTCAAATTAAGAAAACATCATTCTCATTAATATAAAATTGTCATGGTTATTGACCTATACCTAAAGAATTTGATGGAATCTAACCTTCCCACAAACTCTAAACTACGTAATGGCAATATTTAAGAAATCTAGATTTTTAACATCCAATTTTATTTATGTTTAGATATATCCAAAGTTTTTTTTATTAATATATTTCTGATATTTGTGATGACCCTACTCACAAAATAAGGCATGACAAAACCTCTACGACTCAATAAAATTCCAAATCAATCTATCTTACCACAGATTATTGGAGATGAAAGAAGGATACTTTGAATTTAAATTTCCCTCACTGTGAACGGGTAAAAATTAATAAGCTTTGTATTGAAATTTTGTTTAATTTATTTAGTAATTACGAAATCAGACATGGTTTTTATTTAATAAATTTAGTAACCATTGTCTATGAATAATTTTACCGTATAACATAATTTATTACGCTCATACCTAAAGTCATACATGAAACGTAAAATCACTCGTGTGATATATCTCAATGGTACGTACAATAATGAGCCTGCGACCGCAAACAGTTTCACATTATAATGATGGAATTAGACTAAGAGCTAGAATGGTATGTATGTTGCCATTCCATTTATTTTTATATAAAGCTAAAACGCTATTTTAGCTTTTCGCTATATTCCATACATAGTAAGACAGCTAGGGGATCCTAGTTTTGAGATACTCTACTCTCCGTTTTTCGCCTTTTGAAATATAATTGACAGCATGTGTCCACAATCGGACCGGAGTCGGCCACAACCTTTATATTTTATATTTTAGTACATGACTGATTTTCTTAATTTTGAATTAAGAGTCCTTTTAATATTCAATTCTAATTCAACTAGATATATATTTAATCCGGCATCCAAAAAAACATAGTGATAAGCGGAAAGTGGGAAACAAAGTGCTATAATAGGTCTACTATACCAAATATGGGAAATAGCATAAAACTGTATATTTATTTAATAAATCCATATTAGAAGATTCACGTATATCTTTAAAAATTGTCCATGACAGTATCCTTCGTATACTTTAAAATGTTTAACTATCATTGTAATATATTATTATTATTATTAAATAAAACAATTAATGAATTCAATAGAATTACAGAACATCTTATATCTTACAAAATCTGTCTACATAAACGTAAACATAAACGTAGTGTAGGTAATGACACGTCTTTGGCCACTAGTTCTTAGTCTAATAGCTTGTGTATTCAGCCGTTTAATTAGATCGCGCTGTCAACACTATTGCTTTATGCAAACCATTCGACCCCTGTAAATCATGTGAAAAGCCCATTATCCGTGTCATGAATAAACAATGCAACTCATTGTAATTGATTAAAGTGTTCTAATTTAGATATGAACCTAAGCTAAAAGGTCAACTAGGTATTTGTTTTATATTCACATGCATAGATTTGGTTACTAAAAATGTTAAGATGATTAAAAGAAAGCTTTAATGTTTATTTTTACTTTTTTGTTTATTTTACGTTTGCTACAAACGTTGGAGCCAAAAGCTTTATGATTATTTTCGTTTCGTTTTTATATTGAGTATACTTTCTAAAGTTTTTTTAATTATTATAGTATTCTTATAGCTTTCTCTTAATTATGATTTTTTGTAATATGAGTAAAGATAATATAAATAAAAATAAATGTTATTTTTCTTTTTCTCTATATTTTTTGGCATTTTGCGTTTTGAGCGTATTAGTTGAACAATTATGCACCTCATCAATGTCACGTTGATTGAAGTACACACAAACCAGAGTGTAAAACCATGTGTGAGACAAATAACATTAATAATAAAAAGCTGAAATTCCCCCGAATTTTCGATTGCTGTGTATAAAGATAGAGGTACTGGTTTACCTAAAGGATCTTCTTCTTCTTCTTCTTATTAATGGCGTTTCGAGCGTGCCAGTTGAGCACAATTCACTTCGCCAATGTCACGTTGAATGGAGAACACACAAAGGAGAATGTACGGTAAAAAAAGAGATATCATTACACAGTTGGAGAATGCATGTTTAAAAGAGATCTAGTTTAAATCCTTCACCGATAACAAAATCACAGATATCTACAATATATATACAGACAATAAATGGGGCTAATAATAAACAATATATTTACATGGGTGTTAGCTTATACTCTAATATTTTTATATTTAATATATTTACACAAAAATAAACACAAACATTAACAAACATTGAATATTAAGGGGGCGAGGGACTTTAAGAGAGAGGACATCATAAATGGGGCGAGCTAATTTGGGGCAAGAAAAAAGGATATGGGCAGGAGAACCGTCGTCCAGGCCACATTCACACAGTGAATGGTCCCTGACCCTGATCTTGGCCAGATGAATAGGTGTACATGCATGTCCAAGGCGCAAACGACAAATTGTTGAAATAACTTTCCGTTCTGCAAATTTTTGAGAGTAAAACCAAGGACGCTTTGGGATATCAGGTTGAAGAAATGCGTAATATTTTCCTTTCTGAGATTTTGACGAATCCCAGTATTTAGACCAGGACTTATCCAAATGAGTTCTTGCAAGAGACAACAGATCATGAGCCGAATTAACAAAATGTTCCAAGGTGTGGTACCATACTGGACAGCTAATTTAGCACAAGAGTCTGCAGATTCGTTCCCACTGATTCCAGAATGGCCTGGGATCCAAACCAGAGTAATATCCAAACCCTTGAGATGACATGAGTATAATTCTTCACGAATCCTTAAAACAATTGAAGATCTTAATTTACTTTGAAACGGGTTACCCTTTATAGCCATTAAGCAGCTTAGTG
The DNA here is from genome assembly GCA_037178615.1 of Dione vanillae. Lineage (NCBI taxonomy): Eukaryota > Metazoa > Arthropoda > Insecta > Lepidoptera > Nymphalidae > Dione > Dione vanillae. The sequence continues at coordinate 314,178 of JAZFAU010000352.1, forward strand.
AGTCAGTAAAAATAACAGTTTGTTTACGAGGGTCAAACTGAAAGTTTTTAGAACTGGCAACTTAAAAGCATTATATTAAAAAAATAAGTTTAAATTTTGAAAATAGAACTCTTTACCAATAATATTGAGTATACATTTCATTCATTTGTCATTTGTTTTACGATTTGGCGGCAAATTGAAAATTGTCTGTGCACGTCAGAATGAATTTAAGCCGAGAAAATTTTCGTGCAATGATTTTTTATGACTTTCGATGTCATATAAGTCAACAAGAAAGTTATGATAGACTTCGATTGGCTTTTCACGATGAAGCCCCATCTCGTGCCACAGTTTACAACTGGTTTAATGAATTCAAACGTGGTCGAACTAATCTCACAGATGATTTGCGTGAGGGACGGCCTTCTACAGCGACGACTGAAGATAATATCAGTGTTGTGCGGCGTATGATACAGACTGACAAAAGAGTGACCTATCCGGAGATTCGGACAAGTCTAGGCATAGGTATGAGTCAAGTGCACAAAATCCTCCATGAACATATATCGGTCAGGAAGCTTTGTGCCCGCTGGATACCGCATAATTTGACCGAGGCTCAAAAACTCCGCCGTGTTGATTGGTGCCGAGAAATGATCCAAAAATTTGACGGAGGTGACTCAAATGCTGTGTTCGACACACTAACGGGAGACGAAAGCTGGATTTACTGTTATGATCCGGAAACCAAAAGACAGTCTGCTCAGTGGGTGTTTCCTTCCGAAGAGTTGCCAACTAAAATGAAGAGAGGTCGAAGTGTTGGAAAAAAGATGGTGGCCTCGTTCTTCGGAAAGACAGGTCATTACGCGACAGTTGTCTTAGAGGATCAGAAAACGGTTAATGCAGAGTGGTACACTAACAACTGTTAGCCACTTGTCTTGGAAAAAGTTCGAGAGAAACGACCTCGCAGCAGGATCCTCCTTCATCACGACAATGCCTCGTCGCACACCGCCAGGCAAACGATCGACTATTTGGCGACCTCAGACATGGAATTACTGGGTCACCCGCCGTATAGCCCCGACCTCGCACCCTGCGATTTTTATTTATCCCCGAAAATAAGAGAAAAACTTCAAGGAAAACATTTTATGGACGCCGAAGAAGCAGTGGCTGCGTTTCAAAACGCCGTTGAAGAGACCCCTAAGGCCGAGTGGGCAAGGTGCTTTTCTCAATGGTTCCATCGAATGCAGCGATGTACTGATGTAAATGGACGCTATTTTGAAAAGTTATAATAAAACTAATAACTTGCTAGAATGCTTAGTTTTTGATTTTCTAAGAACTTTCAGTTTTACCCTCGTAACGTTATGGGACTGTGAGAACAGGATTGCTTCTAATAAAGCAACAGCCTCACCTGTAAACACTGAGGACTCGGGGGGACATTTGAATTGTAAAATAATTTTGAGTTTTGGAATCCAGCAAGCTGCACCAACACAGCCTTCTTTTGAAAGCTTTGAAGCATCAGTGTAGATGTATAAGTTATTCAACCATTTTTCATTAACTGCCTCTAGAAATTTTGTGTTAGTGCCCGGATCACCCTTGGTCAAGCCAAGATCTGTGATGATTTGTGAGAAATAAACCAATGCATTGTACGGTGTACAATACAAAGGATTAGATGGAAAACGTGACAGAGGATTTGGAAGATTAGTGAACTTAAGGAAGCTATTAAGCAGGTATGGTAAAGGCTTATTACGGGGTAATAGGCCAGCTAGCTCAGTTAGCTTAGACGACAGAGGATGGGACGAAAGCTGCAGCATTTTACCCACAAATCGGTCTGCAAGGAATTGTCTACGAATAGGCAAGGGGGATCAACACATTCCACTTGAAGTGCGTTGGTAGGAGTAGACTTCATAGCTCCTAGAATAATGCGTAGGCATTTGTACTGAATACGATTAAGTTTTTCTGTGGCTACTTTGTTGAATGGGTCCAGAACAAATAATGCATAAACAATATGACTACAGATAAGAGCACCGTACAGAAGCTTTTGAGTATACGGGTGTGCACCCCACCACACACAAGATACAGCTCTTCAAGCGTTAATGCCGTTTTCGCATTTTTTTACTGAGATATTCAGCGTGCGCAATTTCGTTCAGTCGTTTATCGAGTACTATGCCAAGAAATTTCGCAGTATTCGTTACCTGAATAGGAGTACCATCATACATTATATGAAAATTTGGAGTACTCCTCTTTTTAGAGAATACCACCAGTTGGCACTTTGCAATGGATAGTGCAAGGCCATAATTAAACAACCACTGATCAAGATAGTGCAATGCAGAATTTAAGCGAAAAGTTATGTCCTCTACAGAATTTGAGCTGTAATAAAGGACGATGTCATCAGCATATTGAAGGATGTTACAAAAATTGTTAACAGCAAATTCGAGGTCATGTGTTTAAATGTTATATAACAGAGGACTAAGAGCGGAACCCTGAGGAAGACCTTTCCAGACGAGTCTGGAAGGTACAGTAAGAAGCGGGTGTTTAACAGATACCGTACGACAGGTTAGCAAATTACAAAAGAAATGACTCATCCTCATCGGAATACTCAGCTGTTGCATTTTCTGCCTGAGCAGCGGAAGATTGACATTATCATAAGCAGATGTAACATCTTGGAAAACACCTATCAAATACTCTCCTTTGGCAAAAGCTCGTCGAATGTCTGTAGTAAAAATACTGAGACTATCTACCGTACTAACTCCCTTTCTAAAGGCAAACTGGGAGCTAGCTAAGATATTTCTGCTTTCCAATATCCATTCCAATCGGTTTTTCAAAAGCCGTTCAGTAATTTTTGCTAATGTAGATGATAGCGCAATGGGTCTATAGGAATCCGGATCAGAAGGGCATTTTCCAGGCTTAAGGATAGGGATAACAAACTGGGATTTCCATGAACTGGGAATGTTGCCTGATTGAAATATAATATTAATCAAATTTAAAAAATAAAGTTTAGATTTTTCATTCAATTTTATTATGAATGAATAAGGAACACCATCTTCGCCTGGACTAGTGTCTTTCAAATCCGATAAGACGCTTTTGAGCTCTTCCAAAGAAAAGGGAGCATCCATTTTCTCTGAAGACTCAATGGGCAACTCAAAGGACAAATCAGAGGGTTGAACGAATGGAGGAGCCAATTTGTCAGCAAAATCGTTAAGCCATTTAGACGGATTATTGGAATTAGGACTAGGGATACTGCTAAGAGATCGGCGAAACCTCTTAACATTTGTCCACACAACAGAGGAAGGAGTGCGAGGATTAAGGGATTCACAGAAATTAACCCACCCAACTCTTTTCTTCTTCCAAATAAGTTTCCTGAAATTAGCATCACTTCGTTTAAAATCAATATAATTTTCCATTGTCATACAGGCTGCGTATGACACCTCAGCAGATGTTCGCCGATTGACAGAATCAGAGCATTCCTAATCCCACCAGAGATTGGAAGGCAACCAATTCTGAATGGAATGATTTTTGGGGATATGTAAGTCAGCTGCAGATAAAATGACAGAGACAAACCGATCATAGCAAAGAATGACATTCTCATAATTAACAGAATCAGGAAGACTATCCGACATGCGATCCACAGAGTCAGCATACTCATTCCAGTTGGCTTTTTTTAAGTTAAATTTTAGAAGCGGGTAAGTATTAAGTGGGGAAGGAAGTCGATTATCAATCGACAAAAGAATTGGGAAATGATCACTACCATAGTTGGAAGGAAGTACGGACCATGATAGTAAGGAAGCAAGAAAAGGAGATGATAAGGAAAGGTCAATAGCAGTTCTAGGATACTGATTCGGATTAACCCTACGGGTCGGTGAACCATCATTGAGGATGCAGAGATCAACATCATCAATCATATCCATCAACGAAGGAGAGAATCCATCACAGTAATAACACCCTCACAAAGTGTGATGGGTGTTAAAATCACCCAGGACCAGTACAGGATGAGGAAGCGAAGAAATAATAGACTTTAGCTCAAGGAAAAGGGAAGAGGAAGGATGAGGAATATAAACAGAAAGAAAGGAGATATTAAAGGCTCTCACAGAAACAGCATTAATCTGTTGACTGTGAGAAGGGAGAGGGATACGGGAATAAGGAGAGGAGTGCCGGATAAAGATGGCACTACCTCCATACCCATCATTCCTGTCCTCCCTTAGACAGGAGAAACCTGACACCCTGAATCGGTCATCAGGCAGCAGCCATGTCTCCGAGAGGGCAACAATAACAGGATTATATAGTGAAACAGGTCCTTGCGGGAATCAGTTGAATTATCAACACCCTGCCCTAGTGCATAACCATTGGGAAGGGAAGAGGAGCAATTACCAACAAGGGCTTGATGAGCTTGTCTATCAAATCCCTTTGCTAGAGGTTTTGCGATAGGACTTGGTGAAAGGAGTAGTAGCAGATTTCCTTTGATGGGGGATAACATTTGTGTATATAGGAGGGGAGAACAATTCCTTAGCAATATCTGCATAGGAACGTTGGACAGATGGGAAAGGGGAGGCTGCTTCTATGTAGGAAATGCATTCCTGTGACATAACAACTTTTATTGACTGTTGCCTTGCAAACTCAGGACAATCCTTGTCAGTAGCAAAATGCTAGAGACAATAGAGACAATTGGAGTTCTCTTTAGTTTTGTTACATGATTCACTCGTATGTGACTGGGAACACCTATAACATCTTGGCTGAGATCTACACTGAGATTTTACATGTCCAAAACGACAGCTATTAAGGCATTGGATTGTTGAAAATTTGTAGGGTTCAACAGGGAGAGAGGAATGAAAGGAAAAGACCCTATCAGGCAACTCCTGACCACGGAAAGTAACTACAACCGACTGTATCGGGATCCATGTAGTTACTCCCTCACTTACATTCTTCTTATTTAATCTCCTTGCTTTCAATACTAGTCCAGACCCAGAGGGAAACACCAAAGACTCAACTAGTTCATCCAGAGAAAAAACCACAGGAACATCCCTAATTATACCCATTCGAGTAATATTGAAAGTTGGAATAATCGCAACATATTTACATAATTTAAATACAGGATTATTTAAAAACAAATTCGCTGCAGTAGCAGAAGAGAACTGAACGCTGATCTTATTCCAACCAACATTCTTAACACCATCATTAGTAATACCTGTAATCTTATTTCTGTGTAAGAACTGGCGGAATTTAATTGCTCTTATAGAAGTACTAGCTGCTGGGTCAGGTATTTCCCTCGACACGTACACAATGAAAGGGCCTTTATCGGAATCTATATAGGATTTCGGACTTTCAGAAAGGGACGGGTGAACATATAAATTTTGGATAGAAGGCGTCGCGGTATTGGGATCTATAATTGTCTTTTTTGCGCAAATTACATTATTAGGGGATGAAGCTTCCCCTTGTCTTTTACGTGTTCCCGAAGACTCGGAATTATTACCACCAGGATCAGGGGGATCAGGTGGAGGGTCAGGATCCATAATGAAAAACAATAACCTAAACTTACTTAAACTAGTCTAACCTAAATAAAACAACACAAATACTCACTACAAACAACCACCTTGTTACAATTGAACCTTTTATAACATAAAACAATTTCCACTATAGTAAAATAGAAAGAAAAAACACTATCCTAATAAAAACTCTCACTAACACGTGTGTCAACCAAAACAAACGTCAGCGAAAAAAACATCTAAAGGATCCCCAGTTGATCAACGACCAACGTCAATGTAACCAACCAACCACCGTGGTTAGTTTACTACTATAGTGATTTAATGAGTGGTGAGTTTTCACTTTACACCTCTGAGCTGTAGATGTCGACAGCAAGAGATAGAGACAGATAGTTGATCAGGACATGGCAATGGGCTTCGCTTGAGTTTATCGCTAGGCACTTTTTGTAAAATTTCGAGAACTTGTGTCTCCAATCAAGAATTCTGTGCGAATAATTGTGCTGGCGTTCCCCAATACCAACAGCATATTGGAGGTTTCTAGCTGCTATTTAACCGATTGTATACTTTGGTCATGTCAATCTTTTCTAGGAAATGTCAATGATTGCCTAAAGAAACTTGTCTTTTATCACATAAACATATCCTCATGAGATGAAACAAATTTAGTTCAATGCAACCCCAAAAAGCTTAAGTTCACTACTCCACCAGGAAAGCTCCATACTTTTTGTTGCCAGTTTTTGAGAGTACTTTTCTCAAAGCCAGACATGATGTGACTAACTTTTAAATATGTATCTACGTCTACAACAGTAGAATATGTTTAAAGATATCTTCCCTTTAAACATATTTTACTTTTATATCATGTTTTTACTTCTATGTGAAGAACATAAAGTGACCAGTACTAGCACGCTCCGAACACCACAATCTAAAAAAATAGTAGAAAAATTTCAAAGTCAATTTATATGTAGATAATTCGAACGTGATATATAAAGCGCTTATTAGAGCGTTATCACACAAAGCCGCTATTTTGATTGTGGTTTGTGGCTTATAATTTGCAATGAGGAAGTTACAATTAAGTGTTTGGAATGTGTTTTTAAAATTTCTGTAATTCCTATCCTACTTTATAATCCCAATTCATCCTGATAACTGACCAACCAGTAGCACTACTGAAACGATATACATACAAAATTATATATTTAACGTCATTTTTATATAGTTCATGCTTACTAGCTTTAGTGAAATTAGTAAGTACATTCTAAGTACTGAATTTGATATATGTAAGCCTATGCTAACATTATTCATATTTATTACAGTTACACTTGCTGATAGTGTTTGTAAGCACAATATCCTTTAACGAGCTCGGTTAGTACCCAGTGCCCCGTAAATAATACTTGCAAGTACATACGGGCTTAGGCCTATAGTAAAGCACATTTGGACTCAGTACGATGAAATTAAGTTTTGTATTTCACAATATGAATGAATTATTATCCTGAATCCTGCTATAATATGGTGTCTATCTTTTATACAGATAATAATAATAAGTTTTTACAAAGTAATATTGAATCTAATTTCATTCTCAGTTTTTCACATATAAAATCTTTTCAGAGAAAAGTAAAAGGACTCTTTATCCGATAGAGGTGTTTCTCTGAGCTTATGTCCGTATTGTCCATGTTAAAATATTCTTCAATTAATTGGGGACAAAAATATTTTATATTCTTAATTGTTTGTACATTGCTAGTAAAATATTTTATATTTGATACATATTTATATTACAGTATTTTCAGAATTTTTATTAAAAAAATAAGTAAAATTAGAAGAAACAAACAAATCTTAAAAGAAGTGTATATTTTAAAAAAGAACAAAGTATTCTAAAATTATTTTAGGAAATGTCTAAGTACATAATATGTAAGTTATAATACACGTGTAATAATGACGTAGCCTTGTGACAGCCGTATCATTGTTTATACATAACACAAAGTTTCTAGTATCACCAATTTTACTGGAATATACTGTATATAAAGGAAATCACGTATTATTTCACTCATTGAAACGGCTGCATGTGGACGATAAGTTTTAACGGCCTACCAAAGAGCTCGTTGCCAAAAATCATAAACGGACGTTACATAATATTAATATTATGGGATACGGTTACTTCCGAAAATTATAGTCATGAAACAAATTTTCAATTTGCTTTATAATTTAAAACGCTATTGAAATATAATTTTAAAAAAGTGCTTTAATATTATTTATATTTCGATTTACTATAAAGTTAATTTTCCTTATGTATTAGGGTCATAGCTTTTCCGTATTGTCCAAATAAAACTTTTTAGGAAGAATTTCTAAAAACAATAATATATTTTTATGATTTGTAAAGTGTTATCCACACTGAGTATTGTAAAAATACTTAAGGACAAGCAGGAATATCGTCGAAAATGTATCATGATAGTATCTTGACCAAATTTGTTATTTTTGTCTGTTTAACTGCTCTGCACATATCGCACTTCCAGAATAAATAAACAGACCTCCCATCATATCAACGTTATACAAAAAATAAACGTTCATTTTTCTTATCGTTGTTTGTGTACTTATGAACAACAAAGTAAGCATACTCTTCAGCTTTTCTGCAGATAGAGTTAAAAATATATTGTGGTAGTAGTTTACTTTCATTAAATACATTCTGCTGCAATGCAATATTGAACCTCATCTAAATATTTTTATATTTATTACCATATATACTTTATAAATTGTAAGGTATAAACAGTATTTTTAACTAATAAATTATTGCTGAGAATAAAAACTTATGTTGTGTAATTCATTTAAATAAATGTTAAAAATATCTTAAGTCTAATATCGATAATTTGGCGCACGACGTCTTGGGTACCTTATGTGGGCTGGAGGTTTCAAGATTGGATAGATTAAGGTCGAGTGTGCGCTGGATAACATTCTTAGTAGGAGCAACTCTCTACCACCCACTAGGGAAGGCCAAATCCCGGACTCGGCAAAGAGTGTAACCGGCGGCCTCCTGTGTCAACGCAACGGAGCAGTATGCAGGGATGAAGGTTACCTGGGGGTTAAGCTAGATGAACCTCCTTGTTAGGTTCACGAGGCAACACGCCACCTTCGACCCAGATTTCAAGCTAGACGGCAATCTGCTTAAGTAGCGATTCAACTGGAAATAGTTCTAGTGTCCTGTCAGAGGGTCACTACTAGTAGATAAGGCACCTTAATTTACGTGACATGAAACTCTGATAAATTACTCTTTTCTGCACCAAAAGTTATGGTACTATTAAAATAGTGAAATTCTAGAGTTCATTGCCAAAGGAAAGAAAAGTGAGCAGTATTGTCTTTCTTCTTTACACATCCACAACTCTAGTGGACTGGATGAAATCTCTCATTTAGCGCTACGTGCTTACGCATCTGAGTCGACACCGGTGATAACGCACCTATTTCAGTTTTCCTACTCAATCGGCGGAGTTTCAAATTCGTAGAAGAGTGCTCTAATCCTCCCGATCCCAAAGAAAAGTGACAGTTCAGATCCAGCAAACTGAGACCATAATACAGCCAGCTCTTGGTTTATTTGGAGAATCATCGGTTGATCAACGATAGTCAATATGGCTTATTCACCTTACCTTATTCACCGTTAGGCTGCTGCTGTCGAAAGCAAGTACTTTTCCTTTGATCGTGTGTGGCATGGAGTGCTCCTAGCTCCTACCATTGTATGAGCTTCCCAATAATTTGTACAATTGGGTCACTAGCTTTCTTACCGGGAGTAGCATTAAAGTTGCTGTCGACAGTTTTTACTCTGCTCATAGTCCTGTAAATGCCGGCGTCCCCCAAGGCTGTGTGCTGTTCCCTAAGCTTCTGAATATCAATGACATGTAGAAAGATGCCTTTAAAAAGCGCGTCTACCTCCACCTTAAGGCCGGCAGGCCGGCAACGCACTTGTGACATCTCAAGTGTTACACGGGGACCCGACCGCTCGTTTGCATTATCTTTCCCATAAAAAAAGAAAAATTGCAAAATCTCAGATGGATAATATTTAAATGTAAGTTTAGAAAGTACTATCTCGAACAGTAGTCTTCTATTTATATTCGGTTGTACATATGTTTGTATATATGGCCGTATATCTTTAATAAGTATGTATGTTTGTATATCAATCAATCTATATATTGTTTATTGTACACCAAGTTACATATGTTTATAATATAAAATATTATCTGGAATATATTTTACAAAAAGCCACCAGCTCTGACCACTACTAAATCATGGGTCCTTTATCATAATGCGTTGAAATTATGCCGTTGTTTGCATCTCTGTAGGGAAAATTTTACAATTTCCCAAAGATTATTGAAATGAATAATCATATGATGAGAGAGAATGCTATTTTTATTAAATATTACGATTTTTAACGTGCTAATCTACACTAAGGATAAAAAATATTTAAAAATAACATAAAAAAAATTGAACTATCGAAGTGCTCTAACTACTAAGCCTTTCGTTTTTCATCATGTGACTAACTTACATCTACGGAGTAGTTAAAAATTAGCACAGCATATTCTTGATTATATACTCTTATTGGTTATTCTAATACCCGTCTTAAGTTAACGATAATGTTGTATATTCAAATATGTATCTACAATAATGTTAATAAATTTTATACGTGTCTAAATAAATGATTTTATATAAGTAGTGGTACTACATTTCATTTTATATTCCGAACTAATTAGCCAATTAAGACTTTATAAAATGATAATTTAAATTTATAGCCGAATACTGACTAAATTAAATTAATTGCTGAGCACTGTAAGCAACACTGGTTTCGTTTATATTTTTATTTATTAACTAGCGACAGGTTCGTGCCCACTCTAGCTTTATTTAAGATATTCAGATAGCTGGATCTGATACGGATTTTTTAAACTTCGATTGTTGTTACCCTCACATCCAATATGCATATTTGGGAACACAAAAGGTTGTCTGCAAGTTAATATAATTTATTATTTTAAATAAATATCAGAGAAGTGCGAGTGGTACTAGTTAAGAACTTATATTTCTTTTTAATTAGTTAATTTTGTACAAAATTATTGGATATGACCGCAAATTTAAGTTTCTTAGTTTTTATAAGTTGTATTTTCCCGGAACCCTCGGTGTCTGAATCTCTCGCTCTCGACTGATATTTAATTAATTTCTTGTTCTAATTTTTAAAGTGGTTAGTGGTTTACATTTTAGATAATATACGAATAAAAATATTTTATACATATATTTAAATGTAAACAAAAACTTTTCTTATTAAGTTATAGACTCACAATATATACCAAGAGTATATATATATATATATATATATATATATATATATATATATATATATATATATATATATATATATATATATTATATATATATATATATATATATATATATATATATATTATATATATATATATATATATATATATATATATATATATATATATATATATATATATATATATATATATATATATATATATATATATATATATATATATATATATATATATTATATATATATATATTTCTGAACGTAAGAACTTTTTTTCAACAATATGCGAGATAAAGTGTGAAGCTAAAAAACTTACTTAAAAACTTACTTAAATTAAAGTACGTTAGCCTTACTTTCTTCGTGCCTATTGGCACGTTTGAATTGGCATTCACTGCACTAAAATTAGCTTAAATTTATAATGGTTGTAAAGTAATGTTTATATAAATATATAAATGATGACGTTTTGAATAAAAAACAACAATGTCCATAAATTTGCATGCCTGTCGAAGGAAAATGAAACATTTGAAAGGACAAGCAAAGTTTCAACAACGCGAGGCCAGGGGGCTAGCTAGCTGTCCTGTAATTGGAAAATAAAAGTATAAAGAATGAAACATGTTTCCCACTCATCGCGTTTGAAACAGCAGCCAAGCTTTTCAAAAAAGTACTTCAACGTGCATATTTTATCTTGCCTTTGTTCAGACGTTTCTTAAAAGGTTTTCTAAAATAGAACGCTCCTTTGTACAGCTTTTCGAGGAGCCATTTGATGACGGATACCCATGGCACTTTAGAGCTTTTGCTTTGTTACATATGTCAAAAGTTTTGCATTCCTAGCAAATTGAAGTCTATGAAAATGTGTCATGTTTTTGTAGTACATATGTACGTATGTATGTTTTAATGTTTTGATTTCAATAATATTTCTACTATAAATGAATTAAATTATTTCTAGATTCGTTTTTAATCTAAAAATACCTTGATAATACTCGTACAAGTTTTAAATAATCCACAGCGCTATAATAAAATTAGACCAGCTAATTTTATTGCTCTACAATAATTTCTTTTTTTCTCATCTGTCTCTCTCATCGTAGCTTATAATAAAATTTAAAAAGCATTATTAAATAGAAAATGACAAGGCCATTTAACAAATGGACTATAGATCAAGGTTGAATGCAAGTAACATAAAAAAACTATAAGATAGACAGATAAATAGCACCACACATTAATACTATTCGATATTAAATATAATAATAAAGATTAGATATTTTTTAAAATATTACAAATGCTAAATTTAAAGTATTATATTAATTATATATGTTACCTGTTACACCTCTTTCGGACTGTCCACAGCTCAGGAAGGTGTTCACGTTATTTACGTGAATTTTCCCTTTTCCACTTTATCTACAATCACAAGTCGTTTTTATTATTATTTTTGGTAGCCATTCTCTCGACGTGCCCGAGCCTGATATTGCGTATTAATCCTGTACCTATGTATATATAAATTATTAAGTTTAAGGTTGATTTATCACATATGTACTTGTTTTTTATTTTTTCTCTCTTGACGGTCTCCTGAAGCCAATTAAAAGATGTGACATATACGATTTTCCTAATGAACGTAATGCTTTTCCAGATAACTGGTCACTGTATAATTATTAAATTATAAACATCAATCTCCATCTAGAGGGCCGTCGTGGCGCAGAGGCGTAAGCGTCTGAACGAAGAAAGCAGGGATTAAGCAACGGAGTGCCTCAACACTTGGTTCATATGGTTCCTGCATTTCCCTCTGTCTACCTTGCAATATGCGGGATAAAGCGTGAAGCTAAATAAAAAAATTAAATAACAAGCATATTTTGTAGAATATTTTAACATGCTTGAGTCTCTGCATTTATAAAGGTTGCAACATGTTTTGCAACCTTGACTATCTCACCTTAGAATATCAAAGAGTTCAGAAAATCATTCTAGTATTCAGACTTATTGCGTTTTTTGGATATTCTTATATTCCAGATTCTATCGTCTAGTATCCAATCATATATTTTACTATATAAAATTATCAAATGTGTAATATCTGCCTGTAAAGCGACGATTTCTGGGTTCGATCCCCAGTCGGGGAAGATGGATTTTTCTATTTCCATTTTCTTCGCTCTGGCAAACTAGGCAAAAGTCAGGTAGGCTTAGGTCAGGGTAGCATATGTCAGCATAATCAAGAATCGGCAAACGGAGAATATTTGCTAACGTAATTTTAGTTGGCACCGGAAGAAAATTACGCAAGCGTTTAAGAGATCCTAATGACGCAAACATCTTTCTACTTACCTCACTTACCTGTGAATCCCATGAAATATGGTTGTCCAAAATTATTCCAAGATCTTTTACCGTACCTCCTTGTGTGGTAAGGAGTCATTATTAAGAAATACAGGCGGTAAAGTCGAAGCATCTATTTTTCATATAAGTTTGGAACTATTTATTAAAATCAGTTGAGTTTTTTTTGAGTTAAGATGTAGACCAAATGATTTACACCAAGTGGACATATTCTGTAAGCTATTGCTAATCAAGGATATTAGCCTTGATTGCAGTAGTTGTAAATTTGTAGATCGTCTTCATATAGATGGTAGAAAGAAGAAATATCCTTAGAAATAATATTTATAAATACAGAAAAGATAACACGCACGTACGTACATGGATATGTAAAATATTATCAATGTCATGTTTATCTATTAAACCAAAAATAGTGTAGCAAAAATGCGGCACCATTTTTATACCTAACACGTTGACAAAACTAGAAATCTTTTTATTCCTTAAAATATTATGTTAAGAAACCACGATTTTTTTTATTTTATATATGTATACTTGTATATCTATTTAGATATACAAGCTCTCAATAAATAAGCCAATTAGGTTATCTGTGTCTCAATAAAGCCTTATTGAGAGTTTGCGAATATTAATCGTACAATATAATCGAAATACAGCCACGATATACACAGGAGAGTTCTCTTTTCATACACATTATTAAACTCGATAAAACACAATGGTTGCCTAGCATAAATATTGCTTGAAGTTATCGCCGAAAGATATATGGAGGTACACTTAACCATAGAGCTGAATCAACCATGGAAGTCGTATCATTCCAAATTTTCTCAATTTTGTAAAATATGAAAATAACATGACCAACTTATCATTAACTTGTCTTTAATTTCTTTTTTTTTATTTAATTTTATTTTATTTAAGGGAAACAAACAATTAAGATAAACTTATCAGCTAAGTTTCCACTGGTAATTAGACACATATTATTAAAATTAAAAAAAATTAAAAAAATGAAAAATTAAAGAGATATAAAAAAAAATAATTATCATTTACCTTTCATTTAAATATTTTTTTTTTTTTGAAGTGAAACTTCTTTAGGCGCATGAGGGTAAAATTTTTACAGATGAAACGTCACGCCGGTATGCAACGGAAGTGTCGGAAAAGAGAGATAGAGTGATCGGGACCGATTGAGAGAGAGTAAGACAGGGCGAACATAGCATGAGCAACTAGCCGTGGAGTGAGAGTAGGGAGCAAGCGAGTGAGAAAGATTGAGAGAAAAAGTGAGACAGAGCGAACGTCGTATCACGCATAGTGTTATGGAGTGTGAGGTGGGAGAGAGCTATAGTGAGAAAGATTGAACAAGAGAGAGAGAGAGAATACGGGATATCGAGAAATAATACACGCCCTATTGGTTGTGTATTCGTTTAATAGTTAATTATTAGAACTTTAGATGGCATTTCTGTCGCATAGCGTAATATTTACAATATCATTAGGCACTTCTACAGTGAATAAACAGTAAGTGAATTTTATAAATAAAAATTTTGTGAAAAACTTTGTGAATAAATTTGTAAGTTGTCCTGTATCAAGCAATTATTCGAAGTAAGTAATATATCTGTTATCTTTTCGTTTATTTACAATTTTTTATGATAATTGGTTTGAAGGTAAGGTAGTTTTAATATTTACAAATACCATGTGGTATTTCAACTTGCCACTCGTCATTTGATAATTTAATAAATCATTTACCATAAAATAAAAATATTTCATAAATTCGCTTTTCTAAATTTTGAATTCAAAAACAAAACTTAATTAATAATTTCTAATATTGACAAAAAACACGTGGCATTTTTATTTACAATTCGTCATTTGAGATTTCAATAAATCATTGTGCATAAAATACTAATAACAATATTTCATAAATTCTTTTGACGAAATTTTAATTTAAAAATTGGAATTTGTAGAGTTATCATTAATTTACAAAAATGTTGTATATATTTAAATTGGATTAGGTATTTTTAATATTTACAAAAAATCACGAGGAATTTTAATTTAATATTCAACATCTGAGATTTGACTATATTATTTTTCAAACAATATAAAATAAATTTATTTTAATAATTCTCTTTAATTATTTTATTTTAATGACAATTAAATTTCTAACCTATCTTCCTTTTTCACTTCCTCTTAATCTTGGAAATTTAAAGTTTTAGAGTTGTATAAATATGAACAAGATTTATAAATTAGTTCGCCAAAGAAGTTTCACTTCTGACATGTGTACTTTGTACGCACGCATGTTTTTTTTTTAGCTTCACGCTTTATCCCGCACAAGGCAGGGTAGGCAGAGGGAACTGCAGGGACCGTGGGGACCTAGTGTTAAGACACTCCGTTGCTCAGTCCCTGCTTTCTCCGTCCCCGCTTTCCGCCGTTTTCGAGGCATTGCGTGTTGAGTGACGGAACTCAACGCCGCGCTTTGCCTAGTTTACCAGAGCGAAGAAAATGGAAATAGAAAAATCCATCTTCTCCGACTGGGGATCGAACCCAGTAACCGTCGCGTTACAGGCAGATGTTGCGCCTCTGCGCCACGACGGTCATTTAACTTTATTTAAGTAAAGTTAAATGAAAGGTAAATTATAACCGAAAACCGAAAATCTAAATTAAGAAATCTTTATAATTTTGCTCTTTACTTTAAAATAAACACGACCAAGTAGTAAAATTTCAAAAATGATAATTGTCTTATTCTTGCTTAGCATTTTATATATGCCATTTCTAGTAAGTGCCAACCTGGTGTAAGTAGGGTCTAGGAACGCCGTATAGCTTCTGACAGTTATTGCGTTTTTTATTCGTAAACTCCCAAACAAATTCTATTTACAGGCAACAACGTTGACAGTTACGTGAAAATATGCAGATATAAAGTAAAGTAACTTTTGCATATGAACTTCTTAACTTATACTAGACCCAAACCCGGCATAAGTAAGAATTGACTTATAAAATATATAGTTTAGTAAAAAATAAATAGAATAAAAAAGACGCCGTCTGGCAGCATCTTACTATAAACGCTGTGTCTTCCATTCACTTCTCATTCGACTTAATAAATTTCATCACCAGACGAACCGTGTATCTGAAAACAGGAGGAAAATGGAGAAGAAAGTGTTTTAACACTACATTTCCCCTGCATACTTTAAGCGGAATATGACGTGAAAAATTGTAATATTACGTGCTATAACTGTTGTTGTATGATGACTAGCGAAGCGTCCGTAAATGCGATCGTTTGTGGGTTCGTTTCCCACGTGGAGAAGAAAATTTTTCTATTTTCATTTCATTCACTCTGACAACTAGGCAAAGCGTGGCGTTGAGCGCACTCAACGCGCAATGCTTCGAAAACGGCGAAAAGTAGGGAACAAAATATTTTAATACAAGGCTCTTATGATTTCTGTGGTTCCCTATGCCTACGCTACTATGTTCGGGATAAAGCATGAAGAAAAATAAATGTTGTAATTAGTATTCTTTGTTTGCATTTTGTAATAATTTTCAATAACAACAACATGTTGAAGATTATGCTACATAAAAGAGAATATTTTATTATTTTACAATAAGGGAAATGACTGATATATATATATATATATATATATATATATATATATATATATATATATATATATATATATATATATATATATATATATATATATATATATATATATATATATATATATATATATATATATATATATATATATATATATATATATATATATATATATATATATATATATATATATATATATATATATATATATATATATATATATATATATATATATATATATATATATATATATATATATATATATATATATATATATATATATATATATATATATATATATATATATATATATATATATATATATATATATATATATATATATATATATATATATATATATATATATATATATATATATAGGCATAGGCACGCTAATTATATTGTGAATATAATCGGATTAGCTACAGCCAATATCAGTTTATTGCTCGCAATATCTGCAGGAAATGGCTCAATCGGCTCAAATCCAAAAGTACTTTATATTAACAGCATCCACTAGTGTATAACATTTGTCAGTTTGACATGAAATTAATCATAATGTAGTAATATTGTACGCCTATTATTGAAACGAATATTAACACGTTTACATTGAAAAGTAACATGGAATAGCGTCTGACTCTAAACGTTATGGCTGTGGCTTCAATTCTCGCTTGGGGTAAAATATTTCATTTCTTGTTCTTCCCGTAAGAAGATAAAGGTTAGTTTTGTACAAACCCACTTAACATACAAATATAAATGCCTAAATTCTGCGAATCAATATTTTTAACTTTTTGCTATTGATTCAGCAGCAAAATAATTAAAAATTATATTAGTCAACGAACTTTCTAAATGATTATATCACGTCCATTCTGCATCTGTTTTATCTTGTGTAACCGACCCGATTCTCTCGACCGTATAACCAGGCATGTGAGGCTAATCTTTGATCAACGCGAGAATCCGATAGCTGTTTACGTACTTAAAAATATAATACTATATTTTGTAAATATAGGATATTAGGATATAAATAAAAACGAATTATTTCCATAATGGTTCTGCATATGATATATAATCAAAACATGAAAAATTTGTATGATTTTCAGAATTGATAATTCAGGAAGAATTAAGCACAAAAAATTAAATTAAGTTTATTATTTCAAATTGAGAAAACAATATTCATACTAGTATAAAATTCTTATAATAATTGGGCTATACGTAAAGAATTTAATATGATCTGACTTTGTCACAAAGACAATTTAACTCATATTTATAAAATGTAATTATTTGAGATATCCAGATTATAAATATCATTTTTATTCTTTTTATACACATTTTAGATGTATGGGTTTTAATTTTTCCTATGTTTGACTCTATTCACAAAATAAGATGTTACAAAACCTCAACGACTCAATAAAGCTCCAAATCACATTGATTTCTTGATCTTACCACAGATTAGTGGAGATTAAAGAATAATACTTTACATTTAAATTTCCATTACTGTAAACGGGTGAAAATCAATAAGCTTTGCAAATTACCATTTATTTTCACAGTTATTTAGTATTTATATATGTTTTTTTATATAAATATAAAAAATATATACTAAATTATTACTAAATCAGATATGGTGTTTAATGAAGTTATTAACCATTGTCCATGAATGATTTTATCGTACAATACAATTTATTACGCACATATATAAAGTTATATATGAAACATAAAATCACTCTTGTGATATATCTCAATGGCACGTACTTAGCCTGCGAACGCAAAGAGTTTCATAATATAATTATAGAATTAGACTAAGAATAGTATGTATGTTGCCATTCTATTTAATTTAATATATCTACAGGAAAATCTTTTTTTAGCGTTTTGTTTTCAGACTTGACAGTAGGCACGGCACGTACCAAAAAATATCATCTTTTATGCCATTTCAGGACTCTGGTGCCATGTCATAAAAGATTGTTGTTATTTTAGTTTCACGTTTTATCCCACAAATAGCAGAGTAGGCGAAGAACACCACAGGAACCTTAGGAATCTATTGTTAAAACAATGTTCTCCGTATGAATTCTAAATGCAATATTTTTAATGGATATGTTCTTAAGAGTCTGTGTTTTTTTCTTGTCAAACCTAAGAATGTCCTAAATATATATCTTGGATAAGTGTTTTATGTAATAGTATTAACAAAATGATTTGCATATTTTTATGATGTTTAAAGTTTTAATCTACATTTAGCACCTTTAGGGACGTTTTACAACTTATTTGCTTACTTTTTTACGCTATTTTATTTCTGAATATCAGACCCAAGCAACATAATTATGAGATAAAAATGGAGAACAGAGTGTCTTAACTAGGTCTATGCTATATTCGGGAAATAGCGTGTAACTGTATATTTATTTATCTATTACATTTATAGCAAAAGTTTTACATTCATCATAAGGAATTACTCTTTACAGTATCCTCTGTATATTATCTTTATAATGTTCAACTGTCATTATAACATATTAATATTATTAAAAAAATAGTTAATAAATTTAACAAAATTCCAGAACAAATTACACCTTATAATTTCTCACTACATATACACTATGTGTATGTAACACGTAGTGTAGGTAAGTAATGACACATCTATGGCCACTAGTTCTTAGTCTAATAGCTTGTGTATTCAGCCGTTTAATTAGATCGCGCTGTCAACACTATTGCTTTATGCAAACCATTCGACCCCTGTAAATCATGTGAAAAGCCCATTATCCGTGTCATGAATAAACAATGCAACTCATTGTAATTGATTAAAGTATTCTAATTTAGATATGAACCTAAGCTTGGTATACGTTTTATATACACATTTACAGTTTGGTAACTACAATGTAAATAAGATTGAATATAAGTTTTTGCTTAATTTTAGTTACTACGTTTTTACTTTTGATTCTTGTTACGTTTGGCACAAACGTTACAGCCCTAAAAGTTGATAATATTTTTCGTATTATTTTTATTTTAAATTGTTTTTTAATTGCTATAGTACGCTTACAGCTTACTATACGCTATTATTAAAAATATATGACTATTTTTTCTTGTTCTCTTGATTTATAGCGTTTTGAGCTTCACAGTTGAGCACAGTTCATTTCGTCAATATCACGTTGATTGGCTTACAGAAAAAATAGAGTAAAATTATTTTTGGCACAGATGACATTAATAATAAAATTCAAGCCACTATCTGGGAGGCCAGGAAACATTAATTGGGTATAAACATCCGTGGTTAAACAGGTGGATTTTCAGTTCACACTTTTAAGCATCCCACAGGAATGCCTCTTCATGAATTGAAAGGAACGTAGTTCAATTTAACCTCAAAAGACTCAAGTAAACCACTAAGAAAGTTCTATATGTCATGTTATCAGTTTTTGATACTATTCCTAAAGCCTGACACGACTTGGCTACTTTTCAAAAACACGTGTATGTCCACAGCAAAGATATCTTTAAACATATTTTGTTCTTTTATTTAATATTTTATTTTCTTTATCGTAAATTTACTTCGTATTTTCTTCATACACCGTGATCGTTCATGGAAATCGAAGTGGTCTGTAGTGTCATGTAGTGGTATCACGTAAAGTCGCTAATCATTATGGATTGTAGTAAATAATTTGCAATGAGGAAGTTACAACCAAGTGTTTGGAAAGTGTGTTTAATATTTGTATATTTTTTTTATTCGACCCTGTAGTCCTAATTCGTCCTAATGTCATATAATATGGGCGGCCAGTGGATGGACAACCAGCAGCAGTTGTGAGCTGCAAGTTATATAAAATAACAATCAATTTTATATACATACAAATTTTACATATGAACGGCGTAAACGTATATTCTTTCTTCTTTTTCTCAATTACCGACATATTGTCGAAACGATATACATACAAAATTACCTTATTTAACATCATTTTTTATAATTTATGGTTACTTGCTTTAGTGAAATTAGTAAGTACATTCTAAGTACTGATATATGTAAGCCTTTGCTTACATTATTCATATTTATTACAGTTCCGCTTGCTGGCAGTGTTTGTAAGCACAATATCCTTTAACGAGCTCGGTTAGTACCCAGTGCCCCGTAAATAATACTTGCAAGTACATATGGGCTTAGGCCTATGGTAAAGCATATTTGGACTTAGTACGTTGAAATTAAAATTTACGATTCACATTTGAATAGGAGGTTATTCGTAATTTTGTTGGTTTAAAGCCAATATTATTTAAGATCAGTCTAAGAATTTGTTGATATAAATTACAATAGGAGATTACGTTTTATTTAATCTATTCACTAAGTTTATATGAATGTGCTACGAATATATTATAAGTTTCACTATCATGTTATTCATTGTCTGAAAAAAAAATTCGTAATAACCTAATAAACTAACCTAACCTAATAAGATAAAAAGTCGTAATAACCTAACACCTGATAACAAATAAAGTAAATAAATGAAATTCACTGCATAAAAAGCTATCTAATTAATCAAATATTTTTTTTATTTATCCGCTCGGGAAAAATGGACTCAATATCTCTTAAATTTTGTAGTAATGATATGCAAAATGTATATACTCAATATACTGTGGGAAGCTGAATAAATATCATTCAAGTGCGAGTCGTGCTCATGCAACGAGGATCGGAACAAATAAGAGGAAATAAGCAAATTTTTCTGCTTTATATTATTAGTATAAATGAAATACAGCGACAACTTTGCAATACTTTTATATAGCTATAAATTTCTAATTTTTCTTTATCTGTGCTGTAAACTTTAATTCCTTGTCAAATTCCATATTTTTAGGTCAACGGAAAAAGATCTATAGATTTTTATTACGCCACGAATTTTATACAACATACGAGCTTAAACACTCGTATCTTTTAATTTGCGCCAAGTACCATGATGATAATTTCAGTTTAATATCTCCACACGATGTAAAGAAACTAGTTTTGACGAACGTGAACAGACCTAAACCTAAATACATATTCACATGATTATGTGATTTACAACATTTACCAAGAAAAGGCATGAGTTGTACTAGTTTCTTTTTTTTAGCATTACTCTCATATAGATAAAATCCAAAATCCTTTACAAAATATAGTTTCGTTTTTGCCTGCAGCTTATCACTTATAAAATCAGCACAAAGAAGAATAAAAGGGTTAACTCTTTATCCGACAGAGACGTCTTTTTTTATTTATGTCCATATTGCACGAGAAAAGACATTCTTCAATGTATTTGTGGACGAAGTACATATATATATATATATATATATATATATATATATATATATATATATATATATATATATATATATATATATATATATATATATATATATATATATATATATATATATATATATATATATATATATATATATATATATATATATATATATATATATATATATATATATATATATATATATATATATATATATATATATATATATATATATATATATATATATATATATATAATATATATATATATATATATATATAAAATGAAATGAAATGAAATAACTGCTCAATCATGTATTATTTCACTCATACAAACGGCTACTTTTACCGGCCTACCAAAGAGCTCGTTGCCAAAAATCATAAACGAACATTACATAATGTAAATATTATGGGATACAGTTACTTCCGAAAATTATAGTCGTGGAACAAATTTCAATTTGCTATATAAATTAAAACCCTATGGATATATAATTTATAAAAATGTCTTGACTTGCTTTCGATTTATTATAACGTTAATTTTTCTATTGTATTAGCTTTCTTGCACTCCATTGCGAGAAATATATATATATTATAGTATATATATATAGAGATATATATATATATATATATATAGAGATAATATAGATATATATAGATATAGATATAGATATAGATAGAGATATATATATATATATATAGATATATATATATACAATATATATAATATATATATATATATATATTATATGATATAATATAGAATATATTGCTATAGATATAATAGAGATATAGAGATATACCGTATATATACATATATAATATAATATTAGATACTATATATAATCTATATATATATATATATATATATATATATATACTTATAATATATTTATTTTCATTAAATTTATTTTGCTAGCAAAAGCACTGTAATAGAAAATTTACCATAATCCAAATACTTTGTAGTTCAAGTTAAAGTAGACGTTTGTGATATAAATAGTAATAAGCAAATATTGTTTTTGAATATGCTAACATCCGACAACACGCTTTCTTAAACTTCGCTGGGAAATGGTCTGTTTGCCGTCCTATTTCTGTATATCAGCAATATAAGAGATATAGAGATTAATTTACTATACTTACGTTTGTATAAATTCTTCATTGACTCATAATTTATGTTGTACAGGATTCACAATGTTTAAGGCACCTGTGCTGTGAATGCCTTCATTTTCCATTGTGTCCGCGTCTATTATACTGATTGTTTTAGCCATTGAGCTTACAGTAATCGCTATGGTACGGGTACGGTAGTTTGCTAACAATGACGTCGAGGGTCCTTCCGCAGGAGCATCCAACCGCATAATAGAGTCCTCACAGCCAAGAATTATTCTAGTTGTAACGCTATTTTATATTAAGATATTGCATAAGTTACTATGAGTTTAGGTTTGATTAAGGTTTAGCTTATATTTGTTTAACTTTAAAGTCGAATGGTCAAGAATGGCTATTTGTAAGGAAATAATAATAGTATCATATTTTTATTTATTTTATATGATATTTTTTTTATTGTTGTAACATTAAATTATTTTTTATTTCGTTATCACAATCCTTTTAATTTGTCTCTGCTGACTATAATCCTCTATAGTGGCTTACCTTACTGAGCTCTATATTCAGTTATTCTCTGTGAATATTTACCATCTACTTTGCATGTATCGTAATACAACTACCTGGAGAGCTTCCTACACTACTCTTCAAGGCGAGGTCTCCACTCCAAAATACGTTAACCCCAACGGTTACCAGTTCTGCGACAAATATGGCAAACTCACTGCCACGTGTAATGTATTAAATAGAAACGAGTTGTTACTGTTATTATAAAAATATATAATATTTCTCCTTTAACATAATATATACTATATCAGAATACATGAATTTATTATGTATTTATGTATGTGCATGTATATGAATGTATGTAAAGATCACACATATCACACATGGTAGATTTGAATGGTATTTAAAAAAAACGCAGGCTACTAAAATTATAGCAAAATTCATATTCCTGAAACCAACGATATTAATTCCCTTGATAGAATAATAAAATTAAAAAGATTATCGTTTTGACGGAATACAAATCCAATAAAAAATATCAAAAACAAAACCCTTCCTCCGCAGTCACTATATAATATTTATTAGATCTATGACCTACTGAATTAGAAGCTTGGCTGGCATTCACACATGTTGTCATTTTTTTTTTGTGAAGAACGAACACTACAAAAATAAGGTTTGCAACTTTATTAAATAAGTACCTATATAAATTGGAGTGTAATTAATATGAGTATTAAACTCCACTTCTTAGATTCTCATGTGGATTTTTCCTTTATAGTCTTCTATGATGAATAACAGAGAGAAATGTTTCATCAAGACATAAAAACAATGGAGACAAGGTGCGGAGGTCGATGGAATATGACGCTATACGTAAAGTCACTAGACGTAGAAGATGTCACTCTAAATAGTTCCGTAGCAACGAACGCACTACATGTTTTTTGTAAATGTTTAAATATGGGCATTTAAAACATAAATACTGATTTTTTCTGAAAATTGAAAATTCTAGGAAAAAAAAGAGAGAGACCTGATGTGATAGGGAAAATATTACGTTAAGTAAAAGTTAGTGCGTATTTGTGCGGTTAGAATTCTATACATTAGTGATATTTATCACAAAAAATTTTCTTGCCGGCGACCTTTGGAATATTAATTTTTTAACAAACACGCTATTGTATAAAACTGTACTGTTACTAAATAGCTGATTAACAGACATCAAATAGTTGAAAAAAATTAATATTTGGCATGAAGGTGATTTGAGACTTGGGCTTCGCGACTAATGGTCTACATATACGAAGTCATGGGCTTTAGTCTGTTTTTAAGTAATTATAAAGTAATATAATATAAATTTAGTTACAATATTCCCACAATTCATGGCTCACTTGCTAACCAGTAAAGTAATAACTGATAATCTAACTCAGGCGACGTCACAAAACACTGGCAGAACGTTCATTGAACATTTGAGTCGTCGCCACGAAAAGAAGAAGCCAGTTTTAACAAGCATAGCATATAACAAACGAAAACAGCAATTTTAAAATGTTTGTTAAGTGAAATAATATGAAAGTTAATTTTTATACGTTATAGAATTGGTTAATAACTGTATTAGTTATTGTTAATAAATTAATTTCATATCTATTTGAAAATTGTAAGGAGGGACCATTTTAATTATTTTATAATTTTTATTTATATAAGAAAACTACACATTTATAAACGTCTATGTGTATATAAATTGGTTAGTTAATAAACTTTCAAAAAACGAACAATTAGGGTGGTATAAATTACATTTCTCCCGGTTGTTAAATTGGTTCACTGAAAGTAATAAAATTTTGTAATTAGCAGATTGAATTTCGTAATTACAAGTAAAAGTTATTCGCAAAAATTATTTAAAAGGTGATACTTATTATGATGCTACGCCGAAATGAACTAGTATTTTAAACAATCTACATATGATACGAACAGCCTAATTGATATTGAGGCCGTTCTGTTGTAGCACAGATTCTGACTATTACCAGTTCGACTCCTACTCGAAGAAAATAATTATTTTCATATGCCTCGGATATAAAGACAAAGCGCGCTCAAAAACAATAGTATAAAATTAAACTATAATAAATAATAAATTGTTATTTTAATGAAATTTTGTAATGAAATTTAACCAATTTTAAGGTAAAATAGTAACCAAGTTTAATGTCACAAATATTACATATATATATATATATATATATATATATATATATATATTATATATATATATATATATATATATATATATATATATATATATATATATATATATATATATATATATATATATATATATATATATATATATATATATATATATATATAGTATCTCTATAATATATAATGATATATCTAATATATATATATATTTATATATATATATTATTATATATAATAATATATATAATATCTCTATATATATATATATATAATATATATATATATATCTATATCTATATAGATAATGTATAGTAGTATTAAATAACTGCGTTCTGCTACTGCTACCCAAAATAATATATTGCATAGATGGTGGGTTGGTTCAGCAATTGTGGAGCGTGCTGAGGGGTAGTTATTTCTTACTTATTTACCTTATCTAGTCGGTCTTAGGATAATCAATTGACAGTACGTTATCCTTCATATTTCACACCACAAACACTGATTGTTCCTTGGCGCCATGGAATGTCTTCCACATTAGTCTTCTTCACTTAGGGTTACTGCACTTTATCTTTTTTATGTTTGTCCTTTTGTCAGTTCAATATCAAGAGGGAAACACAAAAGGGAATCAAATAAGCTGAGGGAAAATCACACCGCTAATTTATAATCGATTCAGGAGGACGTGCGCTCGCGTCGTCCGTCTTACGTGCCCTTTTAACTACTTCTCGCCAACCTACTCACGACCGGCATCGCGCGGGAGTTGGCCCAAGACTCTAAACTAGTGGGTTCCATATTGAACAACTGCCTCCCCCCGCCCTAAACAGCATCTCATGTTTACGAGAAAATGGAGTAGCTAACTAATAGGTAGACGAACTAATTTGTTAAGGCTCTCTTTAGGATACCTGTCGATTCTTTAACATCGACCACACGCACACGCTATCGTTACCAGGATAAATTTTGGGAAATGCGACCACGTCGCCCACTGTAAAGGGGATAAATTATCATCTTTCTAGGAGGCTAGCTCGCCCTACTTTTTTGGAGGAGTCCCTGATCAGTCCACTTCTGCCTCTGGCCAAGGTGTATAGGTACTCTAACTGCCACCGGCGACCCAAAAATGTTGATTATCGTTGCACTACTGAAAACGGGTTAAACGATTAAATTTTCCATTGTTATAGGATACTTCGCAAAGCACTAAGAGGTTGGCCAATCAAAAATACCAGGCGGTCCAACTTCTAGATCGTAGGTCATTAGATCAGGAGCATAACGGCCCGGGAATTTAATACGCGCTTCATTTTAGCAAAAATCGAAGTTAATCTCGAACTCTTTTAGGTGTTTTCGCGATTAACGGCTTGCTTTCGAACAATCCTCCCCATGAGGCAGGCAGGGGTCCAATAACCATTTATAACCTTTTAGCGAGGTTATCACTAATATCAAGTTTATTTTTAACTAAAAAATCATAAACATCGCTTACGAAAGTTAAGGAGGATTAGACTAATGTCCTTTTGTAATTTAGGACCACTATGTAGGCATTCATTAAGTGAGATACCGTTAGACGAGGGACAACTACCGTCAAAAACAACACGTATTTTAGATGTGTCTCCGGTCTTAAAGACACCATGGTGGGGAATAAAGTAATGTTCACTGGGTAAGGGGAAGGGATAAACACTCATTTGATTTAACTCAATATACTCACGCATAAAAGAAATATATTTATCACGTAATTTAGGGTCCGCGTTTAAACGCTTCTCGAGGCCAAGGAAACGACGGATAGCTGTAGGTTTAGATTCTCCAAGAGTAGGTCGATCGTTCAGGAAGGGGAGCCTCACAATGAACCGACCGTCAGTGTGACGGGAGGTTGTACTTTTTAAAAAATATCTCACACACGTTATCTAAGGGGTTAGCAATCATGGGTTGAGGGGTCTCTTCGACCTTCCAGAATCTCTCGATGAGACGGGATAAGGATATTTCAGTCATGGGGGCTCTAATTCACCATAATCGGCAGCGACTGGACCGCAAACAATATAACCAAAAATTGTAGATAAAGCAGTAAGGCCGTTAAAGTTAAATATTTTATCTTGTAATAAAAGCGCGCCGAACACGTCAGCACCCAATAGTATATCTATCGGGCCAGGCTTATTATAGGTAGGGTCAGCAAGGGAAAAATCACTATTAGGAAAAAACACAGACTCAGGGAACTCAAACTCAGGATGCGTACCGGCAATCACGTCTATAACTATAGCAGAGGTTGACACCTCAGGGAAGGAATTATACAAAGGCTTAAAACACAAGGAAATAGAACCACGGGAAACCACTAAAGGAATATTACCTATGCCACGTACAGGGGCACAGGAGGGGGAGAATTACCAACTTTAAGGCAGAGTGGTTTCGATTACATAACTTTTGGTTTAAGTTAGTTTAAATCGATTTTTAGGGTTAAGCACCTCAAAAAGGAAAATCTCCAACACTTTTTTGTTAAAATAACGTCTAAAAAGTCTTTTCTGTTATTTATTATATAAAATTAATCACATAATCACGGAACCATTTAATATACGAGTACGTCTCAATTTTGACCTAAGTTTTTATTTATTTGGAACAAATCTACAGCATTTTACATACTGTTCATAAAATCAAAGCAACGCTTAAAGCAATGTTACTTTGGTATTAAGATAAAAGCGCGGCGTTGAGTTCCGCCACTAAACACATATTTTTTTTTAGATGGCAAACGAGCAGAAGGGCCAGAACCTGATGTTAAGTGGACACCTTCGCCCATAGATATTCATAACCTGATAGGATGTTATGTTGCCCAACCAAATACCCAGACCAACGTATTAAAATTTTCTTTTCTTATCTCTACATATAGCAGGCTCTCTGGCAAGCAACAGAGAAGCAGAGAGATCCTAGTGTTCTCACACTCCGCTCTCCACTGTCTATCCAAAAGACATATTTACCAGCCCCAGTGGGTCTACACCTAAAAATGCTGCCATAACATTACTTAATTAATAAAAGATTAAAAGTTAAAACTAAAAAAAAAAAACAATATTTAAGCAATCTTTCAAAATAACTACAGTATTATCTTTTAAGACATATTTCTACGAAAAAGATAAGATAACAACATGGGATTGGAAAGGTCAGATATATAACAAACTTATATATATATATATATATATATATATATATATATATATATATATATATATATATATATATATATATATATATATATATATATATATATATATATATATATATATATATATATATATATATATATATATATATATATATATATATATATATATATATATATATATATATATATATATATATATATATATATATATATATATATAGTATCTATATATTTATATATATTGTATCAATTGTACTCTATAAGGCGCATTTTATCAACATTCGCAAAAATTCCGCTCTAGAAAATGTACGGTTCCAATTTAAAAATAGCAAAGATAGACCAGTATACCGGTCGCTATCTTCATAAATCTAGATGGGCCCGATATGTTTGTCTTCGCTCTCTTATCTAAACTAAATAAACTCAAAGAATATACTGCTTAGAAATTGTTAATTTTTTTCAATAGTAGCTTAAAATGTTTTAGAAATATATAATAAATATAAGTATTTTGCTTTCACGTGTGGTCGCCCCGTGGTAAAATTGCGTTATTTACTAGGATGTATACACATATACATATACATACGACATAATAATGAACAACATATGGCACATACCTATGTGACATAAAAGACTGCAAGAAAAATTGGAAAGAATGGAAGTAATATAACTATTATTTATATTTATATTACTAATGTACTATATTATTTATAGTTTGTATTTGATTTTTATTTATATTGTGTATTATATTACTATATTTTTAAGGTTTTTACCTTTCCTGGTAATTGTCTCTACTAAATACAAAATTAATAAAAAACTATGGAAACGTTGATTGAGCTCAGAGCAATGAACTCAATTTTATTTTCTCATCGTAAGTATAATTATCAGTTTACAACAATGGTAAGACAAAGCACGTCTATGACTTTCACTTTTTGACTACGAATCATCAGTTAGAAAAACAATGCAGACAGTAGTGAGTATTATATTGAAATTATCTCAGCTTTCCCATATTATGTGATAATTTGAATAAGAGTGAGTACAATATACACGTAAGTGTAAGTAAAAAGTAATTATGAAAAAATATCAACATAATTAGCATTAACCTTACATGAACACAAAAAAAAGTTTTTAAATCGACTATTAACATTTGTTTGGATTGTTATCTTAATTGGAACAAAATTCAAAAGTGAATAAAAATTAAAATTATGTCTCAGATTTAAATCAACATACTGTCTTCTTTTGCTGTCATTTATACTTGTAATTATCGAACTTAATTTTTTTTTTGCTTCACGCTTTATCCCGCATATTGCAGGGTAGGCAGAGGGAATTACAGGAACTATATGAAACTAGTGTTAAGATACTCCGTTCCTTAGTTCCTGCTTTCTCCGTCCCCACTTTCTGCCTTTTTCGAGGCATTGCGTGTTGAGTGGCAGAATTCAACGCCGCGCTTTGCCTAGTTTCCAGAGCGAAGAAAATGGAAATAGAAAAATCCATCTTCCCCAAGCGGGAATCGAATCCACAAACCGTCGCGTTTACAGGTAGACGCTTACGCCTCTGCGCCACGACGGCCCTCAATCGAAATTTATCATATAATATATAAAGATAATAATGATAGTGATAGTGATAGTGATACATATGTTGACAGATTGCTTCAGGGATGTATTATAAATGTCCAATAATAAACCATAATCGTTGGCTAAAATCTTCTACTTAGCATTTTTTTCACATGTGTATTTAGAAATAGGACCAGAGAAGTTATTGCCAAGAAGAGGTCAAAGCAAAGAGCAATATTCTGCTCCTCAAATCAAGAATTGTTCAATTTGATCGTAAATAAAAACTAAGTGAAATATAGTTAGCTAATAAATAATCAACATCAGTTTAAATATAGTTTCCATTTATTCCCATTCCTAGGACCAAAATGTCCATAAAGGAATCCTTTAAGTAGCCATTTCATTAAAATGTTTCAACTACGATGCCCTTGACGAGCCGTTTTTTAATTAAAACGGGCAATTTTGGCACTCGCAGTAGCCACGCTAAATAAGTAAACGTTTCTTTTTATTACTTTAGTTTAGTACAATAGCAAAACATATATAATGTCAATCTTAGATATAATAAAAACAAAGCTTTTATCATGATATAACTATTTTGTTTCATATTTCTGTTTTACTGGTGTTTTCCACTATCTGTAATGTAAGTTGCTTCTTTCACTAATTAAATAAATTTTAATTAACGGGAAGTTTATATAATTTTGAAAAGTGGCGAATTTCAAATTAAATATAATTTTTCCATTTTCAAAGGCCAATATACTAGACATTTAGTACATTGGCCGTCACAAGATCACCGTCACAAGATCTCGAGGAAACTTATCTTGACAAACAGATGGACAAATCGACGTACTATAAAGTGATCCTTATAAGCCTTTTTTTAGTTTGAAAGTTACGACTATATCGATTAAGAGTTTTGAACAATATTTTCATTCATAATAAATAAACTCATCGTACTCTCAAATAGTATAATCGTTGCTGCATAGTTTTATGCTTGTTTTGAAATTATTTTAATTACTCTTAAGTACAGGAAATTAACTAAAATTATGGACTAAAAATACTATCGTTGGTTTAATGTCAGGTTTATAACACTTACGGTTAGTTAACTGGCAATCCGACCGAGAATCTTGGCAAAGGATCATCGCTCCACATAATGGGGCTGTAACTAGGAATTATTTCCGTCATCTCTTTATTTTTAAGCCACAATAGAAACACAAGAGTTTACGCGACTAAACAATGCTAAGTAATTTATTTGCACGGTCGTGAAGTTATTTAATTTACAAATATACTTTAAACAAGTTAAAATATTATTTAAATTGTTACATATGTACACTATTCAAATATATATGTATACATATATAAAAATACAATTATATATGTTTATATGTACCTATATAAATTCTAAAAAAGATAGATATATAAATATTATCAAATTCAAAACTGAAATAATATATATATATTTTTTTACAATACGGGTTTGATAATGTAATCTTTAAGAAAATTAATTTGGGAACAGCTTAAGCTCCTAAAAGGTATAACAATTTCATTAACAGTAGAACTCTTAATTAATAATAAATATTCATGTCACAATCCCTGTAAAAGTTTCTAATAAACAATAAATTATGGTAATCATAACAAACTGGCCCAATATTATTTAAACAATAAAATGAGAAAATCTGGCTACGACGGTCGACGTTGGAGTGGAGATCCTTGCTATAATTAATTTAAAACTTTCTCGAAAAGATTGGAGATTGTTATCGTGTTCGTGAATTTTGTTAACAAAATTTAAAAGTTCATAGATATAATTTAGGATAAACAGATTATTTACTTTAAAAAGATTATTTTATCTAAGTATTCTTAAAAATACCATCAGCGAACGGATGTTATAAAAAATGGACCAAATTCAACGTCGAAATTGATGGCAAAGATAATTTAAAATGAACGTTTTTTTGCTACAAATAGTGAATTTACTCGTATATGTATCTAATTTTCAAAAAATTTATATTACGATTTCCAAAAAATAATGGAGCTTTTTTAAGTTTAACATTTAATATAATTGTAAATTTTAAAAAATGAGTTACTTTGAAATTAATATACTTGATCTTCTTTCCCCTTTAGAAGTTTAGCAAAAATCCCTTAGCGAATGTAACAGATTGTAGTCTTCGTAAAGGTATAAATAAAACATATATTCGACGGTGCTTATGGTATAAAGTCAAATCTCGTACCAAAAGGAAGTTCCATGTGTAGATATCGATATTGCAACACGCGAGCAATATAAAATGCATTTCGTTAGAAGGTTCCTAGACGTACAATGTTTCACCGCACAAGGCGATGCAATACGCTTATTTGAAAAGCAATCTTTTCTTTTAACGAAAGTCGCGATGAGATTGCGTTTCAGTTCCAACCTTCAAGATATATTAAAGTGGTGTTCAAATACTTCACGCTGCATTACCAATGAGAATTCGAACAAATGTTTTACATAGGAATAATTTAGTGAACATTTTTGAGATAGTGATTTTGTAATTGTGTATTTATTATATTATTGTACATGAAACAGCTCACATTGTATTTTGTTAGAGATGTAAAGTTAGTGTTAATTTGTAATAGCTGTTATATAGAAAATCAACTTATTTTAAATATGCAAAAAATAGGCGTTTCTTATAAAAAATAAATATATAGAAACGTAAGATAAGTACTCAGGCACAGGGTTCTGTTCGCATTTCATGATTTTAGATATTTCGCTGAGGAAAACTTTATGATACAGACATGTAGGCTACAGCTTATATAATTTTTATGGACTATAATATTAAAAATGTTTTAGTTTGAGGACCGTCTTGGCGCAGAAGCGCAACGTCTGCCTGTAACGCGACGGTTTCTGGGTTTAATTTCCCCGACATTTTTTCTTCGTGTTGAGTTCCGCCACTCAACACGCAATGCCTCGAAAAAGGCGGAAAGTGGGGACGGAGAAAGCAAGGACTAAGCAATGGAGACTACACTAGATTTCTATGATTCCTGCAGTTCCTTTTGCCAACACTGCCATGGGCGGGTTAAAAGCGTGAAGCTAAAAAATAAAAAGATATAGTTTTATGGAAATAACTTTCTAATATAATTAAATAGCAATTAATACTTTAAAAACTTTTTGTAACTACGCTATATACTTAAATGGTATTTGTAAAACTTTTTCAAATGACATTAATTCTAGTAATTTCCGGACTTTTAGACGCTTGACTTTTAGAAGTTGCGAGTGCTTGCCGGCAAGTTTAGTCGTTTATGAGAAGGATTTTATCTTTTCGATTTTTATCGTGTAATCTTTTTGTATGTAACTTGCTTAAAGATAAAATTAGAATGTACGTTTAGTAATGTCAATAAAAATGGTTATGACTACTAGCTAAATATTTTCTAAACAGACATGTATGTTGAGGACCGTCGTGCAGACCGTCGCGCAGAGGCGTAAGCGTCTGCCTGTAAACGCGACGGTTTTCTATTTCCATTTTCTTCGCTATGGAAACTAGGCAAAGCGCAGCGTTGAGTTCCGCCACTCAACACGCAATAAAGGCGGTAAGCGATGACGAAGAAAGCAGAGAATAAGCAAACGATTTGCTTTACTTTGTGTAAAGTAAAGCAAATCGTTTGCTTATTCCCTGCTTTCTCCGTCCTCTGTGTCTAAGTGTTTGGATTGTCTTAACAGTAGGTTCATATAATTCCTGCAGTTTCTCCCTACCCAGCAATATATATGTCTAAAATAATTATATATATATATATATATATATATATATATATATATATATATATATATATATATATATATATATATATATATATATATATATATATATATATATATATATATATATATATATATATATATATATATATATATATATATATATATATATATATATATATATATATATATATATATATATATATATATATATATATATATATATATATATATATATATATATATATATATATATATATATATATATATATATATATATATATATATATATATATATATATTAAAAATTTTTAATTTAAAAAGAGAACAAAATGTTTAATGTAAAGTTTAATTTAAAGTCGATATGTAAACTTGAATCCCTTACAGATATATTAATTAGTAAATATGCATTAACTATAGTAGGTACGAACATCGCTAAGTTACTATGTAATGATAAAAGTTTTGATGCATTTACCGTCTCTCAGAAAAACAAAACTAAAAGGGGCTCCTCCCTTAATGGATATTGAAGTACTAGCTGAACTTCCAAATCTAATTTACTAAAGGCTTGTTTGTCAGTAAAGGTCCTTATACATGATGAAATAAGAGACTTGATTTAAAACATTATTCGAGAAATATATGTTGCTTGTGATATTAACTTGATTGCTAGCTGGAGGTAATTCGGTTGATCTCCATTGAAGATTTTTATTTTCTGTTTCAATTGTATAAAGATGATGGATGACAGCTTCTTGATGACAGATGATTGATTATTGATGATGGATGATGATCGATTATGTTTTACTGGGGTATGATGAATTGACAAGAAATCTTTATACGTATAAATTTGCTATAAGCAATTTCGTTAAAAAATAGGCAATGTTGAAATTGAAATACAAAATGTCATTAATAAATGTAAAGCTTTAGGAGATAATTATAATAAATAATTCATATACATTATTTTAAAACTTGAAACTAAAAGTGTAAAATGAAAGCTATAACTTATAATATAAAGCAAATATCTTGGCAGACAGTTTGTAATTAGTTCTCGTCTTATCTAGTTAGCCGTTTTACTAATTATTTTGTTGCTTGCAATACAACTGTACATCTATTACAATACCATTATTTTTCTATAATAGAGTATAAAATTTGTATAAAAAAAATTATACACAAAATTAACGAACAAAAAAATTATTTAGAGTTGCCAGTTTATTATTCATAAATATTTGGCAAACGCCGAGAATTAAGCCAACAATTTTGTTGTATAATTGTCACCATCTACTGTATCCAAAGGTTATGGCACAGACAACCCGTTGAGAAGAAACTCAATCCCAAAAACTTAGCGTGAAAACACTGTGTTCTACACAGAGATATTATATGAAACTATTATAAACGTTGAACATCTTGAAAGCCCCTTTTGTTTTTGGAGGTTAAGCAATAGTCACTTAAAATTTACAATAAAAATTATTCTGAGTTTGCTAATATTTTCTTGAGATGACATTTTTATTAAGTACCCTACAGTTTCATTGCAACACTTAATAATAGTAGAAGAATATTTTCAAATGTAAAATTGCAGAAGTTAACATTATACATGCAGAGAGTTGAAATTAAACCGAGTGGCGCCGTCTACAGCCGCTATCATTGATTTATGTGGGCTATTCTTAGAAGCCTTTGTGACGCAGTGAAACATCTTACTGCTAACACCATGGTTATAAGTTTGATTTCCACTCCGGTAAAATAAAGCGATTTAGTTCTACAACTAAATACAAATTAAGGTTTTTATGATAACAAAATAGGTCTTAATAAAAATTCAATAGTAATATATAATAAAATTAGTCGTTAATATTATATTAAATTATGATAGAAATGTTTTATATCAAATGTTTATAACGGCAACTGGTCTTAGTGCAAAAGTAGCTTAAAGCCGCAGATTGCGTAGGAAATATCTGGTGGAAAATTGAACCTGCAAACTTTTTCATTTAGAAAATATCTGAAGTTGTCTGTTCTACGAATTGGCGCTGCGGTCTCTGCATACATCTTTCACCTCGTCCATTGTCATTAACCTCTTCATACAAGCTCTCCGGGGAGTCCTCATGCTTTTTACTTGACCTTCCTCCAGTATCTTCGATACTGTGTTTTCGAAGGTCAACCGAGATCTCCCCTTACCTCTCTTACCACTCACTTTTGCATCGTATATCTTTTTCACCATTCTTTCGTCACTCATTCTTTCCACGTGTCTAAACCATCTGAGCACGTTCTTCTTCATTCTTACTGTGATATCCTCGCTGGTACCTACCATCCTATGTGCCTCGTCGTTGCGGATTCGGTCAACTAAGTTGACTCCGTGTATTCTTCGAAGAGATCGCATCTCTACAGTATTCATCTTTCCTTCATTATTCTTCTGTAATACCCACGTTTCACTGCCATATAATAGCGTCGGAACCAGAAGTACATTGTGTACGGCCAAACGTGCAGCGACGCTGACGTTCTGCCGTCTCAACAACGCCGCTAAGGCACCGTTCATTCTGTTAACGACAGCAACACGTCTTTCTACATTCGTTTCGCATCAACCATCACTATTTAACATACTTCCCTAGTATACCACTTCATTCACTTGTTCTAATAATTTTCCATTCACAAAAATCTTGCATTCTGTCCTTTCCTCATCTCTTTCAAATACTAGAACTTTTGTCTTACTTGCATTCAGGCTTAGATCACCCGTCTTTCAGAATGGTGACCAATGCCTGCAACTCGCATTCTGATGTTGCAATAAGTACTGCATCATCTGCGTACAACAAGTAATTTACCTTTAAGTCACCCACTTTTAAACCCATATCACTTTCTTTCAGTCCTTGGAGACAGCTATCCAAATACAAATTGAACAACCAAGCCCACATGGCACAACCCTGTTTGACACCCAATTGGATGCCAAACCGAGGCGACATTTTGGCTCCTAGTCGCACACAGGCTGAGAGCTATAAAGAGATTTTCAAGCCTGCAGCAAGGGTCCGCTGACATTGTACCGGGATAGTATCTCCCACAACTTCTTTCTCACAACCCTGTCAAATGCCTTCTCCAAGTCTACTAAGCACAGAAAACCTTTTGGTTTACAGCCAAAATCTTCTCTTTGATCACACGGATAGAAAAGATCTGATCCATGCATCCTCTTCCAGATCAATAACCTCCTTGGGCCTCCCACAATAGCTTTTCGGATATTTTTTGCATTCTTCTCGCTAAAATTTTTGCATATACATTACAACCAAGTTTAATTAGCTTACTAATTAAACTGATAGCCCTATAGCTTGCACAGTCTATCTGTGAACCTTTGTACAAAGGCACGATGACTGCACTTTGCTAATCATCTGGGACCTCCCATGATTTCCAGCATAAATTGCACAGAAACCAAAACAAGTCCAAGATGCGAGGTCCACCATATTTGATGATCTCGGCAATAGCTCCATCTGCTCCCGCTTACTTACCACATTTCAAGCTTTCTATTGCACTCTCAACTTCTTTATACTGATTTCACCATCTGCTACATCAAGACTCAGCTGCACACCTCGTGCGGAACCACCACCACTCAATGAAGCTGAGGATACCGGCGCATATGCCACTAACAAGAATATTCTTGTAATCCCTAGCTACAAGCGAATTCAAAGCAATCTAGAGTTTATCGCCTCGTACTCTACCACTACACTCACCAATCGAGAGCAGAATAACACACACCTTGACACCCGCATTTGCTCTCTGGAACGCCGGCCCAGAGAGTGACGTGGCTGCCCGACAAATCGGTTGCATCATTGCTTTTTCGCTTGATCTCAGTCATACAAATGACATCCAAATCTCGCTCATTCATAACATATAATAGTTCATTCATCTTCTGGTCCGTACCTCCGCTTATATTCCACGCAGCAATTTGTAGCTTCGTCCTCCAATTCCCGCCGTTCCGGACGTGGCGTGCTGGGTGGCGGTCCTCAACGCGAAATTCGTCACCACTTTTCACACCAGCGAGGACGTACTGGTGCGCGTCGCCTCGGGGCGATGCCCTAGCATTGTGCTCGTGGCTGATGGACTGTTGCAGCCCTAGATAGGGTTGGCAGGGGTCGCTACGTGCGAGCCTTCCATCTTCAACCCCCAAGAGAAGAATTTTATTACCACTAATTTTTTGAAAGCACTGTAAGTGTTTATATAAAGTTACAAGTCTGCGCTTAAATTTTGAAAAGCTTTGCGTACATTAAAAATATATACCATTGCCAGTGTTACTATATTATTTATTTTAATATGATTGCTCATGTATTTGTTCCAACACTTTGCTACAGGATATTTATAAGAAACAGATATTTTTTTATAGCTTTACGCAGGGTAGGCAGAGGGAACTGCAGAAACCATATGAACCTAGTGTTAAGACACTCCGTCCCTGCTTTTTCCGTCCCCGTTTTCCGCCTTATTCGAGGCATTGCGTGTTCAGTGGCGGAACTCAACTCTTGCCTAGTTGTCTGAGTAAAGAAAATGGAAATAGAAAAATTCATCTTCCCCGAGTGGGAATCGAACCCACAAACCATCGTGTTTACTGGCTTACGCCTCTGCGCCACGACGGTCCTCACGACGGTCATTTATTTTTTTTAAGTAATATTTAATACTTATTATTTATCACCATTTAAAATAACGAAACACTACACTTTTACTGATATTATTTGCTTATATTATTATTAAAGCTTGTATGAAGAGGTTAATGACGATGAAGTGGACGAGGCATAAGAGGTATGCAGGGATCGCAGCGTTTGGCTCTCCGTTCTCTCTGACTACCTCGCTAGGGATAGAGCGTGAAGATATGTGTGTAAGATATGTAAGTATTTGCTTATTTAGCTATATACAACTTTTCTGATGGGTGATGGAATCAATGTTAAGTATTGTATTAGAACTTTAACTTAACACACTATCAGTCTCTATTGCAAACTCTATATAAATATTATTACAATAAAATAGTGACAGACATACGATGATATCAAGAAATGATGATAAAGTAGTTGTCCCCAAAAACTAAATAAACGTAATATTGAAAAAAATAAGATGAACTAAATATAATGTAATCTACATCTTATATAATCAAGACGTACAATTCACAGAAATTAATTCAAAGACAAATTTTAATATACTTCACAGTGGCACTTATAAAGTGATATAAACTAAAGCTAGCCATAACTAGGAGGAATATGAGTTTACAGGAATTTCACAAATTAGACTAATTCGTTACTAAAATCTGAGGTGCTAATTACTTTAAAATACTAGAAATGACGCAATGCAGTCGCGGTGTTTTCGTGCTCTTTCATTACGTGCAAAAGGAAAAGTCATAGAAGAGCTACATTCGCTTTGAAACAGTTCTCAAAGATTTCGGCGCTCTAATTTGCGTTTCAAGCCAAGTCATATGTATAAATAGTCGTGTAGATAAATGTACTAAGCGACTATGAGCATACAATTTCATAATTACCTAATCGTGATAAGTCTAATTAATATCTTAATCATAGCTATAAGTAGACATTTGATACTAATACAACTTGAAAACTGATGATTTAATACTTTACGTATTTCGGAAACAGATCACGTCACGGAAATTAGTCAGCCATCAAAAATGTTTATTTTATTTTTTACATATAAATCAACTATATATAACATATTGAGATTAAATAGCAAAAAAATACTGTTGTTACTTTACAAATTGCTTCACTTTCCGGGCACTTCGAGCGTATATATGAGCAGAAGGTTACAATCTTCATAAATCTCGAGAAGGTCGGCGTATTTTATCTTTGTCCCTTTGCTTTGGGTATAGGCAAATACAAACCACCACAAATAGGTCACAGCCTAAACAATATGTGATTTATACACAAATTGATTTTGTTACAGTTAGATACAATATACATACTTAAATATTGTCATTATAACGTTCGATGGAGAAGATTTATATGGGCTATTTTAGTTTACAGATAACAATAATTTTCTGGGCAGGGAGCTTTCAAGTGTCAACCAACATTTTTTAAAAATTATAATACTCTAATCAACACTCACTCAAGAATTTATAGATTTTTCGTACGTACTTAATAACATTACATATTTTATAGTAAGTTAGTAAATATAAATGATTTTAGTACCAATTAAAGCTAAGTAATCTTTCACCTCACAACAAATATATAATTTTGCATTAGAGTGAAAATATGTGAGTTTTGAGACCTATCTGTAACTACAACTAGAAGAATTAATCAAATAGAACGAATTACTAAGTTTCATTAGACACTCCTTTGTCTTAACACTAGGCTCCTAAGGTTCCTGCAGTTTCCTCTGCCTACCCTGCCGTATGCGTGATATAAAGCGTGAAGACATAAAGGATGAAATTAAGAACATTTTATTTACTTTTTATTATATTTTAAACGACAAATATAAATGATGATATATAATTAAGTAAAATCGCTCATCGAATTATCCCAATGCCGCACGACACTGGAAATGTCATTATTGTTTTGCACTAATTAGAAATACCTTTTGAATAAGTTCTAATTATATATATCAATAATCTACTTCGCTACATATTGTATAGACGGAACAATTAGATTTAAAGTCCCTTTGATGTGTGTCTATTTAGAGCTCCATACCTTAAAAGTAAAAATTACCATATTACTAAGGCTGCTGCCTATCTGTCACCACGTTCATAAGCTGTGAAGTTGAAATGTATTTAATTAATGTAATTATTATAACTACACATACTAAAAATAAAAAAATACAACGTCATTTCGTATTTCGCATGGATATCGCCGCGTAATAGATTTAAAACTTATAGAGTTGACTTTGAGTAATTAAATTTGTACAATAAGTTAGAACTTATACTACAGTTTTCAGCTTACATTATTCTAATCTTAAATAAAGGGTATTGAACCCTGGGTAAATGAATACGACTCCCACTTGTCTTAAAAATATTTAATCTAATTTAATTACATTTATGATCGATGATTGAACTCCAACAGTTGGATTTTGTATAATTGATAAATATTAAAAAGTCAGTCAATACAAATGTTCGCCAATTCGTTC
The DNA here is from genome assembly GCA_037178615.1 of Dione vanillae. NCBI lineage: Eukaryota > Metazoa > Arthropoda > Insecta > Lepidoptera > Nymphalidae > Dione > Dione vanillae. The sequence goes on from JAZFAU010000352.1 coordinate 355,224, forward strand.
ATCATTTTCAGCAAAAGTCAAAAAATAAATGAAAATAATTTACATAAACAAAATATAGGTTTAGTTTTTTTATTTATTAATTGAGAATTTGCCGTCGAGTGCCTATATTGATGCCCAAGTGAGATACATTTATATACACATATATGTCAATAGATTCGGTTTAAATTAAGCGTAACTAGCAGTATTTTTTTATTACGTCTATTTAGAATTTATTTATTTTCTCTATAGATTGTAGACTTATAATTGTATTTGATAGTGTAGTCAGGTAGATGCCTCCACCAGTAATGTAAGAATATTCGCGAATATTCGCACGTTTTTACTCATTCGCCTTTGCAAAAAATTTTTCGAGTGTTTTGCCAATAATGAATGTCAAAATAAAATTGACGACTATAATACTTTATAAAAATCTAAATTAGATTAATTTTTGTGTTTTTTAATCGTATCACATTATCAGTCTTCATTATGTCTCATGAAACAATTTTTTGAATGCAACCTAAACAAACAAAAATCAATTCTCTCTCTCTTCTAAAAAAGTTTTATCAGCTAGTAGTCAGGTTTTCAATGTTATCCAAAGTGATATCAATAGTATATAGTAACATAGTGCTTACAATTAGCGCCATATTTAGAAAAAATACTGAATATTCGCATTCGCGAATGTCGATAGCAAATATTCGCATTTGCATTCACAATTGCGAATGTTATAAAAAGTCACTCACATTACTAGTCTTCACGTGTAATTGAGAAAAAAAGGGTAAAATCATATGGCTAAATATACTTTCATTACTCCAGTTACTTTGTATGAATTAATGATGTTGGTAGTCCAACATCCTGATACATTCAACACTATATAGGTATATTCAATATATCGATACATAGTATTTAATAACAGAGTTGGAATTGATTTTGAATTGGAATACAATAGACAGAGACCTATCTCGTATAAAATTGAAAACATAGTTCATGTAAGTATATTGTATAGTGATATTAGCTAAGCCATATTTTATATTAAAAAATCAAGCTATTATTTACAAAACCAAAAGATTGAATTTTGTCTAGTTCTTTGTGATTGTTTGTTTATTTGAAATCAATTTATAAAAAATTGTATTATTAATGTACTTATAATATAATATTTATACTCTAAAAGAAATATTAATTTTGTTGCAGAATACTTTCATGAAATTCAATTAAAGGAAATAGTATATGATAAATATGTCATCTGTGGGGGCGAGATGATCGCTTAACTTACAGCGTAACTCAGTGCGGCTTGACAGATATGATGTGATATCGATATACATAAAAGAAAAGAAAAATAACTTTTCCGTAACAGAGTATTACAAATAGTTAGAACTTTCCTAAACATTAAAATATATCATAAAATATTAAAATATATTTCTATATAAAAGTTTTAAATAGTACAGTTAGAAAGTAATTACGCGAAATGTAAACCGAAATGAATATACAAGCTCAATATAAGCGGAACAAGATAAACGCGGAGTCGAACAGAGTAAGTTAGTATCACCGAGAGAACTTCTTGCTCTGAGTTTATGTTTCTTACACGAAGGAATTACGTTCAAATACATATGTTGCCTACACCGGCACAGCGAAGTTAAATGAAAGCAATTTAAACTTTAAATTCATGAATTTTATCCCCAATAATGTCAGTAATTTATGTTCTCTGGATGCAATGAAATAAAAACAGCGCGTGGAGTTTGTAGCGGCAACTTTCTCCACTTAAATGTATATTTTAGTAGATACAAAACCTTCAGCTATTCTTAGAATTCCGTTGGATGGCAAGTTGAATGTTTTATTAGATATAAATATAAGCCAGGCAAACTGAAGTAACACAGCAAAAAAAGAAATAAGTTCCGGTTACGAAATTATATTACTGTTATTGTTTAAACATTGTATAGTAATTACAAATGCTATAAATTTAAATATTTTGGTTATGACCTCACTTACGTTCACATAAAAAAAATTCAATTTACTAAATAAATCGTATACCCATGGCAACAGCTTTCTGTACGTTTTGCCTAGAAACTCGAATCCCTAGCGTTGTATTTATAACTTGAAATGTAACACAAAACTGTATAAGCACAGAGATCGTCATAAAAAAGGTTTCAAAACTAAAATACTTTCAAATTTCGGTTAATATTTGAGGTCATTTACAACTTGCTTTATTCTTATTTTAGGAACTTTTATTATTCTTAATCAATACGATGTGCTCTGTAGGTTTAGATTACTCGATTCGACTCGTATTTCATATTAAATAAACAAAAATAAAGTTGAACGCCTCACGTCGTTGACTGCGTAGACCTTTAATTTTACTGTACCTCAAGAGTATAATCGAACTGGATTTGGCATAAATAAACAGTATAAGAGACAGGCAGCATAGAGATATGGCTAAAAAGGAAACTTCTAATTAGTTCTCTTTTCTTAAGATAAGGTAACCCTAAAACTATCTTTCTGTTACAATAACCTGAAGAACTTGATATTGTATTGCCATGTTCTAATAAGTCTGTGATGACGTGTGTTTCAAGATTAATTTATACGAAATTTAAGGTCTAAATTTGTTAGTATATGCTTAAATAAAAATGTCCGCATTATACGTGAGTTTATCTTGTACCATAATCGACTTGAAGCCCGGTTTAATGAAAAGTAAAATGTTGAGTTACATAGACTTCACAAACATTATATCTTGCCTGAAATAAACGTGGCATTCTTTTTGTATGCTTTATTATAAATTGTATTACGAAACATTTTCAGTTCCATAAATGTGGGAGCAATTTGTAAAAATTCCAAATAGTTATATAAGAGGATGTATTTTAATAAGATTTTATATGATAGACAAAGCTATATATGAAATAATTTCAATAATACATAACATTGACATCAAAAAATATGTCATGATAAATCATATTTTATATGGTCATCATGACGCAATACAACTGAGTCTCACAGCTGACGTGTTACTCACGATAGCGACCGGAAAGATTATTGTATTTTTTTTTTTCCCCAATATTAAAAAGCAAGGTCAATTTCTGCCAATCTTTATGCGGAGAGTGGGGAACAGATTCTCTGGACAGTTGATTCTCTTGAATAAATGATATATTCTCTCTGTTTTCTGTCTCGGTATGTACGAAAATCAACGTTTAGATCAAATTACGGTACAACAATAAATGATACCTAAATGTGAAAGCTGTGTAAATATAGGAAACAAATTATAAATAGACTTTTTTAATTTTATACGTTGTAATGTTATATTATTGTTTCTTAAGCATAAATTTTAATATTATAAAAAAATTGAAGACTATTTACTTATTATTTTTATTTACTGTATTTTACATTATCTATAATTCTGTAATAAAGTTACAATTAAATAGCATCATAAAAATATTGACATTGTTAGAATAGAAATTTTAGAAATCATTTTATTCGAATATTATTATGATACTCTTAACGCGTTGCTTTTTAATTAAAACAAGCAATTTTGGCACTCGCAACGAGCCACGCTTAGTAAGACTTTTATTACTCCACTTTAGTATAATATCTACGCTTTTATGTAGAACTTCTAAATTGAAATTGCAATTATTATAAAATATTGCCTTAGACTTAAATATTAAAAATTGTTTAATCTAATCTCAATCAGGTGGAAAGTGGACAACTGAGTATTTTGACAGAAGATTACTTTTGCCTACACCGTAACAATAAAAACGATTTATTATTTCAGAAATAAAACAAATATCATTTGTTATATTTAAGGTAAAACATTTAATAGAATACTTATATATTTTTATAAGTTTGCCAAACATTGTTCGTTTAGTAATAATTACAAACGAAAGTAATTTAACTAATATTAAACACATTCGCCTAATCCCAAAGTTAAAGCACTAGGATAAAATTATACGAGCTCGGAGCATCCAGACTTCAATAGTAGAAGTTTCATCGGAACAATGTCATCCAAATTCAATGCTAATGTATAACTAACTTTAAAGTAATATAGTACTAATATGTCAATTATATTATAATATTAATTATTTAGTCGCACAATTGTAATTGATAAACGTCTACTTTAACGTAGTCTTTGTTCTGGCATGGGACACCAATGAGTCCGTGGACAAAATAAAGAGGAAAAACGAAATTTTGAGACAAGGTATTTATACTTACATCTATAGGAATAAAATTTGAAAGCTGCAAATAAAGAATAATATTATTTTGGTATTAGTACAATGATCTAAAAATATGATTCTAAAAAAAATCTAAACCTTATAGGAATCAATATTATACCAGTGTAACATCATAAAAGTAAATATAGCTGCAATCTCTAACCTACAAAGATTCAAATATATATTTCAGTTATGAGCTTCTCGGGATAAGTAGAATTGTAAATATAATTAAATTGTACGGAATTTTGAACAGTTGTGAATATTATATTTTTTTTATTATAATTTCGGCTGAATGTGGTGAAAGCAGGATTAAAGAATAAATAGAGGTGAATGGGGAGCCCGTATGCGGGGACTTGCAGTCCACAGTACTTACAACCTTCAGGTTCCATACCGATTCATGAGAAAAATTACGATGTTCTAAGAACCCCTTTAATATTTTAAATTTTCATTTTTAAAGGTTACAACTTAAAAATAGATACAACTAAAAACTGTGCAAATTTTAAATCCTGCTATTCCACTCCACTGACAGCCTCTGATTATGCCCACTTAATTTTTTAATTCAGTGTTTTAATGTTGCTGTTATGACCGACAGTGACAATTTGGCTTTCTCTTAATCACAGTTGGGAGATACAGCGAAATACACAGATATTTTGATATAAATATTTTAGAGGAATTTTAAATTAAAACAATACTACGCTTTTTTACGTACGTGTAGGAAGATACGTTAACGAGCTTCCATGATATAGATAACGTAAGGAGATAATTTTTACAAACTTGAAAGCCCATGTATAGTTCAAGCCAATAATGGAAAGAAATGCTGCGGCTACCTCGGTATGAAGTTCAGGGCCGTACGTGAAGTAGTACTGGGGTCAAGATTGCTACGAGTGAAAAAATGTATTCTACGGAGTATACGAAAATACGATATAATTTACTTAATAGCTATTATTTTAATCATACTACTGTTTAAAATTGTGTCATATTGTTTAACATAGTACTCTTGAAATTTTAAATTGACGCATTAGAGTGTAAACCCCCACGTTCTTTCAAATTATTACACTAAGAAAGAGGGCAAAGACAAAAGAACCAAGGTCCATGAAGATTTATGATAGGCCCCCTTTTTGCGTATTGTATGAACTTGTATCAAAACCTCGGGGCTAATATGAATTTAACCCCTGTTTCCGTATATCACTCGTAAATAAGTTGGTAAATGCGTAATTTTTTTATATGTAATTCTAGAATCCTAGCAGTTTAAGTTAAATTATCGTAGAGAAATGTACACACGTTTTACATTGTTAGAACAATTGTGATAAAAATTATTTAATAAACCATAAATCTACACAAAAAATACTACATTGTGTGTCAATAGCAACGTAAAGTTGGAGTAAAGTACTAATCGAAGTTCTACGTATTGTATATTTTCTGTATTAGGAATAAGTCGAATACAGCAGAGTTCACTGCGAGCCAAAGATATCAATTAGTGACGAGGCTTCAATGAATATTGATAGCTCAATTTACATGCTGTACCTACGCGGCGTAAGACGAAAAAAAAAAATGAAGAAAGCAGTTTGGTTTCATATAATTGTACACTTTGAATTTATATTCACTATATGTGGGCATTGCTGAAATATTTTTGTTATTTTAATATATTTTCAGTTATTTCAATAATATATATTATTTCACAAGATGAGTTACATTTATTAAGGGTGGTTTTAATTCAAGCAAGATAGGATTAACTAATCCAAATCATACGATATAATATGTATATATAATATAATATGTGTAACATATGCTTGCTTAGAAGCACAAGATAATATAACTATTAAAAATGAAAATGACAATTGAAAAATTAGGGAATACTATAAAGGAGGCAGAGACTAAGCAACGGAGTGTAATACACTAGATTAAAGGTTCTGCAGCTCCCTCCGCCTACCGTACCCATGTCGCGAATATAAAAGAGTGTGTAAAATAAAAATAAATAATAAAAATGTAAGTGTATAAACTGATTAAACGTCCTATGTTTTTAATTGAATGAAAATTATTATTAAAAGAAACAACCTTAATCAGTAGTCTACTGCAAAAACTACATACGGATGTTCGTCTACCGGGGAACTAAGGATTGACTATAAATATATGTACTCAATTTATTGTACTTAGCAGCTCTACTTTGTAAGTACATCGCCGCAGGGCACTTTACTGCATTGAAAAAGCATCCAAAAATTTATGAAATACACAATATTCATTTAAATTAGCCAACAATTGTTCAATCTGAAGCCTATTATAGTATGACAAACATACAAATAAAATAATTCAATATGATAAACAACAGCACGCTATTTATGTAATAGTGTGAACTAGAACACGTAAAACTCTATTATTTCCTTCACTCCCCAAGGATCGTGCCAAGTTAAAACTATGTGTTATTTTTAGTTTAATAGCGGTCAGTCAGTCCACGGACTAATAGACGATTTATGGACATGTAGGTAAATATATCCAAACATTATAAGATTAGGTACTTTACATCAATAGGAAATGGGTAGAATGTTATTCACATGGATCTGTCTTACTTAACTATAGCATAGTATTGCGGTTCGAGATATATTTGGCAATGCTGGTTACAATTAGATTTATACAATTAATCTTATTTAAATGGCTTTGATTTCCCAGAAATATAATGGCACATGAAAACAAAACATATAGATGATTTACAAATTGCCGTTAAATCATGCAAAAAGCTTAGTTTTGTAGAAAGTTCAAATCGCTATATATTGTTTTGGTATATTATTCTGATATAAAATTTGCCCATTCTATTATAGTACTAATTAAAAATATTGTAATATAGTACTTTCAATTAAGCAATATTATTGATTTTCATTTAAAAAAAAATAAAAACATATTATAGCGAAGTTAGCTAACTAAAAACTCATTACATCTTCAACAAACTGAATTGTTCGTAGCGAACGAGAACTCTACTATAATTCAATCGTTAACGGCAGTTTTTCAATTAAATCAATTTCGCAATATATTCACAAGCTTAAAAACATTTACCTGCAAAATAGCCTTTAAAAAGGAAAAATATTAAAATACTTTCGTAGGTAGGGTTTGACTGTACTTGGATATACTCGTACTATACTCCCTATACCTATATGTAATGTGAAGATAAGCGAGGTAGCTAAGTGGATACATAAAACGGAGGTTCGCTTTCCACTTTTTACCCGAGTTTCGATAAATATAATATAATAGTGTCTAACTAAACATCACGCTTAGTATTGGCTTGTGTACAAAAAAAATGAACCCCACATCGCGCTTAACAAATACGCCTGATCGGATATAAAATAAATTGTACTTATAATTTTAATTGGAGCTTACTAATTTTTTTAACAAAGTTTTAGTAACAAAATTAACCTAAAAAATGATAACTACTTCTATATTAAATCGCTTGAGGGTTGAAAATAACATAACTACGTAAAACATTTTTGGATCGACGATGACGTAACAAATTATTTTTATTTCGATTCATAAACAAACTTAAGAGTACTTGAGATTATTTTACAAAAATAAATGACATATTATTAATACATAAGATTTTCAAGAGGCTTATTTTTCGCTGTTTCTATCGTTCGTTGTTCGGCAACAAACAAATTAAAGATATCGCGTTCCAATTTAATTACTTCTTGATCATGGTATGAATCTTTCTGTCTATAATATTTGTACGAGCACGGGAAAATCATAAAATTATTCCCATATAACAGAATAATAAAACGCTAGCTTGGGCAATAAGGTTTTAAAGGCTCTTAATACTTATCGCTGGCACGCAGCGTTTTTCAAATACGAAATTGGTATATATGTGATTGAGCACGTTGCCGTTTCCCTGATGTGGTGTTGGAAATATGAATATTTTTTGCTGTTTCACAATCTGACTTCTTAGTATATGGGATGTAAAAAACCTTAGTAAGCGATATTAAAATGTCATCGTTTATCATATTAATATTATGAAGTAAAATATTTTACATTTTTGATATAGTGTAATGCTTACCATGTCCGATTTCTATCAGCTTTAATGTAAAGATTTAACAAGATATAATATTGTCAATTTTAACTAAAGCAATCTAACTTAAAATTAACAAAGAATGATTGAGGACCGCGTGGCGCAGAGGCGCAAGTCGCCGTAACGCGACGGTTACTGATCGATCCCCAGTTCGGAGAAGATGGATTTAAATTTCCATTTTTCTTCGATCTGCATCTAATGCAAGCGCGGCGTGATTCCGCCAACAACACCGCAGGCCTCGAAAACGGCGGAAAGTGGGGACGGAGGTAAGCATGGATAAGTAAACGGAGTGTCTTAACACTAGGTTATTATGGTTCCTGCAGTGCCCTCTGCCTATATGCAATGTGCGGGATAAAGCGGACGCTAAAAAAATAAGAATGATAATATTAGTCTATCTACGTGTTATACGATATGTGCCATATGCTACAGAGGTTGCAAACAAAAGTTTGTGTGAAACTCACTTCTGCATTCAATATTTTATGTAATAAATTCACTTGGACGCGTGGCGAAGAGGCAAAACGTCTGCCCTGTAACCGGCAACGCGAGGTTACTGGGTCGATCCAGTCAGGAGATGGATTTTTTCTATTGCCATTTTCTTCGCTCTGGGAAAACTAAGGCAAGCGCGGACGTTGAGTTCCCCACTCAACACGCAATGCCTCAAAAAAACGGCGAAAGTGGGGACGGAGTAAGCACCTGGGACTAGGAACGGAGTGTCTGAACACTAGGTCGTATGGTTCCTGAAGTTACCTGCTACCCGGACCATGTGCGGGATTAAAGCGTGAAGACTAAAAAAAAAAAAATTCACTTGAAGAAGACCTACTCAACAATTATACATTTATGTCCAGACACTGTCTTTGGGGGAGACTAGTTGTTATGTTTCAACTTTGATATAATGAAAAAATCGTTCAAAATATACATAACAATAATAACAATTATATTGTTTGTATATAGAGTAACCTGACCTAAGTACGTTAGTTGTTTGTCTGGTATAAGAGATCTTGAAAATAAAAGACTTGACGCTTACAGGACTATTTGCGTAAAGTATTTAATGAAACAGGCTGATTCCTATACTGTAGTAATCCAAACAATCTTCTGTACATGTTATCTTCAGTAGCAAAGGCTCGTCTAACATGTTCGTTCTGCCTCAATTATGTCATGCCGGGAAGGGAAATATGTATGTTTCTATTTATTATCGAAATTATAAAATAATTGCAGTACCAGTCGTTAAGATGTAGTAAAAAATGTGTGCCTATTTATACAAAACTAATTAACCTGCTTTTGTTTACAGAAATAGGCACTTATTTTGACTAGATGCAAAAAAGGAAAGTTCTACGATCAATACAGTCATGTGTATAAGTATATTTCATGATTTCTTAGTCATTTACCGAAACCGGTTTTAACCAGATAGCCTAGCTAACACTAAAAACCTAAAAAAATACAAATAAAAATAATCTAAAAACAAGTATGTATACATTAAAATTAAACGGCACCGATCCCAAAGAAGGTGAAGAAAATATCTGCGCGTTCCGAATTATTTAGGCGCTATGCGCTAGACACACATCTTAATACCTATAAGTCATCTTCTTAGAATACTAAATTAAACAGCTACTGGGCATATTATATAGGCCGTATTCAAATTGAAATTCCTTAACTATCAGCTGGGTCAGTGGTACTAGGTTCACTGTTGCAGGTTTATTTCAGAGAATGAAATATTTTCATGTAAGTCAAACATTAGAATTTATCAGTGTACGTACAAGGAGAGTCTTAAAACAGGTTCTCTCTGGCTACCTTAAGCTCTCTCTTAGCTGAAGTCAACAATAAACATTAATGTGGTATACTTGTTAAGAAATTATACAATAAAATATAAGTTTTAGTTATGATATAAGGTATGTTAATAAAAATTCATAGGTTCATCCGAAAGCTAGTGGTTAAAATGTATTGCGAACAGCCAGGCTCAAACCACAATCATAGCGGTTTCATGATAAGCGGCATTAAACACTCGTGTTTTCATCTTCTGACTACGCGAGATAAAATGATTTTCTCTAAACGTGTTACCTTTGCTTAAAAAATATTATAAAGTGGTAGAATAATTGCCAGTTATTTACTAAAGGTATTATACTTGGCGAATAAAAAAAACTGCACCGTAGGGATTTATTATATTAATAGAAAACATGAAGTCAAGAGATACGTGATAGTGACGAAAATATTCAAACCAAATTTGATTTACTATATAGTGTGCATTAGGTATTGTAACGAATGTATTTTTTATCATTCGTGAATGCGATGCTGAGTGTGCGAAATTTGTTATGAATTCGCGAAAGATCACAAATAAAACAATACAGAAATACATTATGATTTATGTGTTTTGTATTGGGTACACAACAACTTTGCGGTCGCTGGTCTCATCACTGTACGCTCGTGGTGATCTAATACAAGTCGATGTTAGATCTCATTGTTACGAGTGGGCAACCTGGGTGATGAGAGCTTTCGCCTATCAAAGCCTAGGCTGTATGAATCGTGAGTCGCGTCGAGAAAAATATTAAAAACAAAGGAACAATGGAATCATAATTATAGAGGGATTAAAAGTACGAAATATACGTATATTATAAAAGAAATTCTTGTAATGAAGGCGTGATTTTTATAATAAATATTAAATAAGCCTTTGTAATAAACCTTCTTACATATATGAATATGCAAAAAAAATCTTTTGTAAACCTGTCATTAGTTAGGGTAATGACTAATTAAAATTAGTTGTAAATATATAATTACACTCATTTAACATGCTCATATGGAAATCTAAACTATTAAGTTCTAAAATACATTATTTTGTTGAGTGCTAATTACATTATTTATTTCTATAAGCCCACACAAATTATTGCTGTTTTGATAAAGGGTACTACCGTATAAACCTACATAACTCTATTACACTAACGGTAACACGATTAGTCTAAACTGATAAGGCTAATAAAGGTGGACCTTATTTATAAAACTTAGGGACGCTTACAGAGACTTAATAAAGATAAATAAGATTCTCGATCTTTCTCAGCAATCTCAACATATAAGAGGGACATGTCAAATAAATAGTTTACCTGCTTTCCTCTACGCTTATCTTCGGCGAAACAGATTGATTTAGTTCCATTTTGTAGCGGTTGCTATATTTTCATGGAACAAAAAAAAATCCTTATACGATTTTTATTCGATATTATTTTATTCTTAGAAATGGTAGTAGTAAGTAATGTAGTTTATAAATAATATATAATAAGTAGTATTGTTTATAAACAACAGTCAAATAAACACGATATAATTATAATATGATATATTTTTAATACAAAGAGAAGAGATTTTTTAAATTCCCCGAATACACTTAGTTTTGATTATCACAGCAACAGTGGGAACCAAGTGTTAAGACATTATTTCTATTTTACAAAATGCATATATAATGCAACAAAATGTACAATCTCTTATTTAGAATTAGTCGATTAATAAATAATTTTATACAATCTCATACATCATTATTTATTTAATATATTGTCATGTTTTAAAATAAGTTAAAATATACATACAATTTTGATGTTAACAATAATATAATATCCTTTATAAAATTTCTTGTTGTATGAAGTACAGTATAAGAAGTCATTAGTGAACAATTTGTGTCAAAATGTCAACAAAAGTTTCCTTTCTTTAATGAAAATAGCAAAATTGGGGCTCTTTCGGTTAAAGTGAACGCTTGAAGTGCCATTAATAGGTGAGATGAAAGCGTCATTAAAATGAACATTTCAATCTTAATTAATACTTTTGTGCTTCAACAATAAAAATATTATGACTCATTACAAATGCCAATTTGATTATACGACCACGACGATATTGGTTTTGAGTTTTCATTAAATGATTTTCATTTTCCCGCTCTAGTATACTAATGTGACGCTAAGTTCCCACAAACAGTTATATGGCTAGAATCTGGGAAGAAATCACAGAACAAATAGTCTGAACACCAATTACTCTCTCTCTCTCTCTCTCTTACTCTCCCCACCTTCCCTGCAATATGTGGTAAAGTGTTTGCTGATCGATAAGCCGTAGTAAATATATAAAATTATATAAGTATTAAGTTCAAAATTTAAAAATTAGTTATCTTAAACTAAGAGAAATATAAAAAGAAGGTTACTTAATAAGGATGGTACACAAATCCACCGTCAACTGCGCGAAATTTAATATTTTATTATTTACTTTTGCATATATATTATTAGTAAAAATTTATTTACACAAAAGTATATTTTATAGTTTTATGAATAATGTGATAATGTTACTTTTGCAGATTGTATCAACTTTACCACCTTGCAATGTGGTGACTGATTAAAGTCGTAAATATGGACGTCAAATGAAACATGGCTGGCCGTAAATCCGCAGCCGATACATTTGTAGCTATCCTCACAAGTTCCTTGTAGAATTCTCTGGAGTTAATTTCTATGAAATTATACATCATTACTGTTAAATAATACTAACAAACATACCATACTACTGCTGTGTACATTTGTACAAGGAATGATTTTTGAAATAAAATAATAAACTTACTGCCTATTCTGCAATTCGGTAGACAAAGTATGGTAACTATGTTTTGTATTGTGTCGTTTTCGTAACCTGATTTGTATATATTGTTTAAAAAACTTAACGAAATTTATGTGAATTACAAGCATTTTTAAAAATCACATATTTCAAAATTATCTTTAGAAATCAATAGTAAAATATTTTTCATCAATTCGCTTGTAAAGCAAAAGAAAACCCAGGAACCGTGGGAACCTAACGTAAGACACTTTCTCAACTATGTACATAGTAATATTTATAAATAACAATATGAATTATTTTCAGCTACCGTACAAATTAAAAATTAATTTAATTATTTCAATGAGTTGTTTTATTTACACTAATAATTAATTATGAATATTAATTACTTCGTTTTTAAGAAATTAACAACATTGCTCAACATGCGATAACAAGACCGTAACTTCGTTATTTCAATAGAAATTAATAAGACGGATTCATAAAGAGAGTCTTCCTATGAATACTGTGTTACTTGTTATTCGCCCGAAGGGCACAAAGCTGTTTTCTCATTTTCTTCCAAGAATTTCCTAGAAACATTGCCCTGTGTTTCATGTCATAAAGTCAAATTATTAATAACCACTAAATAATGCCTACAAAACAGTATTTTATATACAAATAATATGAAGCAATTATAATTTTTTTATATTATGAGTTAGAGGTGAGTATAATAACAAGACGAATATATGTCAGCTTTGTTCTTTGTGCTGAGTTCGGTGCTGTCATATGGCAGTGGCAGTGGAACAGGTACTAGCGTAAAATGAAATAATAAAAAGAATAAGATAAATTACCCAAGAGTAAGAAAGGCAAAGGGAGAGCTCGATTGATCTTGGAAAGCTCAGTTTCAACGATACTGGAGAAAGATCATATAAATAGATTGCATGAACATGTTAATGCAGGATCGGGTCGGTCGGTCAATTTTTTTCTTTAGGGATAAAGTGTGAAGTAATATAGTGACAAAACAATATAAAAACGTTACATACATTTGAAAATTATTTTTATTTTCTTTATTATTATATTACTTACGATATGCATAGTAAGTGTGAATCGACGGTTAGCCACTTTGGCTTAAATGTTAATGTTAGGAGGCCATTTTATGATAAAAATACAAACTTGTATTCATTAGTTTACTGACACTTGAACATCAAAAGGCTTAATTGAATAACTAAGCAGAAATTTTAATATCTTCCAAAAATAATAAAGGTATTAAACTTAATAGATTAACGTCCATTTGTACTATAATCTTCTAATACTATAGTCTTACCCATCACAATTTGAATAAATAAATACTATAGTCTTCTTAAATTAAAGTACATTATTGATTTCATAAAATGAAATATTTTTTGTGTGTAATATATGTATATTAAAAGCCAAAGGAAAAGTATAATATTATTTATTAGATGCTTCGTTAGATATATTGTGCTTTCGTAGATAGCTCGAGCCGCGGCTAAATTTTCATACAGATAGGGATGTCTGTGAACTTGGCAGATCATTGTCCAGCAGATCAAAAATAAAAAGGAGTTCTCTTCGCATGCAGCATAGTTCTATAGTTCCTGATAGATTTTAGAAATAGTTCTGCCGTTTTTATGTACGAAAAAGTCAGTTAAAAAAATGCTCTGCTAACTTCCCGTAGCAGATCATTTTCTTGCGTATAAAATTCTGGACGAGTTTTATACACATATGGGTAAACTCTATAGTTCCTGATCATTTTTAAGAATAGTTCTTTCGAATTGACTCATGAAAAAAATATTTAAATTATTTTTGAAATTTCATTTTTTCACGTTAAAATATTTATCAAAAACTTTATATAAGGATCAAGTAAAGTAAATCTTAAATTTCTACAAAAATATATAAATATCTTTTAAATAAAAATATTAGAAAACTAGATTTTACATTAAAACCACCACGGAGCATATTTCAAATAAAAATTTACTGAAAAATCAATCATTTAGCAACAAACTAGTGAATTGACCCACATGTTAACAAATGAAACTAGAACTTATCGATTTATCAAATAAAATGAATATATCTTTCATTGTAAACCAGATATAGCACCAGAACTCCCAAAAAAATATCAGCAGAGCATACTTGAATAACAGACTTGTTGAAAAATGTCAATAAAAATCGTTTATTCAAAAAAAAATTATTAAAATAGCTGACATCTTCCTGGTAGGCTAGAACTCCTCGATTTCTTGAAGAACACAAATACATGTTTCATTCTAAACCAGATGTAGCACCAGAACTCCCAAAAAAATATCAGCAGAGCATACTTGAATAACAGACTTGTTGAAAAATCTCTATAAAAATCGTTTATTCGAAAAAAAAAATTAAAATATTTAAAATCTTCTTCGGAGGCTAGAACTCCTCGATTGCTTAAAGAACATAAATATATCTTTCATTCTAACCCAGATGTACCACCAGAACTCCCAAAAAAATATCAGCAGAGCATACTTGAATAACAGACTTGTTAAGAAATCTCGATAAAAATCGTTTATTCGAAAAAAAAAATTAAAATATTTAAAATCTTCTTCGGAGCCTAGAACTCCTCGATTTCTTAAAAAACATTAATATATCTTTCATTCTAAACCAGATGTAGCACCAGAACTCCCAAAAAAATATTAGCAGAGCATACTTGAATTACAGACTTGTTGAAAAATGTCAATAAAAATCATTTATTCAAAAAAAAATTATTAAAATAGCTGACATCTTCCTGGCAGGCTAGAACTCCTCGATTTCTTAAAGAACACAAACACATGTTTCATTCCAAACCAGATGTAGCACCAGAACTCCCAAAAAAATATCAGCAGAGCATACTTGAATTACAAACTTGTTGAAAAATGTCAATATTCGAAAAAACATTATTAAAATAGCTGAAATCTTCTTGGCAGGCTAGAACTCCTCGATTTCTTGAAGAACACAAATACATGTATTATTCTAAACCAGATGTAGCACCAGAACTCCCAAAAAAATATCAGCAGAGCATACTTGAATTACAGACTTGTTGAAAAATGTCATTAAAAATCGTTTATTCAAAAAAAAATATTAAAATAACTGAAATCTTCCTGGTAGGCTAAAACTCCTCGATTTCTTAAAGAACACAAATATATCTTTCATTCTAAGCCAGATGTAGCACCAGAACTCCCAAAAAAATATCAGCAGAGCATACTTGAATAACAGACTTGTTGAAAAATCTCGATAAAAATCGTTTATTCGAAAAAAAAAATTATAATATTTAAAATCTTCTTAGGAGGCTAGAACTCCTAGATTTCTTAAAGAACATAAATATATCTTTCATTCTAACCCAGATGTACCACCAGAACTCCCAAAAAAATATCAGCAGAGCATACTTGAATAACAGACTTGTTAAGAAATCTCGATAAAAATCGTTTATTCGAAAAAAAAAATTAAAATATTTAAAATCTTCTTCGGAGCCCAGAACTCCTCGATTTCTTAAAAAACATTAATATATCTTTCATTCTAAACCAGATGTAGCACCAGAACTCCCAAAAAAATATTAGCAGAGCATACTTGAATTACAGACTTGTTGAAAAATGTCAATAAAAATCATTTATTCAAAAAAAAATTATTAAAATAGCTGACATCTTCCTGGCAGGCTAGAACTCCTCGATTTCTTAAAGAACACAAACACATGTTTCATTCCAAACCAGATGTAGCACCAGAACTCCCAAAAAAATATCAGCAGAGCATACTTGAATTACAAACTTGTTGAAAAATGTCAATAAAAATCGTTTATTCAAAAAAAAATTATTAAAATAGCTAACATCTTCATGGTAGGCTAGAACTCCTCGATTTCTTGAAGAACTCAAATACATGTATCATTCTAAACCAGATGTAGCACCAGAACTCCCAAAAAAATATCAGCAGAGCATACTTGAATAACAGACTTGTTGAAAAATCTCGATAAAAATCGTTTATTCGAAAAAAAAATTATTAAAATAGCTGAAATCTTCTTGGCAGGCTAGAACTCCTCGATTTCTTAAAAAACACAAATATATCTTTCATTCTTAACCAGATATAGCACCAGAACTCCCAAAAAATATCAGCAGAGCATACTTGAATTACAGACTTGTTGAAAAATGTCAATAAAAATCGTTTGTTCAAAAAAAAATTATTAAAATAGCTGACATGAAAAAGAAAGATATATTTGTGTTTTTTAAGAAATCGAGGAGTTCTAGCCTGCCAAGAAGATTTCAGCTATTTTAATAATGTTTTTCCGAATATTGACATTTTTCAACAAGTCTGTAATTCAAGTATGCTCTGCTAATATTTTTTTGGGAGTACTGGTGCTACATCTGGTTTAGAATGAAAGATATATTTATGTTCTTTAAGAAATCGAGGAGTTCTAGCCTCCTAAGAAGATTTTAAATATTTTAATTTTTTTTTTCGAATAAACGATTTTTATCGAGATTTTTCAACAAGTCTGTAATTCAAGTATGCTGTGCTGATATTTTTTTGGGAGTTCTCGTGCTACATCTGGTTTAGAATGAAAGATATATTAATGTTCTTTAAGAAATCGAGGAGTTCTAGCCTCCGAAGAAGATTTTAAATATTTTAATTTTTTTTTTCGAATAAACGATTTTTATCGAGATTTTTCAACAAGTCTGTTATTCAAGTATGCTCTGCTGATATTTTTTTTGGAGTTCTGGTGCTACATCTGGTTTAGAATGAAACATGTATTTGTGTTCTTCAAGAAATCGAGGAGTTCTAGCCTACCAGGAAGATGTCAGCTATTTTAATATTTTTTTTTGAATAAACGATTTTTATCGAGATTTTTCAACAAGTCTGTTATTCACGTATGCTCTGCTGATATTTTTTTGGGAGTTCTGGTGCTATATCTGGTTTACAATGAAAGATATATTCATTTTATTTGATACATCGATAAGTTCTAGTTTCATTTGTTAACATGTGGGTCAATTCACTAGTTTGTTGCTAAATGATTGATTTTTCAGTAAATTTTTATATGAAATATGCTCCGTGGTGGTTTTAATGTAAAATCTGGTTTTCTAATATTTTTATTTAAAAGATATTTATATATTTTTGTAGAAATTTAATATTTACTTTACTTGATCCTTATATAAAGTTTTTGATAAATATTTTAACGTGAAAAAATGAAATTTCAAAAATAATTTAAATATTTTTTTCATGAGTCAATTCGAAAGAACTATTCTTAAAAATGATCAGGAACTATAGAGTTTACCCATATGTGTATAAAACTCGTCCAGAATTTTATACGCAAGAAAATGATCTGCTACGGGAAGTTAGCAGAGCATTTTTTTAACTGACTTTTTCGTACATAAAAACGGCAGAACTATTTCTAAAATCTATCAGGAACTATAGAACTATGCTGCATGCGAAGAGAACTCCTTTTTATTTTTGATCTGCTGGACAATGATCTGCCAAGTTCACAGACATCAGATAGGGCAGGTACGAAGCGGAAATAGGTTGTGCTCTCTGGTTTAATGACATGGAACTGGACTGGAGTGATTTTAGGCATTTTCTTTAGAAAACGTTACATGCATGATCACCGATAATTATTGCATCCTTTTCTATTTCATTGCATTTTTCAAATTTTGCCAGAAATATGTTATTAGGTAGAAGTTACCCTACTAGATGTATAAGTACTTCTTTTATGTTTTTGGTTTTGTAAGAGATATTGAAAGACGGGCAATCTTAAACATATCCATACATATACGGAAAACGGAAAGACGGGCAATCTAATAAAAATTTCAAATACTATTTTTATGTTTTAGTAACGTGTAAATTGGCATACATAAATAAAAGAATACTTTTTATATAAAAGTTCTACTTATCAATATTACACTTTGCAAATTATATACGATTACTTATTAATATTAGTTTCAGAGCAATTTAGCTAAATATCACACAATTTTATTATTAAAATTTAATTTAGTTTTTATCTGCAGTTAAACTTTGTTTATACTTAAGTTACAAATATTTAATATTCAACAATGTTTCATCTTATTCCAAATATAATAACGAATATTCATTAATCATGGAAATCATTTTCGTCTCGTTTATTTTAAACAATCTGAGCTGACCCAGTACAAAGTTAGAATGGATTAGAAAATTTAGTTACTCAGTCGTTTGTATGAAACAAGATTCAATTTCATAATTAATTTAAAACTTTGTCTACGAAGTTTGTAAATATTATTACTTTGTTGTGATGGGTAAAATACATTTTGAAGTACAAAATTCAATTACTGCCCTTCATATACATTAGACGCATTCTTTTGAGTTCTTCAGTGAAAGCATTAAATAATTATTTTTTCAATATTACAGGAATCGTATACTTTCCTTAGTACCTGCCAAGTGAACACACCGAACTAACATATTATATATATGTAGTATTATATAGTTTTCGATTCTAACAAATTATAATAATCTAACACAACATTTGTAACAATATATATTTGTATGGCAGTTATAGTTCGCTAGAACGAGGTATTTAATAACAAGGCCAATGCAATGCAAATTTAACATTAACAGATGTGGTCGTGGGATATTATATATTTATGATTTGAATAACGTGGTTTACAGTTCGTGATTATATATTAAAACATTAGGTTAGGTCAGTACAATGTATTCATAGTCTAGCCTGACGTTATAAATTATATTTATTCTAATGTTTAATGAACTTTGTGCTATTGTGGAGATGTATATTCATAGGAAAATCTAAAAATATATGATACTAAGAATAGATTAAGTAAATTATTTATTATTATATAATCAAACAGAATAGTATGATTAGTTGAACGCGCTAATTTATAGAGCTTAACTCTTTTTTTTATTTTGCTCCCCTCTTTTTTTGTACTCCCCCAGGGACCTCCAGTGCGCCCTGTCTAATGCTATTCGCATCCAGTGGCTGCCTGTAACCCGGACTAAGTCATCCGTCCACCTGGTAGAAGGCCGTCCCACGCTGCGCTTCCCGGTACGTGGTCTCCACTCGGGAACTTTTCTGCCCCAGCGGCCGTCACTGTTCCGTACTATGTACCCTGCCCATTGCCATTTCAAGTTACTTTATTATTATAGGAATCACACTGCTGGCAAGTTAAACAATTTAACACATAACTTTTATATACTAAAAAACTAATAAAAACTATTTTTAAAATTAAAAAACTAAGAGAGCTCTTTGATCAGCTGTCATATTTGTATTATAAATTATGGTGCCCCATCTGATGTGTACATATATAATATACTGAAATAATAAAGATACTGAAACATACATTGGTAAGTTTATTCATGTTACAAAATAAAACCTGGTCTAAAATATTCTTCTTTATGTGAAATTTCATGAAGGTCTATTACAAATTCGTTAAAAGTATCTCGACGACATTGCGCTTAACAGGAATATCCGCGAACTCTTGAAAGTTGTAAGAAATTATGTACTTTCTAGAACAATTATTAAATCTGAATTTAAAAGTAGAATGAAAACTTTGTTGTTCATTATCTACATTAAATGAATATTTATTAATATAATATAAGTATTTTGTAATAATTAATACGAGGCTATTGTGATGCTTTGGAATAGCATCTAACTGGACACTTGACGGTTATGGATTTAATCCCACTTAAGGGATTTTTCATGTTTATTTCCCCAATTTGGCAAATAAGGAACGATATTGAATTTCTCTCCTCAACAATATCAATGTATCTCTTGTGCAGAAAAATAATGTCATCAATTGAAATATATTAGATTTAACGTACTATAGGGATGTCGTTTTTTTAATATATCTCATTTAATACAATTATTTTTAAGGTCAATGGAAGTATTACAGGAATAAGATTTGAAGTAACGTTCGACACAAGCTATTTGTAATTACGCCAATAACGAATTCAAGCATTTTCATGCTCTTCTTGTCATTATAACCGGTCCTAGGCGGGATAGAACAATAAAGGCGCGTTTTGTTTATTAGAGGTCAGAAATAAAAATAAAACACTTCTAAGATAGAAACGGACATATATGCATTGCGTTTGTAATCACAGGCAGTCGAGCAGTCGTTTTTAATATAACAATACATATAGGCTACATTTATTTGTTCTGAATATAAGATTTATTTACATTAGTTACATAATTTATAGTACATAGTTTATTTATTACTCTATCACGTCCACTTATTAAAGTATATAAGCGCTGCTGGTTGGATGGTAAAACTTAACAGTATAATTTGTCTTAAACAAGCCAAGACAAGTTTTGGGGTGGTGCATTCAAAGCACTCTATATATATATGTGTGGATTATACATGGTCAATATTACAAGAGTATTCGATACTGGAGTAATTTTTACAAAATAATATTATAATATTATTATTTAATATAATGTGGTTAAAAATAGGAAATTAAATCTCCTTTTCCATGAGAGTTTTGGGTCGACCTTTTTATTATTATTTTATTGATTTTCGACTATTGGTGGAACTTGCCTTAACTGCTGACGTGACTATACGAACTAACGTGATGATTGCCGGTTCAATATCTCCTAGGATGCTCCTAGGATAATAAGTTGGTTTCATTTATTTTCTGTTAGGACCAATATTAGGTTCTGCAGCTTGACACGTAAAGTGGAGAATGAAGCTAGCCTATCTTTCTATCACTCCTGCTATATGCGAAATCTAGTGTGCAATTAATAAATATTATAATATAATGAAAATTGAGACAAAAAACCAAAAAGAAATTAAGTTATAATATAAAAATACAACAAATTACTTAAAATAAAATAAAAACTTCTAGTTAAAATAAAAAACCAAAACCTTTACAAATATATACCATTATGATTGACTTGTCCACTGCTGAAGTGTCCCGCAATATCGATATTAGAGTACCGAGAGAGAAAGAGATTTTTATATTAACAAACCCTTGAAACAGAAATTCAAATTCCTAATTAATAAATTGATGATGATGATGATGATGAGATCCTGTTATCCCTCATCAGGGACATAGGGCTCGCAGAAGGGATTTCCATTTCTGGCGATCTTGTGCGGCAATCTCCAGTTTGCTCCAATTGAGGCCAATTGACGCAACTTCTCTCTCAACTGAGCGTCTCCAAGTAAGGCAAGAGCGGCCAGGTCTTCTTGTGCCTTGCGCTTGCCATTTGAGGCCTTGCTTGGCTATGTGGCTGTCTGGTCTACGCAGTACATGCCCAATCCATCGCCATTTCCTCACAAGTATTTCTTTGTAGATCGGATTTTGTAATTAATAAATTGAACAAACTAAACCTGCGTTCCATTTATACAAATTCCTCACAAGTATTTCTTTATAGATCGGATTTTGTAATTAATAAATTGAACAAACTAAACCTGCGTTCCATTTATACAAATATTTTTTTATTTTTTGTTAACTTTTGCTGACAATGTCCAGTTCCCAAACATTTATATAGACCACCTTTAAATATTATCTACTACACAAAAATAATTATCCAAATTGTTATCCAAATCCAAACCAAGCTTAAAATGTGTTAAATTTTATATATTGTTAAATCAGACACGAAAATGAGAATACTATCAACATATAAAACAAATGTTTGAAGTCAATAAACAATAATTTTAGGCAACTCACTAACCGAATGTTTCGTGCACCTTAATTAAAAAAACAATCACGTTAGCTGAAAAGTATATTATAAGTTCAAGTCTAGTGTCAAATTTAATTACTCAACAGTCAACCTTATTATTAACCCTATTACGCGGCGAAATCCATGCAAAATAACATCATATTTTTTTTTAATTTTTAATATGTGTTGTTGTTATTGTTGTACTTCAGCTTTCTAGCTTTTATATACCGATGCCAAAGTGGCTTTAAATATAACTGTTCATTCCGTCTATAGATTGTTAACCAAGAAAGGTATCTATATGTATGAACTTCCGATATATGGACTTCCGCGAAGTAAAGCCTGATCCTATTAGAAGCATTGTTGATATATTTATAACTTAGTTCTACATACGTTTATTTCCAATACGTGCAAATATGTATATTGTATGCATATATGTGTAAATATGTATATATATGCATTAGAAAATTTAGTAATTCTATGTTATAATGTGATAAATTTTATTTTTATAAATTAGGTTATACTCTCGCTCAACTCACAAGTCTCTCGTATTATATCGTAGTCTCAGTTAAGTCTCAAAACTTACATGTTTTTACTCCAATATAAAAAAGTACATGTCTATTTTAACCTTATTTTGACATTTAAAATGTTTGCTTCTACATATAATTTTGTGTTATTGAGTACGTACGCAAAATCGTAAAATTCCTGAGTGACTTTAGATCAAATTTATAATTCTGAAAATGCTCTGCCCAAATTAGGTTAATATGCAAGTCAAAATTATTATTTTTTCTGTAAACTAAAATAGCTTACCTGATTTACTTACACAAGTATATTGAAATACATTTATAACTTGGAAAAATATGAAAACGGTCTAGCTACTCGTGACATTGTAAAGCTAATTTGGTTGGTATACGTACTCGTATATGCTCGAAGTATTGACAAAGTGAAGCAATTTGTAAAGTGTCTTATTTTAACAATACTTTTTTTCCAGAATACGTTAAGATCTAAATCAACGTTTTTTAAGTTGTATTACTACCAAACGTCTCCATACAACTATACTTAAGATATTTATTTTAATTAACCGAAATGTTTCGTGAGATATGCCCAAAATCACCTTGTACCTTTATCTATACTATTTATACACACGACTTGGCTTGAAACGTGAATTAGAGTGCCGAAATTTTTGAGAGCTGTTCCAAAGCGACTGTAGCTCCCTATGACTTTTCCTTTTGCACGTAATGAAAGAGCTTGAAAACACCGCGTCTGCATTGCGTCATCTCTAGCATTTTAAAGTAATTAGCACCTCGGCTTTTAGTTACGAATTAGCTTAATTTATAAAGTTCCTGTAAACCAATACTACTGGATGTCATTGTTTATCGTTCAGTTTGCATTCTTCAGCTTACATCTATGAGCGCGGTTGTGTAGTATTAGAAATTTCCCTTTGATTTTGTCTATGAATTGTGCGTTTTGATTGTATCAGATAATTATATTTGAGAATAATTTATACGTTTTATGAACTAAGTATATATATTGCTAAGGGAATTATAAAGAAGAAAAGAAACTTTTATCCCAAAAATAATTTGTAATGTATAATTTTTAAGTCTAGTTTTTGTGTTAAGTATAATTTTGAAACAATTTAATCATAATTTTATTCCGCTATTGTACAGTATTTAATAGCTTTAAAAATATTATTAATTCATTTATATTATGAGTACAACTGACTTATGTCCATTTTAAAATGCTTGTATAAGTCTTCAGTTCTGCATAAACGATTACATTTAGTACCTGAATTTGCGCGAATGTATGGAAATAATACTATTATGTAAAATTGTTATTTATTAGCAAAACTAATTATTATACTTTCAAATAAGGTCGTATTTGTAGTAATGTTTTATAAGTTTTTGAAAACGTTTACATTTTAAATGAAAGTAATATTTTTAGAAACTATGTTACAATTTTTGTGTACTGGAAAAAGCAGAGTGGTCACCGTACTAGATATATTTGCAGAACTCTACATGTTGCTTAAAATAAAATTGACCAATAGAAGCGTAAATGGATATTAAAATAAAATACGTAACAAATAACGTCCAATGCACTAGAACTGTGGAACGAAGTGCCAAATGCCTAAAACCTACGGTCACTATATACTTTCTTTATAATCTATGTCTATTTAATCAACTATTACAATATAATATTGTAAGTTTTTATCAGGTCACATGGTATTAACTGAAATTAAAACGACGGAACTAGTTCCATATTGTAAAGAAAAAAAGATAATGTGCTTCTTAAATTACATCGTCCCGGTTAAACTTAATACTCAGACGTTAAGTGCCACCACTCCGCTAGTTATTTTCTAAGCAATCTGCGACTTTAAGCCACTTTTGCTCTAAGAGCAGCTGCCGTTGTATACATTCAATATAAAACATTTCTCACGTTTCATATAGTATTAATAGCTAATTTTATTATTTACATATTATTAACAACAAACAAATGTTGTTGAATTTTTACCAAGATCTATTTTGTTAGCATAACAAGAACCTAAATTACGTACTTACTTAATCACTTTATGCCTGTTGTCTGTTTAGCTATGGAACTAAAATGCCTTATGTTACGAAAGTTGACAACAAACCTATAACTATCGTGTTAGCAGTAAGATGCTTTACTATGTCACGAAGGACTCTAAGAATAGCCCATATAAATCACTGATAGCGGTTGTAGACGGCGCCACTCGGTTTAATTTCAACTCTCTGCATGTATAATGTTAACTACTGCAATTTTACATTTGAAAACATTCTTGGAAATAATATTATTAAGTGTTGCAATGACACTGTGGGGTACTTAATAAAAATGTCATCTCAATGAAAATATTAGCAATTTCAGAATGACTTCTTTTTTAATGGTTTTTGTGAGGGTGCTTTTATTAAAATTAAGAAATTAAATTAACCTTTAAGATGAATATAATAATTAAATAATTACAATATATTTGTCCAGAACAGATACATTGTATCTACACCAGATGAACTTAATGCCCTTATTTTATCTACTAGACATAGAAAATAAAAAATTTTCAAGAGGAGCGAACAACAGATGCAATCATAGGTGGTAGTTAATGTAGTGATACTGATATTAGAATTATATTTCAAAATTTGATTTTAATATAATTATGTTATTCTTCATACGTTACCGCCGAAATATTTACCAATTATAAGCGACTAACCGAAAAAGTGTAATATAAATATAGCAAAACACGTAATCTTCCGTTCATGTTCATTTAAAAGTTGTATTTTTATGTCTGTTTATTTACTGCCACAACGTTATTTATTATTATTGATATTTAATAACGAAATGTTAAGAGAAACTGTCTCGAAGAGAAAAAATTAGCGATAGATTAAGTTTCATTAAAATAGAATAGAAAAGATATTTTTCATTTCATAATTGGCGGATTGAATTGCTTTCATTTGCAGGCGCAGGTTGGAACGTTACAAGCTCACCCTTAAACACCGCATTTTAGACTTCAATGCTTTTCAATTTCTTTTTAAGTAAAAAGATTAAAAATGACATAATTTCTCGCTAAATAAAAAAGTATTCGAATGTCAATGTTTCATATTTTTCTTCTTTTCGATATAAATTGATAAAAACTTTAGAGCTTTTAATCAATAAAACCCATTTTAAAAATTATTTTACAAAAATGAGAATATCGGTCCGTTAGATAAGTAAGAGATTAAGTTCGAAAAAAAAGTTAAAAGCGAAAGAAAAACTTCTTCCGAAAGAGAAAATCTTTAATTTTAAGTTAGTAAAATATGTATAAGTTACTTTCATATACAGTAAATATTTCAAATGGAATAATGATAATAATATTTATAATTATAAATGTTATTATTAGTATTTATTATTTTATTGATTTTCGACTATTAGTGAAGCTGGTCTTATCTTCTGACTTATCTTCTGTTTAGTTAATAAAGCACGGACACGTACTAAAATTATGACTTAAAAAGTAATAACTGACGATGACAGTTTCTTCAGTTATCGTCAGTTATTTCTTTTCTGTCAGTAAATATTTAAATAATAATATAAAAAATAATAATTAATAAAATGATATTTAAAAAATCTAATTTTAAATAATACTCACTATGGGAACAAACTAAAACAAAAAATATGTTACTAGTAGAAAGATTATTTTAAAAACACATAACACAATCATTAGATACTGAGTAGAGATGGGTTTTGGATAAATTCAAATATATTCATGTGCACTTCATTTACTTGAAATAAATGTATCTTCTACTTATATAAATACGACATTCAAACAAATAAATTACGCGATCTTAAGAAAAATAATTTTGTCAGATGTACAAATAGACAGAAATTAATATAACAAAGTAATTATATGGGGTTCTGTTGTACACTAATTGCGATTGAACTATAAAAATGCTGAAATAATTTTGTTCTGTCAAAGTTCAATATTAAATCAATCAACAATAATCATGTCTCTAACAAAACGAGCGTAAGAAACGTACTTATATATCAAGTAGGTTAACCTCTACCTAATAAAACATTTCTGGCAAAATTTGAAAAATATAATAAAATAGAAAAGGATGCAATAATTTTCGGTGGTCATGCATGTAAAGTTTTCTAACGAAAATATATTGCCTAAAATCACACCAGTCTATATCTACGTCATTAAACCAGAGAGCACAACCTATTTCCGGTTCGTACCTGCCTTATCTGTATGAAAATTTAGTCGCCGCTCGCGCTATTTATGAAAGCACAATATCCTTTATCATCTAATAAATAATATTGTACTTTTCCTTTGGCTTTAATTTACATATATTACACAATAAAATATTTCATTGAAATCAATAATGTACTTAAATTTAAGAAAACTACAGTACTAGAAGATTATAGTACATATGGACGCAAATCGATTAAGTTTAATACGTTTATTCTTTTTTGAAGACATTAAAATTAAAATTACTATTTAGTTATTCAATTAAGGCTTTTGATGTTCAAGAGTCAGTAAACTAATAAATACAAGTTTTTTTTTTCATAAAATGGCCTTTTAATATTGAAATTTTGGCTTGGCGCACTTACTATGCGTATATCGTAAACAATATAATAATAAAGAAAATAAAAATGATTTTCAAATATATGTAACGTTTTTATATTGTTTTGTCACTATATTACTTCACACTTTATCCCTAAAGGAAAAAAAGAACACACAGTCTGACGCAGACCCTGCATTAACATGTTCATGCAATCTTTTTATATGATCTTTCTCCACTATCTTTGACACTGTTTTACAAATCAATCGAGCCTCTGCCTTTCTTACTATTTACTCTTGGATCGTTGATCGTATTCTTTTTATTATTTCACTTTGCGCTTCGAATTCTGACACTTAAGCTGAATATGCATATCCTCAAAAAGAAGGCGCATCCTAAGAGCATTAATATTTTTTTAATTTATGTCTTCACGCTTTAACCTGCACATGGCAGGGTAGGCAGAGGAAACTGCAGGAACCATAGGAATCTAAGGATGAGACACTCATTTTCTTTAATTCATCTTTTTTAATATACATTTTTCGATCTACTGTCATATGACAGCAACGGAATCAACACAGCATAAAGTAAACGTGCAGCATAGCTGACATATCACCGTTTTATTACTATGCTCAACTCTAACTCATAATATAAAAGCGTTATAATTGCTTCATATTATTTTTATATAAAATACTGGCTTTCATTATTTAGTGGTTATCACTTATTTGACTTTAAGACATGAAACAAAGGGCAGTGTTACTAACAAATTCTCCAAAGAAAATGAGAAAACAGCTTTGTGCCCTTCGGGCGAATAACAAATTACACAGTATTCATAGGAAGACTCCCTTTCTGAATCCGTCTTATTAATTTCTATTGGAAAAACGAAGTTACGGTCTTATTATCGTATGTTGAGCAATGTTGTTAATTTTCTTAAAAACGATGTAATTAATATTTATAATTAATTATTTGTGTGAATAAAACAACCGAAAATAATTAATATTATTATTTATAAATATTACTATGTACATAGTTAAGTATGTGTCTTAACATCAGGTTCTCACGGTTCCTACTCTGTTACAAGTGGAATATAGTGTAAAGCTTTTGAAGATTTGAAAAATAAAAAAATAGTTAACAAAATCGCTTCTTGTTATATGTAATCGTAATTAAAATTTATTTATTCTATCGATGAAAAATATTTTAATATTGATTTTTCATGGGATACTTAAATACGCTTATTCTTGTGTATATTTCACATAAATTTCGTTAAGACCTTTAAACAATACATACAAATCAGGTTCCATAAACGACAAAACAGATACAGTTACCATATTTTGTCTACCTCATAGCAGTAGCTTCACTATTTTATTTCGAAAAACATATCTTTGTGCAAATGTACAGTAGGGTAGTAGCAGTAGCGTGGTATATTTGTTAGTCTGACGTAACGATGTATAATTTCATAAAGATTAATTCTAGAGATTTCTACACGAATCCTGTGGGAATAGAGACAAATGAATCGGCTGCGGATTTACGGCCAGCCATGTTCCATCTGGCGTCCATATTTACGACTTTAATCAGACACCACATTGCAAGGTGGTAAAGTTGGTAAAGTCTGCACAAGTAAAATTTAGGCATTGTTCATTATTATATTATTAGTAAAACT
Source organism: Dione vanillae (assembly GCA_037178615.1). Classification (NCBI taxonomy): domain Eukaryota; kingdom Metazoa; phylum Arthropoda; class Insecta; order Lepidoptera; family Nymphalidae; genus Dione; species Dione vanillae. Next base: position 384,301 of record JAZFAU010000352.1, read on the forward strand.
ATAAAATATACTTTTGTTTAAATAAATTTTCGCTTATAATGTATGTGCACGTGTAGTTTAATAATAAAATATTAAATTTCATATAGTAGACGGTGGACTTATGTACCTACCTTATTAAGTATTTTTTTTATATAGCCTACGAATACTTATTTTAATTTTTAAACTTATATAATTTCATATAATTGCTACCACCTATCAGTTAGCAAATGAGAAGAAACTGCTTAGCATTCCATGGATTCACCGTGCGGGTGCCGGCCCCATCGCGTTGTAGGAAGAGGAGCTCCGATCAGCGCTTGGGACTTGCGACCCAAGTGTAGGTTTAAAGGGGCCCCTTTAAAATGCATTAACGCTCACCTTCACTGTCCGAGCTCCTCCCACTACCTAACCAAATTCGAAAAGATTCTGCTAATGCCGCCTTTGAAGTACGTTCTAGAAATGTATTAGTAATAGTTCTAGACAGGCCGAGATCTTTTAGCAAGCTAAAGAGAGATTTTGCTGTTATACCTCTCGCTCCTACTTCTACCGCGTATGAATTTACTCTAAACCTATTCCTGGTTAGTTCGTTAGTAAGCTCGAAATATTTATTAAGCTTGAAGCTATGACTTTTAGGTATATTAGTGTCCCACGGAACTGTAAGTTCTACCAGTACTACGCGTTTTAGGTTTCGAGAATAAAGAAAAATATCAGGTCTGGATGACGAAACACCAATGTCCTCAGGGATTTTATACTGTTTATCATACGTGTCCAGCAAAAGAGTCCAATTAGGAGCGGGATCTAATATTGAGAAAGGTTTTTGCGTGTGTTTTTTAACAGAACCTTCTTTCACAAACTCTGTTGAACGTTTGCTGGTTGTAATGTTTCTCTGTGCTCTTGCTACTGAAAGACTAACGGCTTCACGTATAATTTCTATTACCTTGTCATGGCGCCGCGAGTATTGACCACTTTCCAGGAGTACCCTACACCCCACCAGCATATGTTTAGCTGTCCCCACTGCCTCTTTACAGATGTAGCAAGATTTATCGGTAGCTTTACCCCATCTTACTAAATTACTTTGATTTGGAAGAGTCATTTGGAACGCATTCAGATAGAATTTTAATAGTGCTGGAGACCAGTCATGAATTAGGGTGCGCCATTTTAAAGCTAGAGGGATACAGAATTCTCCAAGAGTTAGCCACTCGTTTTGCATTTCTAAGCCCATTGCGTGCACCTTATACCTATCATTCTCATCTTGCCGAATAAAAGATTTTATTATGTCTATATCTTGAACTTTCCTCTTTGATCCTAACCCTACTCTACGTGATTGTGCTCCTATCATAAATGGTTTGTGGAACTGAAGTCTTGACTCGAGCTCTGGGACACTTCCGTCTTTTGGAAGTGAGGTAACAATCTCATCTCGTTATTTTCCCAGAATATGTGTTTTGGCAACTCTTAGATGTTTATAGAGCTCCGATGGTTTCTTTAATCTCAACCCAAAATTCTTTTTTTCCCTAAATAAGGTTGAGGTGTCTGCCGAATGCGCTAGCCCAAGCCAAAACTTCAGTATCTTTATGACGCTTGCATCTAGCTTAGCCAAGAGGGGTTTATTAAATTTTATTCTGCATATAGCAGGGAAGGTAGAGAGAGAGAGAGAGAAAGAGATAAAGGGGAGTAGAGAAAGTAATTGATGTTCAGGCAATTTATTCTCAGCTTTCCGCCCAGACTTGGGACACAGAATTGTATGTGGGAACTTAATGTCACATTAGTATACCAAACCGGAAACATGAAAATCACTTGATAAGGGATCAAATTTAATATAGTCGTGGTAGCACCAACAAACTGGCCTTTATAATAAGTTATAATTTTTTTGTTATATTTTGAAACATATAAAGGAAATTGTGGTGCACAAAAGTGTTAATTAAGATTGAAAGGTTCATTTTAATGACGCCTTCATCTCACCTATTAATGGCACTTCAACATTCACTTTAACCGAAAGAGCCCCAATTTTGCTATTTTCATTAAAGAAAGGAAACTTTTGTTGACATTTTGACATCAATTGTACACAAATGACTTCTTATACTGTACTTCACACAATAAGAAATTTCGTAAAGGAAGCCAATTATAATACAAATTGTATATTATAATTCATTTTGAAACATGACATTATATTAAATAAATAATGATGTGTGATTGTCTAATATTATCCACTAATCGACTAATCCTAAGAGTGTAATTGAACATTTTGTTGCATTATGTATGGCATAAATCCAATCTACACTTGTTGAAAAATAAAAGTGTCTTAACACTTGATTACCACGGGTACTGTGGTTTCCTATGCCTACTCTGCTACGATTAGAATAAAGCTTAAAGGTAATAAAACAGAATGTATTTAGGAAAACTGAAAGCTTTCTTTCAAAGACCTATGCATCAAAATTATTATAAAATTATATTCTGTTAATTTGACTGTTTTTTATAAACAATACTACTTAATACTTACTATTTGTACACTATACTATTTAATACTTATTTAAAAATAAAGTAAATCAAATAAAAAGCGTATAAGGAAATTTTGTTCAAGCTTCATAATAATATAGCAACCGCTACAAAATGGAACCAAATCAATCTGTTTTGCCGAAGATAAGCGTAGAGGAAAGCGGGTGAACTATTTATTTGACATGTCCCTCTTATATGTTGAGATCTATCTTTATTAAGTCTCTGTAAGCGCCCCCAAGCTTTATAAATAGGGTCCACCTTTATTAGCCTTATCAGTTAAGGCTAATAAAGCTGGACTTATTAGTGTAATAGAGTTATGAAAATACGACAGTACCCTTTATCAAAACAAATAAATTGTATTGGCTTAATCGTGATGAAAATTTACTTATTTTTATAGAAACATGTGAGGTTAATTATCCCAACAAAATAATATATTTTATAACGTACGGTCCAGTAGTTTCGATTCTAATTTGGAAATGTCATATGAGTGTAATTATTTATTTACAAGTAATAATTATTCATTACCCTGACTAACATCAAATTTATCTGAAAAAGATATTTTTTTTCGTTTATTCATCATGTAAGAAAATTTATTACAAAGGCTTATTAAATATTTATTATAAAAATCACGCCTTCATTACAAGAATTCCTTTTATGGTATACGTATATTTCGTATTTTTAATATCTCTATAATTATGATTCCATTGTTCCTTTGTTTTTAATATTTTTCTCGGCACGACTCATGATTCATACAGCCTAGGCTTTGATAGGCGAAAGTTATGTACACAATACAATGACGAATAGCTTGTCTATCTGTTCGCTTAATTAGAATACATAAATCATATGTATTGCGTATTGGTTCAATCTGTAGACAGATTCTACAAATTAAAATGAAAATTATTATATTTTTTTAAGTCCAGGTACACTTAATTCAGTAGTCTAAAAAATCTTCCACAAAATATAATTATATAATTAATATTCTGTAGAATACAATAGATTACTTTTTTATTGACTGCTACTTAATTTCTAAAGACGATATGGAATTATTTATATTTAATGCATTATTTCACGTGCCAAGTAATTTCGAAAAACATATATATTTATAATGAGTATAAATTGAAATCTTCTCTAATATTTAAAAGTGATACACATTTAAAATTTGATGCGTCTATCATTACACTACAAATTGAATTCTTTTGCCACTGCCTTGTTTATAATCTATTGTAATAAATGTAGGGTGCAATTTTCTTTTAATTCGACAAAGTATAATAAGTACCATAGTAAATAACTGACAATATTAAGCCTCTTTATATTGTATTAGCCAGGATAATATTGTTTTGTCATAATATATCGCGTAAGTCAAAGTGTGACAAGCACGGAGTGTTAATTCCACATGAAACCGCTAATGATTGTGGCTTGAGGCTGGCTGTTTGCAAATATGTTTCACTGCTAAACTGTCGGATTGAAAATTATGTGTTTTATATTATAATGCCGTATATCATAAAATAAAAATGTATAGTGTATAATTTCTGTATAATGCTATTATAGTGAAAGAATATGTTGTTATTTTCAATAAAGTATTACTCATATGTAACGTTTTTTTTTCATATTAAAAACACGGTAAGGTAGGCAGAGAGAACCCATTATTAAGATCTTAAGTTCTACGTATAATGCAAATTGATATTAGTTGTGATTAATTTAAAATATTTCGTTCCTCTGAGAACAAACCTGCAATAGTCAAACCTGGTACCTCTGAGCCACGATAGTTAAAGAGTTTTTAATTTGAATACGGCCTATATATGGCAAAGCAGGCTGATTAACTTACATATTCAAGATGATAATTAATATTACATGAAGATAAGTGGTCTAGCGCATAATGCCTAAATAACCGGAAAGTAAAGAAGGAATCATAATTAACAATTATATTTAATAAAAATAACCCAAGTTTAAAATTATTTCTAGCCATATGAACAAATGAGATATAAATTATCTCCTCTTCTTCTTTTAAATTCGGTGCTGGTTTAAGGTACATACTTTTTTTAGTTTATTTCATTTGATTTTTTTATGTTTTAAGATGTTAGCTTTGGCTGGCTGGCTATAACTGGTTCATAAGTGACTAAGAAATCAGAAAACATACTTATAACATATGAATGTTGAACGTAGAACTTTCTTTCTATAAAGTTAGTCAAAAATAAGTGCCTATTTATATAGCTCAAAAGCAGGCTTTAGTTCTATATACCAATTTGGTACTAATCTTTTTACTACACTTAATGACGGGTACCTGTTTTTTTTTATTTCAATAATAAATAGAAACATAGACATTTTATTTGTATTTCACTTGCCGTGCAGTACAATTAGTGACAGAAATGAATATGTGAAACGAAGCCACTTGTACTGAAGGTAAAATGCACAGAAGAATGTATGGATGTAAGGACAGTATAGCAATCAGCCGTTTCATTACATACTTTACGACAAATAGTCTGTAAACGTCGAGTTCATTTTTATTTTAAAGGATCTCTTATATACGACAAAAAAAACAGAGAGTAGCTTAGGTTAAGTTATTCCAAAAAAAAAAAAATTATTGTTATGTATATTTTGTATATTTTGAGCGAGTATTTCAGTATAATTGTCTTAATTGTTAAAATGTGTGAAACAATAACAACTATTCTTCCCAAAGACATAAATGTGATGATTGTAATGGATTCAGTCTTCGTTCGACTGAATTTGTTAGCGTGATATATATATATATATATATATATATATATATATATATATATATATATATATATATATATATATATATATATATATATATATATATATATATATATATATATATATATATATATATATATATATATATATATATATATATATATATATATATATATATATATATATATATATATATATATATATATATATATATATATATATATATATATATATATATATATATATATATATATATATATATAATATATATATATATATATATATATATATATATATATATATATATATATATATATATATATATATATATATATATATATATATACAAATGCAATACAAATGCAAGTGGAACATATCGTAAATAAATATATACGTTCAGATTTTGAAGTTAAATATTCTTTATTTAAAAATTGGCAATATTATATCTTGTAAAATATTTACATTAAAACTGAGTGCATTCAGATATGATATGATAAGCAGATATCATAAGCATTAAAATATATCAAAAATTTAAAAACATATTTTACTTGCATGATATTAATATGATACGATCGCAGCTTAAGAGGTTTTTACCTCCAATTTTCTAGAGAAGTCCAAATTGTGAATCCCAAAATGTATCGATAATTTCCAACAGACCACATAAGGGAAACAGCAACGTTCAATCACATATTATACTAATCGTATTCAAAACGGCTGCGTGCGAGCGATAAATATTAATTATTCTGTTATATGGGAATAATTTTTATGATTTTCCTGCTCATAAAAATACTATAGATAGAAAAAATTTCATAGCATGATACAAGAAGGTAATAAAATTGGAATGCGATATCTTTAATATTGTATATTACCGAATTACGAACGAATAAAAGACAGCGAAAAGAAGCCTCTTTAAAATCTTATAACATATAATAATTGTAGTTTATTTTTGTTAAATAATAATCAAGATATCTAAAATGTTTTAATAAATCGGAAATAAAAAATAATTTATGATAAATGAGACGAAATGGAAAACTGTTTTACGAAGTTATTTTATTTTCAACCCTCGAGCGATATAGTTAATAGAAATAGTTATATTTTTTAGTTATTTGTTACTAAAAATTATGTTTAAACTTACATGAGCTAAAAATATCTCAATTTAATTTAAAAGTACATATGTATTTATGTGTGTGTATATGGCGTATAACTATATATATTATCTACTAAATATACAGACCATCCAGGCGTGATTTTTTAGCGCGATTG